>BKCH01000016.1:1617500-2217500 GCA_008635985.1 Ficus erecta
TATTGGTCAATTATCTTCCAAAGTTTGGCCATTGATTTGCCTAGGATGCTTTAACATGAAATCTACACCATTGATTTCAAATCAAGCATAATTCTTGATCAAACTTCCACATTTGGATTTCCTAAGAGTAAATACTAATAATTCATCTTCTATTCATGTGACACATTAATTCTCAATCATGGTTTCAAAGCTTGACTATTGATATGATCAAAATAAATACTAAGATCATTAAATCGTCTTACTAATAAAAATCGGGGTTCTTCCCAAAAATTATCGTTATCCCCCTAATACGACATAATAAATTTTTCGCATAAATTTATAGGTCGTTAAACTCATCTTTTATGTATTTAAAATTTCTCATTTAAATAGAGAAATTCAACATCGTTAAATCATCGACATCATCGCACCGATGATACATATGCAGTCGTTCATGATCTTGAAATTTGATATTCATCAAATTACTTTATTAGAAGTATATTAATGAAGAAAATTCATAATAATAATTCATAAATCAAGCTTATAAATTGCTAGGGCATCACAGGTTCTTTGCAAGAACAGCACATGAAGCAAAGCCCAAGAAGTTAGTATTCCACCAGTTGGAAGGAAGCTTAACCTCTAATGAAGAGCTCTTGGACTGATAGGTAAACCACATCGGAATCTCATTTCCAGGACAACAAATGCCAACACCAGGAGTACGATTTGATTTCTGCAAGATAAACAAATCATCTTGTTTAGCTCAATTGCTAAAACATGTCAGTTTTCTTTCTTCTTTTTTTTTCCTGAAAAATACAAAAAAGAGATACATATACCTGGAATATGCTATGCGGTAGTACTGATTTAAATCCAGTGTCCAAGGCTCTGAGCTGAAATTCGGTAACTATGTTGTTGCGTGTGTTCTGATCCAACTGAAAACAATTAACATACGAAAATGTCCTGTAGGTCATGACATGATTGCCACTCTTAAACCCCTGTTCGAGTGTATCCCTTGAATTCGATATCTTCTCTAACGAGGATGCATTCACTTGCATCAAGAAGTTCTAGAGATGATGGCAGCTCTGGCAAAGATTTGAGGCTCTTGCAACGATGAATCACAAGCTCAATCAACTTACAAAGATTTTTTATGTTTACAGGTATTCCCTCTATATTGCTTCCATCTAGCCTTATTAGTTTTTCTAGTGAAGATAAACAACATATTTCATCCAGAGTTTTGGAGAAATTGAAATCCCACAAATGGGGTACCAATGCGCACTTTGCACGTTCCTGTAAGCTAAGAGTCTCTAAAATTGCCCGTACTGCTGCGGGGTCTTCAAATTGATCACAAACACCTAATTCAAGTCTCTTAAGAGACTTCAACTTAAAAATGCCAATTGGCAGGCTCTTATGACTTCTGCAATGAGACAATGATAGTTTCTCAAGGATCGAGAGATGCTCAATGGATGATGAAAGCACTTCTTCTAATGTCGATTCACTCAAATCTAACCCTATCAAATTTCCTGGAAGCACTGGTAGCTTGTCAATGGAAAAGCAGTTAGTGAGATTTAGACGTCTCAAGGACTTCAGCTTTTGAATATCACTTGGAAGATTCTCAAGGTTGTTGCAACGGCTGAGATTCAAGTACTCGAGATTATCAAGAGACAAAATTGAAGGAGGCAGTTTTTTTATAAAACAGTCAGATAAACTCAATTCTTTCAGATTTCCAGATATCTTCTTAACATCTTCAAGATGAGTGCAGAAATCAAGATTGAGGCATCCAAGAGTTTGACATGCAGTATCATTACATCTGTCAGAGCTATGATCCAAAGAAGTAAGCTCATCACAAACTTGAAATCTCAGTGGAGGAACTTGGCGTAAGCTTTCACAGCCGGTAAGATCTACACTCACAAGGTTTGGAGCTTGTGCGAGAGCTGAAACATCAATAAGATTGTTGGAGCAATGAAGATCAACGTATTTCAAATTTCCAAGATTCTGTTGCAAAAAAGATGAAAAGAAAGTTAGTTTAATATGCTTATTTTTACATACCATATTCTGCAGAAGAGAAATGTTAAAATTAAAGCATACCCGGACTCCACTCCAAAGTTGCACAAGTTTGCTACAAGGCATCCTAAGTTCAACAATATTACGTGGCATAAAAGTTGATGGCTGAGATTTCCAACGCCAAAAAGGCCATCGGAGACATTTAAGTGAATTCGGAAGATACTGAAGACCTTCAGGAAAGTCTAAACTAGAGTTGTTAACGTTCAACAACCATAGCCTACGCATCCCGTTGAATATGGTGGGACTCCAGTCTCTTTCCTGATCATTAATGGAGCAAGATATGCCTTCAACAGCACTTGGAGTCCCCTGGAAAAAAAAAACGCAAAAAGTTATATACAAGGCACATATCAAGTTGTCTGTAGTAAAGAATTTATATCAAAATGGAATTGCCATTTACCATATAATTTTCAAAGACCTGGTAAAGCTGCTCCTCCCGCCACACTCTAGAATGCTTCCCGGAGTCTTTGACGCATTTCCATTCAATTTCCCTACCCATGTCTTTTAACAGATCATGGATTACAAGAGTATTCTTGTATCTGAGATTAGTTACAAGAGACCTGTCAACAAGACTGTCTATTCCTATCTCCACGTAGGAACGATGAGCACCAAGTCTACGTTCTACATGTTTTCTGCAAGCTGGCAATTCATAGCTGAGAAGACATACAATATCAAGAAATACATCTTTCTCTGATTGATCAAGTGCGTCGAAACTTATTTTTAATATATCGTGAATTACTTTGGGGGGAAAGTCTTCAAGTCTTTTTAGCTCAATTTCCCAGTTTTCTTTTCTTCTTGAACGAAGGAAAGACCCTAAAACTGTAAGAGCTAATGGATTCCCGTTAGCATATATTACCACTCTTTCTAACATCTTCACATCAGTGTCAGTCGTGGGAGTCGTGGGAGTGTTTCTGTCAAAAGCATTCAACTTCAAGAGCTGCAAAGCATCATCAAAACCTAATCCCTGAAGATCATATTTCCCATTTGCTCTGTTCCTAAGCACTTGTTCATTCCTTGTTGTTACAATGATTCTACTTCCAAGACCAAAACAATGATGACCTGCAGCTAAAACTTGTAATTGCCCTGGAGCATCCACGTCATCAAGAACAATCAGTACCTTTTTCTGGCTAAGTTTTTCATTGTGAAAAGCGGTAATGGTTTTCAGATCCGTTTTCCCAAATACAGCAGAGAATAGTGTTCGTTCCAAATTTTCCAATCCTTGACATTCTCCCGATTTTTCCCGAACATTTTCAAGAAAGCAGCATCCTTGAAATTCAGAGGAAAACTGTCTGAATAAAATACGATTGCAAATGCAAAAAAAAAAATAATAATAATAATTTCTTCCACGACGGTTATTAGAAACCGTCGTGGAAGCATGCTCTTCCACGACGGTTTTTGGAAACTCTGTTCCGCTCCGTGTTTTTGCCCCATTTTCCACAACGGTTTTTAAAAAAACGGTCGTGGAAAGGTCTTTTTGTCACAATTTTTTTTTTTTAATTTTTGGACTCTACCACGACGGTTTTCCCAAATAACCGTCGTGGTAGGTACTAAGGTGGAAATTTTGAAAAATTTTAAATTAAATTCAATTTTTTGGAGCGTGTATTAAAACCCAAAAAAATACCCTCTTTCGCACCCCATTACATTCCGAGCCTTTTTTACTTTTTCACTCTCTAATACACACTCTAACTCCATATCCAAAGCCGCCCAATTTCCTCCCTCTATTTCTCTCTCTCCGCTCCCTCCCTACTTAAAATCTCCAAAAACTCGCTCTATCTCACTGCGCCTCCTCTCTCTATCTCACCTCTCAAATTGTTCTCTTGGCTCCATTCTATGATGGCCTCCTCTACCACTCAAGCGGCCTCCTCCATTCTCTGACGGGTCCACCAAGAAACTCACACGGCTTTCCCTCTCTCTCTCGCCGCACTCCGCCCGTACCCACTCCTCACTCCGCCCGTACCCACGCTCGACAAGCCGGTAAGTTGTAATGTATATTGCTTGGGTAATGCACGGATTTGGGAATTTTTCGTCCAAAATGTTGATTTTGTTGATTGTGGTTGTTGATAAAAGGTTCCGTCCAAAATGTTGATTTGGTAGATTGTTGAGTTGAGAATATTCCGTCCGAAATGGCCAAAATCCGTCCCCTACATTTTCGGTGATTGTTTATTGTGGTTGTGTTTTAGATTGAATTAAATTGGTTGGATAAGGCACGGATTTGAGAATTTTCCAGAAAAAAGGTGTTGATTTTGTGATTTAAATGTTTTTGGGGAAATGAAACGAATTTGCAAAATTTTTTTTTTCGTTGTTACCTACAACGACGGTCCAAAAAACCGTCGTGGTAGGTTCGCAAATTTTTTTTTTTTTGTGGTTACCTACCACGACGGTTTTTTGGAAACCATGACGGTTTCTCAAGGAAACCGTCGTGAAAGATTACCTTACCACGACGGTTTTTTTGCGTAGAACCGTCGTGATATGTTCTTAAATGTCCATATTTAGGCCCTATTTTTGTCCATTCCACGATGATTAAAAAACCGTCGTGGAATCTGAAAAGATTCCACAACCCTGGATTCCATTACGGTTAGAAAACCGTCGTGAAAATGTTTCCACATTCTGTAGTAGTGGGCTCCTCGCGGCCCGATGCAAAAGAAGGTATATCTCTTGTACATGCCTCCTAAATATCTTTTATTATGAAAACATATCACCTTATTTCTTTCATAAAAACAAATAATTTGAAATCATTTTTAACCATCTAGAATTTTGAACAAATATATAGTAGGTGAGCAATGTACTTACCTTGCTTGATGAGCTTACTAAACTTACTAATCTTCCTTTGGTGATGAGACTTCGAATCCTCTCGGTGTGCATAAAACTATCATAGTTTTCATGCATTATAAAAATATAACATAATCTTAGTTTCATGTGTATCTATAAGGGTTTATCATATCACATTTATAACTCATACCATCACAAAAGTCACTATATAACTCATAATTAGCATGTACCATCCACATTACATCGTAGCATCACTTTAAACACATAATCATATAGGGACAGATTCGACGACCGTTGCAAGAAAAATCATACAAAATCACATTCATAATGATATTTATCGATTTCAATGGCATTGGAAACTAGATTCCTAGATCTTTCCAACGGTATAACATACGACTGCTTTAGATATCGTTAAGTGTTCGCTCCCCGATTTACCGGGTGCGATTTGATAACCACAAGTGCACGGGTCGTGGACAAGTAACAAAGAGTGAGTAGAGTATAGATCCCATGAGTATTGGGTTTTAAATTACCACTAAGTACCGCGATTATCGTAATTTAACTTTATCCAGGCAACCTAACTAAATGAAATTAAAATAATGGTAAATTGCTCTCGTGGTCCCTAAAATTTTAGGAAAGGTACCGATTGGTCCCCAAACTAATTGAAAGATCCCCAAACTCATAGTGCAAGTCAATCCTTTTTGCTAACAGATGTTAAAAAGTTGACGGAAACCTAAAATTGATATTAAATTTTAATTGAATTTACTAAATTACCCTCAACAAAATAATTAAAAAAATAACCTTAAAAAAAAAAAAAAAAGAAGAAGAAGAAGAAACTGCTCATTTCCTTATACCCTCTACTCCATCAACCTCCATTGAACAACCTCCACCGCCATTTTCGACATCCTCCACCTCAAAGACCAGAACTTCCAAACCCAGAAACTCCTCTTTAGAGGTCTCCTCCCATGGTTTGCTCTTCCCTCACGAGAACTGGAGGAACTGGATCAAAAGAAAGTCTCTGAAGCACAATTTTTTTTTTTTTTTTTTTTTTGTTTAAGTTCCAAAAGACAAAACAAACGAATACAGAAAAGATGGAATTAATCTCCAAGGTATCATTATTATAGCTAAAAGACTATTTATCTCAAACATCAAAACTCAGCAGATAGAAGATTTAATCGGTTAAACCCATAAGATGAAATAAATAAATATTATATAAAAAATATATTTCTGGAGGAGAAAAAGAAAAAAGAAAAAAGGAAAAAAGGTTACCATGAGAAAAGGTGGGCTGGCGAGCGGTTGAGAAAGCGAAGGGCTCGAAGTCATCGTATTCATCGTCGGAGTCATCCTTGAAATCCTGGAAATCGGCCTCGAAGTCATCGTCGATGTCAATGATTTCCGATCTCAGAGGCTTCGAGAAGCGCTTGCCGCCGGAGCCGGACTTCTTCAGATCCGGCCAGAGGTAGTCGGCGGTCAGACGCCGGGACCTAGGAGTCGAGACGAGGTCGGAGATAATAGCACCTCCACACATTATCTACGAACCCAGATCAAGAAAAGTTGAGGTTTTTCAGAGAATTGCCAAAAAGTTTTGAGATTAAATAGTGGTGGAGGTTCTTCAATGGAGGTTGAGGGTAGAAGGCGTAAGGAAAGGGGCAGTTGCTATCTTTCTTTTTTTTTTTTTTTGGATAATTTTTTTTTCTAATTATTTTGTTAAGGGTAATTTAGTAAATTCAATTAAAATTTAAGATCAATTTTGGGTTTCGGTCAACTTTTTAACATATTATATTATACATATACTAAAAGGGTGGAGTCGATTACTGTTCCAGAAACAGTAAAATTATGGTAATGCCCTCCTAAATTAGTCTGCTGCCCTCTCACGCACAAGAAAATGCCGATTCTACCCTCTTCAGAGTGTTTTTCCTGTTTTGCCCTCCAAGTTGTGTCCACCGGTTGTTTTATGCATAGTGGTTTGTCATTTTTGCCCCCAAAACCCTAAGGTTGTTGTTGGCTTTGTCCCTTGGGTTCTCTACCGCCCAGCTCTCCCATTTATTGCATATCGTCTTCACTATTCATCTTCTTCTCTCGCTCTCTCTCGGTTCTCCTCCTTTTTTGTTCTTAATTTTTTGGGTTTTTTGGTGTTCGGCTTGCTCTGGCCGTCGTTCTCCTCTCGATTTTGAGTGTATGTTTTTAACGTTTTTTTTTTTTTTTGTTTGATTTTTGTATGTTGTTTTGGGTTTTTTTTTTTTTTTCTCCGATTGGTTATTTTTGTCTCCTTCAACTTCTTCTTTTTTTATCTTTTCTCATTTTCGAGTATGTGTATCAAATGTTGATCGCGAAATTTTTTTTTTGGGCTGGGAAGATAAATAAATTTTTCAAAGTCATACGTTTTGATTTTACAGTGTTTTTTTTTTTTTTTTGGTATTTTTGAGTTAGGTTGTATAATATTTTTTTGTTCTTTATTGTTTATGCATTTTTGTTTTATAAGTGTAGCATTTTCTTTTTATTGTTTTTGAAACTCTGTTTTCGGTTTCTCTCATATTTTCGGCTGGTCTTTTGTCCTTTTTTGTTGTTTTTCCATTTTTGATTTTGTCGATCTACTGTTTATGAGTTTGGTTTTTATTTTTCTGAGGGTATGAATAATTTTTTTTCCAACTCTAGGTTTTGATTTAGGGTTTTTTTTTGGTATTTCCGAGTTACATTGTGTGATATTTTTTCGGTTATCTATTGTCCATACATTTTTGTTTTAAATAAAAGTTGAGCATTGTATTTTTATTGTGTTGTTGGAATTTTTTTGTTCATCTCTATTGTTGTTATTTGTGATTTGATATTTTTTGGGGTTTTTTGGTTTTTTTTTTTTTTTTTTTTTTTCCACCGGTGTATATATGTAAGAAAAAAAAGGAATTTCTGAGTTTTGTTTTGTTTGTTTCAGTTTTTTTAGTATTTAAAGTTGATTTTTCTTTCTCACATTGTTTGGATTTATATTTTTTGAATTCTGGGTTTTGATATTTTGTTCTTCTTTCCTTTTTTATATATATTGTTTATTATTTTTATGAACTGTTGATCGTTCATTTTTTGTTACTGGGATGTAAAAAAATTTTCTCCTTAATCTTGATTCTCGACTGTCTTTATTTATTAGTCATTTAGGTTTTATATAAATATGTTATTTTTTGGTTGTTGTTCAGTTTTTGTTTTACAAGTTGAAGTTTTGATTTTTATTATTTGCTTTCACCTTTTTTTCCTGTCGTTTGTCATTTTTCCAGTAAACTGTAGATGTCGTTTTTTTGTTATTCAGATTTAAGATTAATCTCTTTTTTTTTTTCCTATTATTGTTATTTTACTTTTTTTGCTCAGAATTTTTTCCCTCAATCATTGAATAGAAATTGTTTCTTTAAATTTTTCCCTCCCCCATTATGGTTATTTACATGCTTTAATGTACTATACAGTTAAATGCAAAGAATGAAATAAAAGATTTAGGTACGTTTTCCTTTTTTCCCTATTTATCTTAGTATTTTTTCCTCTCCTTTTTTTTTCCTCATAATTAATTGATTTTCAGTTTTTAATTTTTGTAGATTGGAGTTACAAAGCTATTCAGATCACTGAGGCGGAATACAAAGGAAAATATTGAAGATTTTGTTTATGTAATGTTTGTATTTTTCAAAGGCGGAATACAAAGGCGGGTTTTCCCCTCGACTAATAGTTGTTTCATTTTGAGCTCAAAATTTTTTCTGTGTTTTTGTTTTGCTGTCATGTTTCATGTTTCAATTTTCTGATTTAGTTAGGTTTCAATATATTGTTAGCTTTTCTGATTACTTAATTTTTTAGATTATTCACGTAATTTCTATTGTTTGATGTTATCCTCTGTGTTTGCTGATCTGTCATGAGCATTAAATGCTTTTATATCATTGTGTTTTGGTTGAATTGTTGGTATTTGTTTTTCCTCTGTTGTTTACAGCTTGCTAATTAATTTGACTGCTAAAGATTTTTTATATCATTGTGTTTTTTTATATATTTTTAATTTTCTTTCGTTTTTGTGATATATTGTGAAGTACTGCATTTCAGTTTATATATATATAAATTCTTCTCTCTCTTTTTCACCGACCTTTTTTTATCCAACTTTTTTTAAATAAAATTTTCAACACATTTTCTGTTATAAAATACTTTTTTACTCATTTATTACCTTACTCTCACATATTACCACTACTTTCTCTGAAATACCTTCTTAATTACGCTTCTGTGAATCCTCCTTGATTGTCCACCGAAATCCTCTGCTCTGCTCTTTTCTGGAAACTAATTGTGTTCACATCTTCATATCTGTGCAAAGCTACTGTTTTTAATAAGGTACTATTCATATTTATGTCTCTTAATTATAATTTATTGTTCTTTTATTATATTAAGATTAGTTGCTTTATAATTATTGTTATTATCCTTATAATCATACTATATGAGGAACCATTTTCCTATTGTGTTTAGTTTTTTTTTTCCCTCTATTTTTGTTTCTCTGTTCTCTCGCCTGCTTTGATAAAAATATTATTCTGATTTTGTTCCCTTTTTTTATTATTATTACTGTTATTATAAGTTAGATTATTATATTATATGATTTGTTAATTTTGTTTCACTGCTGTGACTATTACTGTTGTTCTGATGAATGTTTGGTTTTTTTTTTTTTCGTCTGCTCCCTACTCCCTCTGTTTTCTGTCTTTATTTTCTGTTTTTTATATTTTAAATGTTTTGTTTACAAGATTTTGGTCCAAAATTTATGACATGCCATGATGATCTCTATTTATAGATATTATAATGCATATACCAAATATATTACCTAATTTGGTATATGTTGCTGAATTCAATATTATTCAAACTTTATATTGAATAACTACTCTATGTTATTTGATCATCTTAATTGATGCTGTGAGTGTTTGGGAAATAGAATTTCTATCTTTTCTGATAATAAAACCATATTCAATATATTATTGTTTAACTTATTATCTTATATTTGCTATCTTTACAACTTTTTATTTTTACTGTTTTGTGTTTCCTGTTATTTTTTCTATTTCTGTTTTGAAAAGTTAAATTTTTGCCTCTGATTTCTGTCTTTGCCGGTTTTTTCATCTCTTTACTGCACTTGCTGTTCACTTTTTTCTTACAGTTCTTTTCTTTATGTTATTTCTATTTTCTTCTTCTTAATTTTTTCTACATTATATATGTTCCCAAACATCTCACCTGGTGACTACTAAGACAAGGTTGAATGACATTTTAGTTATTATTTATAAGTAATCTTATCATATGAGAGATCTGAGCATAATCTAATAAATTTTAATTTTCTTTTATTTCTGTCAAAAACAGTATGGATAAATTTTTTTAATATTTTGTATGATATAAACATATTCAATTCTTTATTTACATTAGTGTATATATATTGATTGTCTATATGTTTATTTGTCCCTTCTATTTTGTTGCCATCTTATTATTACTTTTGCTGATGATTTTTGATTATTTGGTTCTGTAATTTCATACAAGTTTTTTCCATCATTCTTATTAGCCAAGGGGGTTTTTTTTTTTTTTTTTTTAGATTGTTTAATATTTAGATTCATTACAAAAGTTTATGTATGTAAATCTCTTTATAGTTACAAATGTTTGTAATTTTTTTTTGTATAATTTAATTTTTTATATTTTGTAATTTATGTAATTTTTATTATATCGTTCAATTTTTATACTATATTATGTTTTATTCTATGTTATATTGTAGTAGAACAACAAATTTTTAGGTTATCAAAATTTATTTAATTTGTTAAACAGTTTTGACAGATTGTTTAGGTTCATAATTTCATATTTATATAAAAAAAAACAAAAATTGTTTTAACATATTAATAACAACAAAGAGTAATAAAGAAAGAATCATAAGTTTATAAAAAAATTGAACTTCTCTAACTATGAATAAGTTAACATCCAAGTGTAAAATAAAATGTCCAAATTTTTTTTAACAATATTTTAAATACTAAACGAAAATAATAAAATATTAACGAACAAAAATTTTAACCGAAAACAAACACACAAAACACAGACCAAATTAATACAATTAATTTATACTTATAATAAAAGTACATCAATTAACAAAAATGTTAAAAACTTTGCGCAAAAAAATTTCCCCAAGGCTAACAAATCAATAAAATCAACTTATGATATTAAAAATAATAAACAAGCAAAAATATGAAAATTAAAAAATAATTTTTTAAAATTTGTAATTATAAAATTTTATTAATTTACAACAAAATTAAGGCTGAAAATTTCAACTTCGAGAAATAAATTGTATTCAATTATTTAAATTCATCAAAAGTAAATTTCTATACATAAAACAATATATGATAATTTATATAAATTTTAAAATCTAAAAGTTGTATAAAATTATAATAAGTTAAAATAATATAAATTTATATTTATATTTCAAACTAAATTATTATTTATGTCATGGATTATAATTATTCTTTAAATTTAAAAATATTTAAATTCAATTTAGTATGTTCATAATTTTATTCATTTAAATAATAGAAATTTGTCATATTTTTTATTTTTAATATTTTGATTCTTATTCATTATTAATGGTTGTTTAATAAAAATATATTGTTTTAGTTTTGTAGATTATGCAAAAATTTTATTGTTAATATTTTTTTCCAATAATTTGTATTATAATATTTTTATTATGTAACTGATTTTTATTTTTAAAAAGAAAATTTTCCATTTATAAATTTTGTTTTATGTTACATTTATATCTATAATTTTTTCTTTCTAATAATATTTCATATTATTGTCTTTTTGTTTTGTAAAAAAACAAAAAAAAAATCTCAGCAGATGGAAAAAAATCTTGACAATGATGCTAATTATTTCAGAGGATTAAAGCGTCAAAAGATTCTAAATTATATGAATAATAATGAAGCATCTACATCAAAAAATATATATTCTTCACACAATCAGTTTGAAGAATCAAATATTGAGATTATTACTGATTCTCAAAGTAATTTTGTGAAATTATCCTCAATTTACAATACAAATGAAGGGACGGCAAATATATTTTCTGAAACTTCTAATTCGCCATCATTGGAAAAAAGTAATTTCTTTACCTTATTTCTTTTTTTTTTTAATATTATTTTTTTTAAAATTATTTATAATAGGTTTAAATTTTTTGGCTCTTAAATTTTGCAACATGACATAAAATTTTTTTTTTTCCAAGATTCAAATGATGAATATATAGATATTGGAGATTGTAATTGTATATGTCAATATTGTGGAGCATTATTTTGGAAAAATGAACAAATACGACGTACAAATCCACCAAAATATTTTTTATGTTGTCAAAACGGAAAAATTAACTTGCCTTTAAATAAAAAAACACCATCAATTTTAGATCATCTATTAAATTATTACGGAGGACCTTTAAGTACAAATTTTAGAAAAAATATTAGAATCTATAATTCTATGTTTGCTTTTACTTCATTTGGAGCAAATATTCAATCAGATATTAATAATTCATCAGGACCATATATTTTTAAAATTTCTGGTCAAATACATCATTTAATTGGATCTTTACTTCCGATTAATAATAATCCCCCAAGATTTGCACAATTATATATTTATGATACAGAAAATGAAATTCAAAATAGAATAGCAATACTTCCAAATACTGATAATTTAAATGAGACAGTAGTTAAAAAATTAATTACAATGTTAGATGAAACAAATAGATTAGTACAACTTTTTAGAACTGTAAGAGAAACTTATAAAAATAATCAAATATCATCACTGAAATTAAGATTATTAGGAAGACGACAAGGAGATAGTACACAATATGATCTTCCAACTTCAACAGATATAGGTGCTTTAATTGTTGGAGATATTGGTGAATATGAAAATGGAAGAGATATCATTATTCACAATCAAACTGGAGAATTACAAAGAATTAATAAACTTCATCCATCTTATATGGCATTACAATATCCATTATTATTTCCTTATGGAGAAGATGGATATAGAATCGATATAAGTTGGAATCCAAATTTTATAGGTAAACAACCACGTAGACATCGAATATCAATGAGATCATTTTATGCTTTTCAACTTCACCAACGAATACAACAAGGAAATACATTATTTAGATCTGGTCGACTTTTTCAACAGTACATTGTAGATATTTATGCTTCAATTGAAGAAGATCGTCTGGATTATATCAAACATAATCAAAACAATTTAAGATCTGAGATTTATAAAGGTATTCAAGATGCTATAATAAGAGGTGATACAGATGCACAAGCAATTGGAAAAAGAATTATTTTACCATCATCTTATATAGGAAGTCCAAGATATATGATTCAAAATTATCAAGATGCAATGGCAATTTGTAGACAATATGGAAATCCTGATATATTTCTAACATTTACATGTAATCCTAAATGGCCAGAAATTAGAAGAAATTTATCATTAATTTCAGGACAAAAACCTGAAAATAGACCAGATATCATAAGTAAAATATTTAAAATTAAATTAGACCATTTATTAAAAACAATAAAATCAGGAGTAATTTTTGGGCCCATAATAACAGGTTAGTTTATTTAATTTTTATAATAAATAAATAAATATATTATTATTATTATAATTTTTTATCTAAAAAATTTAAAATACTAACATTATTTTTTTCATTTTTTTTTTCCAGATTTATATGTAGTCGAATTTCAAAAACGTGGTTTACCTCATTGTCATATGTTATTTTGGTTATATCCTGAATATAAATACCATGATCCATTACAAATAGATAAAATTATTTCCGCAGAAATTCCTGACCCAATAAATGATCCTTTAGGCCATAAAATTATTACTGAATATATGATACATGGACCATGTGGATATGCAAAAACATCTGCACCATGTATGAAAAATTCAAAATGTTCAAAAAAATTCCCAAAACAAATAAAAAATGAAACAACTATAGAAGAAAATGGTTTTGTAAATTATCGTCGAAGAGATACAGATTTTAATGTTGTTAAAGAAGGAATAAGACTTGATAACAGATATGTTGTACCTTATAATCGAACTTTATGTTTAAAATATTCTGCACATATTAATGTTGAAATATGTTCTCAATCTATGCTTATTAAATATTTATTTAAATACTTAACAAAAGGGTCAGATAGAATAAGAGCTGTTATTGAGGATAACATTATTACTGAAAATAATAAAACAATAAATTATAAAGAAGTTGATGAAATAAAAGCTTATCTTAATTGTCGATACATTACACCTTATGAAGCAATTTGGAGAATTTTTTAATATTCAATACATCACAGAAACCCAGCTATTCAACGTCTTTCCATTCATTTATCAAATATGCAAAATATTACATTTCATAAAAATCAACAACTACATAATATAATACGACAACCACAAATTGAAAAAACAACATTAACAGAATGGATGGAAATAAATAAAACAGATGAAGATGCTCGACAACTTACTTATATAGAATTTCCAACAAAATTTGTTTGGAATAATAAAGATAAATTATGGACTCATCGACAAAGTGGACATACAATTGGACGAACATTTTATATTCATCCAAGTTCTGGTGAATTATATTATTTAAAATTATTATTAAATCATCAAAACGGATCAACAAGTTATGAATCACTTCGAACAATAAACAATATTATCTATCCCACAAATCAATCAGCCTGTAATGCATTAGGTTTATTAGGAAATAATAAAGAATGGGATGAATCAATGGAAGAAGCATCATTTTGGTCAACATCTACACAACTTCGTCAACTTTTTATTACAATACTATTATTTTGTAATATTTCTGATCCCATAAAATTTTTAGAAAAGCATTGGAAATTAATGTGTGACGATATTTTATACAAAGTAAAAATCTTATTTAATAATCCAAATTTTCAAATTCCGGAAAATGAATTATATAATTTTGTATTATATGAATTAGAAAAATTATTAAATTTAAATTCATCTTCTTTATCATATTATAATCTTCCACTTCCAACTGGATCATTAATTGAAGATTTAAATAATAATCTTCTAAGAGAAGAACTTAATTACGACAAATATAAATTTAAAGAAGAAAATATTAACTTAGTACAAAATTTAAATCAAGAACAACACTATATTTATAATCAAATTTTAGAATCAATTGAAAGAAAACAAGATAATTTATTTTTTATATATGGTTATGGTGGTACAGGAAAAACATATTTATGGAATGCTATTATTAGTAAAATTAGATCAAATGGTGAAATTGTATTAGCTGTAGCATCATCAGGTATAACATCATTATTATTACCAAAAGGCCGAACAACATATTCAAGATTTCGTATACCCCTTTCAATCGACAAATTTTCAACTTGCCAAATCAAAAAATGTACTCAACTAGCAAAATTAATTGAAAAGACAACATTAATATTATGGGATGAAGCACCTATGACAAATAAATATTGTTTCGAAACTTTAGACAAAACATTACAAGATTTAAAAAATGACTTCAATCGTCCTTTTGTAGGAATGACGGTTATATTAGGTGGTGATTTTAGACAAATATTACCAGTTATTCCAAACGGAACAAAAGAAAATATAATTAATGCAACTATAAATAATTCTTACCTTTGGCCATATTTTCGTATACTAACTTTAACAGAAAATATGAGATTAAAAAAATTTAATTACAATCCTGATGAACAAATAGAAATTAGTAACTTTTCCGAATGGATTTTAAATATTGGTAATGGAACAGCAGATGGAATGAAACATACAGAAAATAAAGATGCTACATGGATTAAAATACCAGAAAAATATATAATACCATATGATACAAATTCTATTAAGCACATTTCTACCACAATATATGAAAATTTTGATCATAATTTTGACAATATTAATTACTTAAAACAACGAGCAATTGTTACACCTAAAAATAAAACAACTAATGCAATAAATAAATACTTATTAAGTTTAGTACCAACAGAAACAAAAATTTATTATAGTTATGATACTATTCTTTCATCATCTGGAAATCTTGACGAATTAAATCTTTTATATCCTACTGAATTTTTACACACACTTAATTTTAATGGATTACCTCCACATGAATTAGAATTAAAAATAAGAATTCCAGTTATGTTAATTAGAAATCTTAACAATCAATGGGGTTATGCAATGGTACAAGACTTATTATAACACAACTAACAAATAGAATTGTTGAAGGCCGTATTATTAATTCTAATGATACAAATGAAAAAGTTTATATACGAAGAATAGAAATGACAGTAAATGAATCTAACTACCCTTTCATATTAAAAAGAAGACAATTCCTTTTAAAAATATGTTATGCTATGACAATAAATAAAAGTCAAGGACAGTCATTAAATAAAGTTGGACTCTATTTAGAAGATGAAATCTTTAGTCATGGACAATTATATGTTGCATTATCAAGAGTAACATCACCAAGAGGTTTACATATTTTAATACATGATTCAATTAACAAATATTCAAATCATATTAAAAATATTGTTTACAAAGAGATATTACATAAGATTAATGAAAATGAATAATCTATTAAATAAAATAATTCTTTAGCAGATATTAATTTCTTTCTAAGAATTATATTATCAAATATTAATCATAATTTTTAGATATTAAATTCAATTCAAAAATTCATAACCAAATATATTTATATATTTTAATTGTCTATAGAAAATGTTCAGTCCACTACGAATACTAAAAGTAGGTGAAACATACGACACCATCCGTGCTCGAGTTTGCCGCTTATGGAGGAACACAGACTACAATACAGAACGTTTAATCAGTGTTGATTGCTTATTAGTAGACGAACAGGTAATTAAATTTATTTTTTTTCCAAAATTAGATTCATTAATAATACAAAATTCATATTATTATTATATATATAAGTTATATTAAATTGATATATATATTTTTTTCAGGATGAAGCGATACATGGATTTGTTTGTGCAAAAGACGCTGATTCCATAGCAAGCAAAATACAAGTGGGCAATATATATGAAATCAGCAACTTCTTTGTTACAAACAATAAACAAAGATACAAAATTGTTCCACATAAAGCAATGCTACAGTTTGCACGATCCACAGTTTTCAAACCAGTCGAAGAAGATATTCCCGAAATACCTCGATACAAATTTAATTTTGTGGAATACGACCAATTAACATCAAGAGTTGACATTAATGACCTTCTTTCAGGTAAATAATATATAATATTCATATCATTATTAACTATAATCATATAAATATATAATATTCTTATCAATATCTAATAATTTTTTGTTTATAATTTTATACTAGATGTCATTGGTCGTCTCATATCTGTTAAAGGTGTTGAAGAATCCAATGTGTGTAACAGATTGGTTAAAAGGTGAAATCTGACACTTCAAAATATTAGGTAACTATAAATTATATATTATTACAAATATATTTCCATTTAATTAAAAATTATTTCTGAACAATTTATTTATTGAAATTTATTATATTTTACAGAGATGAATCACTAAATATAACTCATTGGGGAGAAATTAGTAAGAATTTTGATGAAAATGCAGTTCAAAAAATGTCGGAACCAGTTGTAATCGCCTTTACAGCTATGGCGGCTAAACAGTATCTTGGTAAGTTTAAATATAATATATATTAATAGATACAAATTTATCCCAAAATAATAAGAAAACATTTTTAATCATTCATTTTAATCATTATAAATATACAGGTGGAGTTTATGTTGCAAGCACTTTTGGAACATCATTTTACTTTGAACCAGACATCGCTGAATCAAAAAAAATCAAAAAAAGGTATTATAAATATTTATTACAAATATATTACACTTATTTATACATTTTACAATTCTCTTAAAAAATTAACATTATTTAATATCTTATCTACTTATAGGTTTAGTCATTCCATTCAAGCACTAGACTTTATTGCTCCATCGACACAGAAATCAATAACATTAGATGAGCAAAAAATGATGAATAGACTGATGGTTGCGGAACTTCGAGCCTTAGATCCATATCAAAATCAGGTAAATCTTCAATTATTGCTTCTTAATTATAATACATAATTTAATACAATTTTTCCTCTCCAAATAACAGGACCACAAATTTACTACAAAGGCAACCATCACTGAAATTGATGCACGACAAGGTTGGTTTTACAACGCCTGTCCACGCTGCTATAGACGTGTCAAACAATCAGGAACTTCATGGTGGTGCGACACTCATGGATATCTAACGACAATACCAATCAGTTGGTAATATTCTTAACTTTTATTATAAAAAATTAATAAATAACTCTTAAACAATAAAAAATTTACTAAATTCCAATTGTTTATAACAGGTACAAAATTAATGCTCGAATCGAGGACAGCACTGGAGGCATGAATATTGTTATGATTGGAAGAACAGTACAATCATTGGTAAACAAACCTTGCTCCATACTAACAATTCAAGATGGATATACTGATCCAAACATCATTCCTCCTCTCCTCAATGAACTCAAAGGCATGTCAAAAATATTTTCAATTCAATTTCGTCCAAGAGGTGCATTTATTGATGCAACAGTTGTTAAAACTTTTGACGACGATGAAACACAAATGTTATTGCCTGCACCACCAACCGAATCTCCTAAAGATATCCTTGCACCATTAGCATCTTTCGATCCAGAAACAAAAAAAGGTATAAAAAAACAGCTTTTCCTCACCGAACCTATAACAGAAGACATTCAATCAAGGTACATTACTACTCATAATTTGTTTCAAAATTTTTATATTTCTTTACTACAAATATATATACATAAATTACAAACAATTATATATTTATACTTATTATTATTTCAGCCCTCAGCAACATCCTCCCTCAACAGAAATTCAAACATCTTCTGTTGACCCATCCAGAAAACGAAAAGAATCAAGGTATATTTATCTTTTATATACAATTACATATCATATAATTATACCAATTTCAATTTTATTTATAAATATAAAATAATTATTCTTTTTCTCATGACAGATTGGAGGAAAAAGGGAAAAAAATTAAGCACGGTTGATGACATTTTCAACAGAAGATGTTCCTTTTGCAACAACTTTGTTTATAAACTTATATCTATATATGTTTGTCTGTATATATAAATCCAACATTTTGATATAAACTTGAATGTAAATATTCTAATATTATAATAACTGATGCTAAAAAAAATATACTTATTATAATTATATTATTTATCTTAATTAACTACTTTTATTGTATAATATTCAATTATTTCCTTTTATTTTTTTCGTCTGCATTCACGTGCGTAGCACGGGCATTAACCTTGTGTTAACAAAAAGGATTGACTTGCACTATTTTTAAGAGTTTGAGGGACCTTTCAATAAAAAAAATATATATATATATGGATCAATCAGCACCTTTTCTAAAAATTCAGGAACTACGGAAGCAATTGACCCTTAAAATAAAACCAAAACAAATATTAACACGAAAATAAAATATGGAAACTTCTATGTACAAATGTACTAGGGATTTGACTTCACCTTATCATTCACATGTTCATCCTATTAAACAATTGCTAGTGCACTCAATTTATTAGTCAATGAACCTAATCTAACCTTATTACCTCTCCCGAGCGTCGACTGAGATAATATATATGAATCATCAAGTTGATATCCTTATCTAACTTGTTACCCACACATTCATTAAGTTTAGCCCTTAAATTGGAAATCAAGATGTTGATCGCCTCCCGGCCTCATAACAACTAAAATCTTAGTTTGATTATCTAAGTGTTTGTCTCTTCTTGATCTCCGAACAACCTAGACTATGTTCCCAAATCCGAACTATGAACTCAATTTCTCCGGAGTGTCAAATTCACAAACTAAGATCATCTAACTTATTGGCAACATAAATTAGAGGCATTAAGTAAAGAGAGATATAAATAAATTGAAATAGAATTTAAACCAACATTGACAAAATATTCAAAATGCATTGCAAACAAAGTTACATCAAGCCGTAGAAATACTTCCTAGCTCAACATATAGGAATCCACAACTAATCTTGTCAAGAAATTCATAATTGAAAACATGTTCATACAATATTCTCAAATACAAATTTCAATAAAGATTAGGGTAGAGAGAAAGGAAAAGAAAACTCTTTGTGAAGATGAACTTCAAGTCTTCAAATCTTCAAGAATCTCTCCCAATCATTCTTCAAGAATCTCCAACTCTAAGCTCTTCTCTCTAGGAAACTTCTTGTGCCTCTAACTTGTGTTTCCTCCCCCAAATCTCCACCTAAGGTTTGAGGCTTAGGAGGATATATAAAGAGTTAAAAAAAAAAAAAAGGTGATTTTTGACCATTAGATCAAGAGAAATGGCCAGATCTTGGCCATAAGATGGAGGGAAGCATGTAAGCGAGCGAGTGCGCACAGGGCTGTAGGGCCTTGGAGGTGCACGGGCGTGTGCATGGGAGGCGCGGCCGTGCAGGCCTCTGGGCCTAGTAGAGGGCTGCAGGGCCTTAAGTGCTCAAATGCTCCAATTTTTGTTCCACAATTCCTCTAAGTCCCAAATTCTTAATTTTCTACAAAATATCACAAAGAAATATCAAAATAACACAAATGCTTAAGGTTTTCACAAATACCTAAGCTCAAAAATACTTGATTTATGAGTAAAATACTCACTCATCATTAAGGCATTCAAAAATATATTATAATACATAACTTAAAATCTCATAGTTGTACCACTGGCAGATTCATCGACATCTAAGAAAAAATTGATAATATATTCTGTACAAATCGAAATCGTGCGATTCTTTACCCTAATTAAAATAGACATTTGAAGCTTTCTTTGGACATCTACCCATCCTGTTTTGAGTTCATTAAGGTAACAAAAAATATTAAACAAACTGACTATAAAAATCTCATTTTTCAGGAAAAAAAAATCCAGCACGTAGCATAACTTTAAAAATTCATAACTAATTGTACGAATATCTGTTTTAAGTGATCCATATATCAAAACAAAGCTTATGATATCTAGTTCACAAATAAAATTTTGATTTAATCAAAATTAGCCGAGAGTGAGAATGGGCGGAGGCCAAGAACAGAGGCCAAACCCAACAGCCAAGAGGAGAGAAAAATGAAGAAGAAAAAGAAAAAGGAAAAAAGAAAAAAAAGCCAAAAAAAATAGTAGAATAGGATTTTCAGCTTTAGGATTAGTTTTTATTTTCAGTTTTAGGTTTTATTTTCAATAAATTTTTAAGGGATGTTACACTGTTGGAGAGCTTGAAGAGGAGGAGAAATTTAGGAGAAATTCTTAAAGATTTGTGACAACTTCAGGGGGGGTTTTCTTTATCTAGTTTCTCTTTTATTTTTGTAATTTGATGATGCTTGAACCCTTGATTTCTCTAATTTTGTGTTTATTTTCATTTATGTGTATTGTGTAGTTTGTTGGTTCTAGGGTTTGATGTAGTTCCACTTGAACTATGTTTTAATATTTTAGTTAATTGTTAATGAAGTCTCCATTTACTACATTTGTGTTTTTCTATGCTTAATGCTTCTAATTTGTAGGGAAATGAATTAGCTTATTTTATTTATGAATTTTAATGCTTGGGAGAATTAATTCATTTATCAGTTTGTGAAATACAATCTTAGTTGTTGTTGAGTTCGGGAGGCCGCTGACACTTTGATAATCATATAAGGGTGTGCTTAATGAATGTGTACGTAGATAAGTTAGATAGGGTTATCAATTTGGACACTGATACATATAATCTCATTTGACACTTGAGAAAAGTAGTGAGGTTAAGTTTGAGTCCTTGACTAATGAATTGATTGAGACTAGTTAGCAATTTCTTAATAGGAAGAACATAAGAAGGATAGAGTGAAATCAAGACCCTAGAACCTTGTTTGTTTGTGTCTTTTTATTCCTTCAGTTTTGTTTGGTAATTTTAGTTTACTTTATTTATTTTAATTTGTATTTTTGTTATTTTTAATTTAAATCAGCCAATCAAATAATCCTAACGTTAACAAATTTCGGTGATTAACTTAAAATTAAACACAATTCTCGTGGGATCGACAACCTTACTTATTATTTTATTACTTGTGCGACTTGTACACTTGCGAGATTTCACGCTACACTGTGAAATTGACATAAAATAGAAATTACCGATACAACAAGACTAGAGCTCCGCACAACGTTGATCTTCAACTCCTAGTTTTGGCTGCAAGATCTTTCCTTGCATGCCCGCTCGAGATCGAGTCAAACATCGCAAAAGGGAAAGGCTAAGGCAGAGCATATCTTATAGCTCACAGTCACGGAAACACCTTGATGTGAACTTTACACATAGGAAAATCCATAATAGGTAACAATCATACTCTATTTTACTTGATTTGCTTGTTAACCATAACATGACAAACACATCCAATCCACATATCTAAAACTAGTTAATCTAGCAGCATAATCATCATTCATCCTAGATCAAACGACGAGTTCTGAGAGAGAGAGTTTTATAGAGATAGAAATGAAGAGCGAGAAAAATAAATGAAAACTGAAATCCAAATCTAACGTCAGGGGTAAAATCAAAAATTCAAAGAGAAAAATAAATTAAAAATACGGAATGAAAATTATCAGTTTTACTTAGGACTGAGAATTCAAATCATGACACAATACATGTTAGGGTTAGGAAAAAAGTGTACGGGTTAGTTTTGGGTCGAACCGGTATGGCACGATAAAAAAAAAATAGATTAGGTTCGGGTCTATTCAATGGACACGAAATCAACCTGCAATAACCTGTTCAAAATTTTTCGTACAATTCAGGTTGACTTGTTGGTGATATTTTGAATGAACTAATTATGAGTTTATTAGTTTTGTGTTTTGGATTGACCTTTTATGATAAATTAATTATGGATTTATATTATTTTGCTTTTTAGATTGATCTTATGTGGTGATTTATTAATTAATTTGCTTGGTATGGATCTTAATTATATGTTAAATTTTTTTTTCTTTTTTTCTTTACTCATGGCAGGTTGGCGAGTCTGCGGGTCGTCGAGTCATGTTGTGGAAATCAACCCAAAATAGTGTGTTGGTGGGTGGGGTTGGGCTGGGTTGGGTCGGGTCAACCCGTCAACGTGCTGGTTGGGTTAATGTTGCGGCTTTTTTGACTTGACAGATCATGGGTTGAGTATGGGTTAGAGTTTTGACAATTTGTGTTGTCTTCAACCTTACACGAACTTGACATGTTGACATGAATTGCCAGCCCTAGTTTTAATATTAGAGTGAACAAAATTATAAAGAGCTATTCAAATAATGGTTCTTTCCGTAATTTTCTCTTTTTAGTATGGTTTTCAACATTTTTTTTATATTTTTTATAGTGTTCTCTCTGACAAAAATTTAAAAAACTATTTGAATTTTGAGTTTGACCCTGTGATCTAAACGAAAGCTAAATTTATTTCTTCTACATCCAACAACACCTTGATGGTGTTGTTTGGTCCACCATTATGATTATTAAAAAAAAATCAATTCAAATTAAATCAATATCATTTTTTTTTACCTTTTTTGAAACATATTTCAAATTTTTTTTTTCCTTGTCAACACTCATTCATTTAATATTCTCAATTGAAATTGGATTTTTAAAGTCTAAGATGTATCAAATGGGGTTGAAATTCCAAATGATTCAAAAAGCACACGTTTGGTGTATGACTTTGGATTGTAGAATTTGGATTAAAATTAAGTTGTGCATTTAATGATGTGTTTAAATAGCTGGAGTTAAAAAAATATAAAATCTTGAAATGTGTTCGGGAAAAAAAATCAATATGGAGCTTGTTTTATTCGTTTCAAAATTGTATACAATTTTAAAAAAATATCATTTCATTTAAACTTGTAAATATAAAATTATGGACTTTTGAAGATTAAGTTACAAAACTGTAATAATAACTGTGAATAATAAAAATGATATTAATTTTTCATTAAAAAAAATTTAATTATAATTTGTGGTCCAAACTAGATGTCCAAACATGAGCTAAACGTCTACTGATTTTGGAAATCAAAACCAATGCCCCTTCGTCCATCGTTGTACTACTCTGCAACTTGGAGACTGATCAATTAATGTCATTCATCAATGCCCCTTCGTCCATGGTCACTCATTTTTAATACATTGTCATCTTTTGCTTTTTCTTTTTTAATTTCTTTTCAACAATAAATACTAATAAATATTAACAAACCCAAACCCCACTTTCCATGGAAGATCTCTGACTTAAATTTTTCCACTCCCACTTTCCATGGGGAGGATTGTGCTATTTTCTTAAAATTTTTTCCTCGGCTCTTCTTTCCTAGAAATCGATAGGAAAAATCTCTTTTAAAAAAATTAACGTAGCGTCAAGGAGTGACAAAAGGGAAAAAAAAAACAAAAAAAAAATAATAATAACTAAGTGCAACGAGATCCAACTGACTGACGAATCATAACATTTTATTTATGTATGTACGTGTGTGTGTGAAGAAATTAAAATTTAAAACATATGCAAAGAAGAAAGTAGGGGAAATGAAAGACCCATTACCTCCAAACTTAAAATGAAAAACAAAGTTCCTTTGGATTCTCTTCGTACGAGCTTAAATGCTGTAGATAACACAATTTCTTTCTTTCTTTCTTTCTTTCTTTCTTTTTCACTAACCCTTGTAGTTTGTGGAAAAGTCGTCTTTAGAAACTTTTGTTTTTATTATTATTATTTTTTATTTTTTTTATTATTTGCGCTTGGAAAGTAGATTCCTTATTCTCAATTCTGCTTTTCGTAAAGTTAGTGGACGACAGATGTTAGCGTTTACCTAGTTGGCAACTTGGCCATCGATGATTGAGGGTTCATTTGGAGATATTTGGAGATGGTGGTTTGAATATTGGGTTGCAAATATGTGTTTGGAGAAAAACTTTCGAAAAAGTTATGTGATATAAAAAAAAGTACAAAAATTTGAAATATATTCGGAAAAAATATGCAAAATGGATCTTGTTTTGTTTATCTCATTATTACGAGTATTTTGACAGAAAAATCATATCATTTCGTTTTGAAATGAGAAAGTTATGGACTTTTAAAATTTGAGTTTTTTAAAAAATGAAAAAGAGAAAAATTATGATTTAGAGTCGGGATTTTAAAATTCAAATGTGTTTTGCTATCTGAAAGCTAGCGTCCCGAATAAACACTGAGATATTTTATCGAGCAGCCTTATTTAACACTCTTAGGTTGTCACCCTATCTAATATGACACCAATACGGAAAAGAAAATTTTACTCAAATAATAAATTTTATTTTGGTATAAATAGTCATTTTTTTAATCTTTTGATTAATATGATACATATTCCTCTTCTTAATTAATATAACACAAACTTTAATTTTATTTTAATGCTCTAAAATCTCTAAGATAATTTCCTTCCTCTTCTTTTTCCATTCTACCAATAGAGGTTGAATCAATGGTTAGTAGTTGAGTTATTATTACCCTTAAATACGTCAAAAGAGGTGACGGAACTATCCTAAAAAGCTCTCTTATCACATTAAAAAAATCATGTCATTTAAATTTATATTATAAAGTTATGAACTTAAAATTTGAGTTATAAAATTATAATAATAACTATAAATAATAAAACTAAAATTACTTTTAATAAAAAAAAATAAAATTAAGTTGTAATTTACTATCCACACCGAACGTGTAAACATGGGCTAAAAGTCTACTGATTTTGGAAATCAAAACCAAAATGAAGAATAGAAAGTCATCAAAGATACAAAACAGGCCCTTCTGTCATTGTACCCCACACGCGAAAATCATTGAACAACCATGCCACTTGGAGACTGATCAATTCATGTCATTCATCAATGCCCCTTCGTCCATGGTCACTCATTTTTATGCATTGTCTTCTTTTGCTTTTTCTTTTATAATTTCTTTTGAACAATAAATCCTAATAAATATTCACTTAAAAAAAATCCTAATAAATATGTGTGGTAGTGGTAGTACAACACCGTCCACTCTTTTAATTCCACACAGTTTGGAAAACTCATTTTCACATTTTATTTGATGTCATGAATCTTTACTCGCTCTAGCCTTTGCCTAATTCAAACCTGTGATTCTGTGAGTATAAGAAGAAAAATCACAAGTAACTTTCTCCTCCTAGTTTTGCACTTCACTTTCGTAGTTTCCTAGGTCTTGTTGGTCTGTCCTTTTGGTTCTCCTTTTAGTTTTTCCTTTCTTTGTTGCAACGTTTTCTTTCGATTCTATTTCGCCAATTTAAAAAACCCAAGGAAAAAAAAAAAACCTTCACTTTGTTCATTGATTTCTTCTTGTTATAATTGTCCAAGTCTTCTGTTTTCTAACTCTCAAAATTGAAAAAAAAAAAAAAAAAAAAAAAAAAAAAAAAAAAAAAAAAAAAGAAGAAGAAGAAGAAGAAGAAGAAGAAGAAGAACCAAAACAAACATAACCCAATCTGCTCAGCATCAAGTGGCCTTGCTTAAAAACCAAAAGAAGATCACGTATGCTCTTCTTTGATTTCATCCTCTTCTTATCATGATCTGCTCTGTTGTTGTCTGATTTTCTGTTGTTTTAGTTTTACATATACGTAAATCTTCTTGGATTTACTTCCTTTTTGTTTCTGTTAGGAGCGCCTTTTATTAAATTTCCATATGTATCTGACTAAATTAGAGAGTTAATAAAAAATAATAATAAAAAGAGTTCCGAAAAAAGAAAATTTAGAAAGAAAAGAAAGCAAGAATACCTGAGAAGAAGTATATAGTAAACTAGAAAAAGGATTCTATGGAGTTCATTATCGGGGTCGGCTCTGCAATTGTGGCCAAACTTGGTGAGGCCACAGTTGTATTAGCTCGCCAGCTGTGTCACTACACAAGCGATGTAGACAATCTTAGAGCTCGAGTTCAAGAACTCAATGATGCAAAACAAAACCTACAAGGTCGAGTTGATGAGGCTAGTGGAAAAGGCGAAGATATTCACGACGAAGTCCAAAATTGGCTGACGAGCGCACGAGGCATCTCCCAAGGAGCCGAGGATTTTCTGAACAACAATCGAGATCGTGCAAATATCAGCTGCTGCAGTGTGCAAATTCCAAATCTGGTGTCCCGGCGAAAGCTGAGCAGGGAGGCAAGGCAAATGGTCGAGGACCTTCAACGTGAAATTCAGGCTGCCCAGAGATTCGATGCGGTTGCTTCTCGTCCTGCTCTGCAGACTGTCATTGCGATGAGAGGAGATTATGAGGACTTTGGATCGCGAAAGACGATTTTGGAGGATATCATGAAGGCGTTAAAAGATCCTAACGTAAGCAGGATTGGAATTTACGGTATAGGCGGCATTGGCAAAACAACGCTTGCTAAAGAAGTTGCTAGGCAAGCCGTGGAAGCCAAGTTATTCACCGAGGTGGCTATGACGACTGTATCCCGAACCCCAGATTTCAGCGGAATGCAAAGAGAAATTGCAGAGAAGATACGTCTAAATTTTCAAGGGAGTGAAAGCATACCTGCAAGAGCGGATCTGCTACAACGTAAGTTGAAGGAGGAGAAGAGTATTCTTATTATTTTGGATGATGTCTGGGAAAAGCTTGATTTGATAGAGGTTGGAATACATCTTGAGAACGAAGGATCCAAGATGTTGACGACTTCTAGAGACCGACGTGTTTTAGGCGTTATGGGCACTAATCAGAATGTTTTGGTTGATAATTTACGTGACAATGAAGCAATCAACTTGTTTAGGAAAATTGTTGGTGATATTGTGGAAAAGTCGGATTTTATGAGATTGGCGACTGATGTGGTGAGAGAATGTAGACGCTTGCCACTAGCTATCACGACAGTTGCCTATGCATTAAAAAGTCAGGATGAACTCAGCGTTTGGAAGGATGCTTTGATGCAACTACAAAATTCTGCCCCAACGAAGATTGACAAAACGCTTCAAAACTTTTACCCAAGTTTAAGGTTAAGTTATGAGTTTTTAAGAAGTGATGAGGAGAAGTCATTGTTGTTGCTATGTAGTCTGTACGGAGAAGATAGGAATATTAGGGTCGAGGACCTAATGATGTGTAGTGTTGGTTTGGACTTTGTTTCCGGACGTCCATACATTGGCACATGTACGAATAAGGGTGGAGTCGTTGATCGTTAGACTGAAAGCTTGTTGCTTGTTGTTAGACGATGATCGTGGTGGTGATCGGGTCAAAATGCACGACGTTATTCGTGATGTTGCCTTATCAATAGCATCAGAGGAGGGAGGTATGCACAGTGTTGTTCTAAAGAAGAAGGAAGATTGTCGGAATCTGAAGATGAAAAAACTCAAAGACTCAAAGGTTCTCTCACTACTTCCTTACTCGGATTTCAATCAACTTCCTGAAAGGCTGGAATGTTCAGAGTTGGAGTTATTCCTTCTTCTTTCTGATCAGCGCAATTGTATACCAATTCCAAACCACCTTTTAAATGAAAGTAAAGATCGGCTCAAATCTTTGTTTTTTGAACGAGCAAATTTGGTATCCGTACCTCCATCCTTCCAGTCACTTCAGAATCTCCAAACCTTACGTCTACGTAGTTGTGTGCTTGAAGATGTAAATTTTATTGGAGATCTAAAGAATTTGCGAATTCTTGATCTTTCGGAGTACGTCCACGATTAAGCAGTTGCCCGTAAAAGTAGCACAACTAAGTCGTTTACAACTGTTAAATTTGGAAGGTTGTAGAGATCTTAAACTGATAGAGCCTAATGTCATCTCAAGTTTGATACAGTTAGAGGAGTTGTACGTCTCAGGATATTTTGATAAATGGGAAGTTGGAGAAGTCGATGTTGGCAGAAGAAGTAATGTGAATCTCGCTGAAATAGAGAATTTGCAGCAACTCACAACTCTATTCTTGAGAGTACCAGATGCCAAAACTTTTCCTAAAGATTTCAAGTTTAGTGAAAAGTTGGAGAGATATAGAATCTCAATTGGTGGCCCACAGCACTTCTGGTATCTAACTGGAATTTCAAGGTCGTTGCTTCTAAAGCTCCGTGAAAGAAGTCAATTAACAGCACTTGGTCTTGAATCGCTGATGAAAAGGTCGGAATGGTTATCATTAGATGGATTAATAGATGTCAAGAATGTCGTTTACGATCTGGACAGTGAAGGCTTTTGTGACTTGAAACGTCTTGATTTGTGGGACAGCGATGGAGTTCAATACCTCGTTGAATGTGTGGACCAGCAGATTCATCCTCAGAAGGCCTTTCCAGTGTTGGAGAGCCTGTGCCTACTGGGATTAGGAAACTTGGAAAGGATATGTCATGGTAAGCTCCCGGAAGATTCATTTAAGAATTTGAGAGAGGTCAGCGTGTGGAGATGTGATAAATTGAAGAATGTCTTCCCTTTGTTTATCTTCAAAAGACTTCACTCTATACGAGTGGAAGATTGTAAGATGATGGAGGAGATAGTAGGCCATGGGAGATCAGAAGATGATGGAGCTGTTGAATTTCCTGAATTACGCTCCTTGATTTTAAGGAATTTACCAAAGATGGTTAAATTCATGAGTTGGTCTGAGGCGGAGGCAGCTGGCGGCTCTTCATCAGTAGAGTCTCCCGACCCTTTGTTTGGTGAAAAGGTAATATAATTATTTCCAACTTTCCTTTTGTTTTTTTGTTTGTTTTTTCCCCCCTGCCACTTTATATATAAGCGCATCACCTGTCTTTAATTTATAATAATGCCCATCATTCTCAAACAAAATTTTTTGCACAAGCTCACTTTCTTCTCTTCCACGAGTCTCTAGTTTTAGTACCACATTTTTTCGGTTGTCTATTCTCCACGTAAAAATGATTAATAAGGGGAAAATTAGTTTACTAATGGATTATGTTTTTAATTTCCATTATTTTTCGTAGCTATTAAAGTCATCAGCATTAGATTTGAGATATTTTTCCAATAAATATTTTTATTGATCATCATTATAATATTTAATATTTGAGATGTTTTTTTAGATACATTGTGATAGATTATCAATATTAATTAGTTTTTATATCTAAATCCGTAATTTTTTTCTCCTCCTAAAAGGCATTATATATCAGTTGAAAGTTACAGTAGTTTCTCTTTTAGATATATAGATGCACCCATTCTTTTTGTGATGTGCAAAGTTTTACTAGTTTCTCTCTCACTTGTTGTGGAGTAGTTTATATTTTTCAAAGTAAATTTTAGCTTGTTATTATTATTTTTTTTTTAAAGAAAAAACCTGTCTCTATTTGCTAAAAAAATTTTAAAAAAAATAAATAAAAGGATGAGTGGCCCATTTTGGTCACCCAATTTAATAGGTGATCAAACTTTTTTTTTTTTTAATTTAGTAAAACAGCCCTTTGTCTTTATTTCTTTTTTTTTTTAAAGATTCAATCAATCAGTGATATTGAATTGAAAATTGGTGATTACGATCAATTACTGATTTACTAGTTTAACAATATTATGTGGTCAATCTCGAATTAACCAGTTAAGAAAATTGATTGATCATTTTAAAAAAAATGGCATTGGAGATGCTCTTACTTTCTGGCTTCAGACCTATGCATAAAAGCATGAATAGTTCCGCAAAATCTGACTACACTGGCCAATTTGGAATATGGTTTATAATTAATTAAAACTAGTAGATATTCATTTATTTTGTGTAGAGTAGAACATAAAAGTGAAAGATAACATCAATCAAAGAGTTTGTGCTTAAATGGCATGAATTGAAATATATAAACACACACTTACGTACTATTTCCATCTTATTCCTAGATATTACATCTATACTAAATATATAGGAAATAGGGTACTCATTTCTCTTCTCAACTTATACTTGTTTTTTTTTTTTTTTTTTAAGACTCCAAAACAATTTTTCAATATGTATATGTATATATAATAGAGATATATATTCTTTACTCACTGAAAAGCTTTTACATCACTAGAAATTTATGCAATCCAATTTCCAACTATGTTTGACATACTTTTGTTTTAGTCTTCTAGACAATCTTTTTTTTTTTTAAGTGACTAAAAACAATTTTTTTTTTTTTTTTTAGGTCTTGTATCTAGAACTTTGGTTAGTACGCCTTTAGGTCAATTTGTTGAATTAATTGAAAAATCAATTTTCTTTTATGATTAGAAATTTTTTAATTTGAAAATGTTATTATACGAAATATCTTTGCAATGAAAATGAGTGAAATGGTTGATTTTGAAAAAAGGAGATTTTTTTCTATCTCATTCCCAAAGTGAGATGAGCTTTTAGGTCCAAACAAAAACTAGTAGTTAAATGTTTACATTAAAATTTTCAGTTACTCCGTTTATATAATGAACGGTCACTTTTTAAGTCATGTTAATTAATTAATATTTGGATGTATGATTTTTCAACTTTAATTATATAATCTTTTTTTTTACTTTCACAAAATATCTATATCACGTTATTTATAGGTTGTATATCCACGATCTGTGAGAAAGTGATTATTGTACATCTTTAGCAAGAAAAAAACTAAAAACAAAAAGCAAAAGAAGAGAAATTTATGATATACTTTGTCAGTGCAGATTGTGAAGATTTTTTTTTTTTAAGCCAGTATCTAATTCGAATTGCCCTCGACTCTTTGTAGGTTGCGCTTCCCAGCCTAGAAGATTTGTGTTTAAATAATTTGGTTGTCAAAAAGTTATGGGCAGATCAGATTCCAGCAACTTCTTACATGCAAAATTTAAGTAGCTTGGATGTTAGAGACTGCAACAACTTAAAGTATGTGTCATCATTTGTTGCGGCTAAAAGCTTTCTTATTAAGCTTAAGAAGCTACTAGTATGTAGTTGCAGCGTCTTGGAAGAAGTACTAGTCATAACGGACTTACGAGGAGAAGACGTTGGGAGTTTGGAGAAGATTTCGCTTCCTCAACTCAAATCTCTCAATCTTTACGAACTTCCAAACCTCAAAAGGTTTTGCAAACGCCCTGATGAACTCGAAACGTTGGTCACGTTAACAGAGTTAACAGGTGTAGTATCGAAACATGAAGAAGGGGAATTTGGCGCAAAAGAACCCTTATTCAATGAAATGGTATGATTTTCCTTTAATCCAATTTCCAACTATGTTTGACATATTTTGTTTTAGTCTTCCAGACAATCTTTTCTTTTATTGACAAAAAACAATTTTTTTTCTTGTTAGGTCTTGTATCAAGAACTTTGGTTAATACGCATTTATGTCAATTTGTTGAATCAATTGAAAAATCATTTTTCTTTTATGGTTAGAAATTTTTTTAAATTTGAAAATTTTAACAAACGAAATAGATTTGAAATGAAAATGAGTGAAATGGTTGATTTTGAAAAAGATATTTTTTTTCCATCTCATTCCCAAAATAACAATTTAGCATTGCATTAGAGATGCCTTTACTTTCCAGGTTCATACATATGCAAAAAGGCATGATTTGTTCTACAAAATCTCACTACACTGGCCAATCCGGAATACGGTTTACAACTAATTAAAAGTAAAAACCCACACTTCCATATTGTTTCCATCTTATTCCTAGATATTACATCTGTACTAAATATATGGAAAATGGGATACTCATTTCATCTCTAGAATTGAAAGAATATGCAAATCTAATATTGTAATTAAGTATAATATATGGAAGATTAATTATCTAATTAGTAAAGCATTTTCAAGTCAATTGTGTATACACACATTAAGAATTATCTTTTACAGCTTGAGTTTCCCAGCTTGGAGACATTGGGTCTGTATGGATTGAATGCTGCTGACAGTGTATGTCACCTTCAAACAACTTGTTACATGGTCAACTTAACAAAGTTATCTGTACGAAACTGCAATAGCTTGAAGTATCTATTCTCTTTGGTTGTGGCTGAAAGGCTTGTAAAACTAAAGAATCTACAAGTAGAAAATTGTGAAGCCATGGAATATATTGTAGTCACAAAGAAATTGGGAGAGGAAGGAAGGTCGGGGAATATATTTTATTCCCTCAACTACAATATCTCGTGCTTTCTAAACTTTCAGCCCTTAAAAAGTTCTGTCATGCAGAGGTAATTACTTTATATTTCTAATCTTATATTTTCTCTAGTCCGGTCATTGCATTATTTTTGCTACGCATTAGGTAATTCATGCTATGAAACTTTAATGTTGGAGTTGATGTAAACTTTGCTAACTTCGAGTTTGATTAAAAACAAAACAAAGGTAATACAAGCAAGATTTGAAGGTATACAAAAACGTTTTCCACAAGTCAAAATAGTATGATATAAAATTGTCATATGAGAGTGAATATTAGAAATATCTGATATGTTGGCTTGATCGTATAAAAAGTTACCCTTAGCCTTGGGATACATTTGGTGAAATATTTTAGACACTTAAGAAATTTGAGACACTGAAACATATATTAGGAAGAAGAGATAAATTAGGTAATGTTGAGTTCGCTACAGAGTAGAGAGCTGAAAACTTTCCATTTTTATACTAAATGCAACTATATTCCGATGACCATCAACATGTACACATGTTCGCATCTAGGGGAAGAGTGTAAAATGTATAAGTCTAAGCTAGACTACACCAGAAAACTACCTACAGCATGTATTATTAGTCTTATAAAATGTAAAATGTCTATTCTTAACTCAATGCACAGGCGAGATTGTTTTTGGGCATTCCATAATCAATCTTCTAGTGCATGGGTACTCTTCTCCATTGAAAGTATTCTTAATTAGTAATTAAGAAAAGATTGAATTGCGATTTTTCTTCACATCCAATGCCAATACTAAGCTTCAAAGAAGCGAGAAAAATGATATTTAACTTTTTTTTTCCCACCTATCTCTTTTGTTTTCATGCTATCATTATATTTCCTTCCAACACATAAATTGATTTTTTTTCTTTTATCTAAAATCACCGAAAATCAATTTAAAAACTACTTTGAGTATCATACATTTTTACTTTCTATAAAACACAACGTTAATTGCCACTTGTCAAGCCAACGAATTTTTTTGCTTGCCAGTAACCACCACTGGAATGACCCCATAAGGTACACTCTACTGTTCCGGGCCACTAAAACAATTGCTCATAAAATTTGCTTTGAGTGGCATTATTAGATGGTGCCTTCACTATATTTGTTGATGCAAAAAATTCAAGTTAATTGTCCTCCTAATGTTTTTACTCCATTTATACCTTTGATAAATCCAACGCAACTCTTTTACACACTAACATTTTTCATTCTCATTTCATTAGGTCATTTTGCCTAAACTTGAATCTCTGAGTACTGATTGCGGTGAAGCTATAACTAAGATGCTAGGCATGAGTCAATCTTCAAGTACTCAAATTGGACTTCAGGCATCAGGATAAACCATTTGCTCTCTCTCAATGTGCAAACTTATTCAGAGATGTCACAATCTTGCGAAACTTCAATTGAATGGTCTTTTGGTAAATGTTATAAGCAAGGATCGAAAAAATGAAGTCGGTGACAGCTGATCACACGTTTAAAGGAGCTAAGGCTGTATTACATTCCTAAGCTGAGGCATTTGTTTGTTGAACCAGAAAACGCTCATCCAGTTGGTGGTGCCTTACAACCAGTAAAATCAATGTTTGTGTCTTTCTAAAATTTGATAATTCTGGAAGTGTCATTTTGCCATCGATTTATGTATTTACTTGCTTCCTCAACGGCTACAAGTCTGGCACAACTCTCCCAGCAAGTGAGGTGAGAGACGAGTGAGAGGTAAGGGATTCGAGCTGTTCCTATTCCCGGCTAGTGATAGGGGATCAAACAGTCAGAGGATAACCATGAAGAACCAACCAAACCAATGAGAGGAGTCTGTTTAGGTATTGAGATAGTCCTCCTTCCAGGTTGACGTCGACTATCTGTATCACTCGGCAAATGTAGGGGAGATTAAAGTATTCGCTATTACCTATGGTGATGGGCAGCTGTCATGCCAGTCTGGGTTCGTTTATGATCGATCGCACTTCTTCTATTCAAGATTCTTTATCTTTATATGGAACTGGTTAAAAAATCATTTCCTTTTATGCGGTTCGGGAGGGCTATGGGAGGAAAGTGCAGGCCATTGTGGATTGGACTCCACCCACCGGACTGGCGAATTCACACTTCTTCAAGTTCAGCCTCGTGCTTCAAGGCAGGCATCCGAAGATTTGAGTTGAGAAAGGCAATGAAGCGGAAAGGGACCGAAAACCTTTAGCGTTGTCGTATGCAACTTCCTTACCAAGCTTTTAGTAAAGTAATCCCTTGCTTCTTACCGCAAGTCTTTCTTTCGACCCCGGGTCTCATGAGATCTCATTGGCATGCCCTACCAAATTAAAAGGAAGTCGCAGGAGCAACTTAAGAGTTCTATCAACAGAATGACAAAAATAATCACAGATTACAGGGAAGGTGAAATAACAAAGGGTGAACATGATCGTGAGTTTGTTTTCCTGCAGTTGGGGATTTTAGTGCTTCGCCATTTGCAAAGCTGAAGAAGTTATTTGTGAGTCAATGCCCTGAGATGAGGAGTTTCTCCCATGGAATTATAATAAGCAGCTCGATGTTGAATACAATCATTGCCGAGATATCCTCTGAAAGGATGTGGAATTATACTTATCACTAGTGATAACTGTTGTTTAAATTTTCTATAAGCTAATTTTCGATTGCACAAACATGTAATCGTATGAAAAAGGTATCATGAAAATAAATAGTACGTTAAAAGGTCGATTCAATATCATAAATCCATGGGCAGCAAGAAACAACGTAAAGTCAAGTGGAAAGATGATAGACACAATACCTCAGACTTAATAACAATTGATATTAAAACTCGCCTTCAAGATTAGGCACAATGATGAGATCATACAAAGAACAATTTGCTTTACCTCAAGATATGATTAAGGCACAATCAATATACGAAAATGAGACTACCATTCAAGATATTCTCCAAATTTTGAAAAGCCTTCAATCAAATCTCAATCAATAACAAAAAAAGTTAGAAACTAGTGTTGTTAACGTGTTACAAAATAAATACAGAATAACATAAAATATAAATTACAAAATATCTGAAGAAAAAAAAAAAAAGATAGACACGAGAATGGAGAGAACACTTGTAAGAAAATTGCTCATCTCATCATTGTTATTGTGTATACTTGCAAGCTTATGAGGGCCCAATATACATGTAAAAAATAATAGAGCGGAAAAAACTAAAAACCATGAGTTACACAATAAAATGTCACTTATGAATGTTATGATTAAGGCACAATCAATATACGAAAATGAGACTACCATTCAAGATAGGAACATCGTATGAGTGTCTTTGCTGGGACGTTACTACGAGTGCACACGTGCAAGGAACTGTTGACATGTGTAGATTTTTTTTCATTTCAAAAATAAAATAAAAATGAACTTTTGATTGTGCCTCATTTTCGTATATTGATAGTGCCTTAATCATATCTTGAGGAAAAGCAAATTGTTCTTTATATGATCTCATCATTGTGCCTAACCTTGAAGGCGAGTTTTAATATCATTGTTATTAAGTCTGAGGTATTGTGTCTGTCATCTTTCCACTTGAGTTTACGTTGGTTCTTGCTACCCATGGATTTATGATATTGAATCGACCTTTTAACGTACTATTTATTTTCATGATACCTTTTTCATACGATTACATATTTGTGCAATCGAAAATTAGCTTATAGAAAATTTAAACAGCAGTTATCTCTAATGATAAGTATAATTCCACATCCTTTTTCATACGATGTTCCTTACATGTGTTCGATTTCAGTCTCTCGAGATATATCCATGTTATCGAATCTCAAGCGTATGTTTTTTTCTTTGAGTGACATCATATTTTAAGAATGGATTCATTTTTATTAAAGGATTTTGTTTCATGCAAGATTATTTGATTTGTTGGTGCCTTTGTATCTCCGTAATGAATTTAATGAAATTTTCCCATAGAAAGAAAATTAGGTTATAGATAATCTTAGCACAATGATTTCATAATTTATGAGTTGTGTACATTTATGAGATGTATCTATCTTTGATCATGTTTCATTTGTATCTATATTTCTTGTCAAGATATGTTATATTTGCTAGAGAGACTATTTAGTTTTCCAAAATCACCAATAAATTAATTTTAGAATTAACAAATTATTTGTTACACCCCTTAGTTTTCCAAAAAAAAAAACCCTTATAACTAAATTATTTGTCCTTCTTCTTTATCCACAAACTAAATCTAAACCTCTTTACAGTTTTTTTCCCCTTTTTTATTTAAAAAACTTTGTTTATTTTTATGTTAAATTTTTTTGTCACGGGATTTTTTTAGATATCTAATAAAAATTATTCATCATTTTATGTGTTGAGAAAAAAATTCTACAAACTTATTCTTTCGGACATTTCTTCTTGAGATGATAAAAACTTGAGAATAATATACTGATGAAGATGAGTATTCCACAAGCACTATTGAAAAAATTATGACTTTGGTTAATATTTTTACTAGATAATTAGAAAAAGCTCACAATTTAAAGTTTGCATGAATTATTAATCATTTCTTTTAATTAGTGAAAAAAATAATAACCAATGAGATCAATATATCTGATTATATATTCATATCATACATGTGTGTTTTCCTCTTTTTTTTTTTTTTTTTTTTGTTACTTCTTAGAAAACAAAAAATTAGTTATAACATGAAATTACAAAAACTATTGACAAATAGGAATAATAACAAACAAAATAAAAGAGTCTTCACTTAAAAAAAATCGTGGGAAAAAATTAAATAATGACAACAAAATAGAACTTTTTTACCCAAAAAAAAAAAAGTAAGAAAAAATATATATAGGGTTTAGACTAAATGGGAGGAGAAATTAAAAAAAAAATGGCTTTTTGAAAAATTTAAGGGATATAACAAGTTATTTTTTAATTCTAAAATTAATATGATAAGTGATTTTAAAAATTATGTGGAAAATGAGTGTGTCAATAGACCTATCCCTAATTAAAATATCAAGCGTTCAAGTAGCAAACAGGCTACTTCAGGAACTACACTGAAATTGGAAACCGCCTATGATCCACACTTTTAACTTGACTTGACAACTAGCTCAAAAAATTTATAAGACGTTTAACCAAAAATCTCGAAAACTCCACTACTATCCTACTCTCTGATGCAGCGGAAAGGAAGATCTAAGCATGGTTTCGTCGAACCAAAATCAAAGCCAAATCCATGGCTGAAACGAAAGAGTCTGGTTTCTCAAAATCTCAAAAGAACACAATATTCAAGTCTATCTTCCTCACAACAATGGAGGGCTATTTAGCCATTAAGAAACGACAATGCAAACAACAAAAATAAACTCAAAACGACAGACTTGACAACAATACCCAAAATTATAGACATTAGACGACAATATCAAATTTTTCCAAACGACACATTACTTTCACTACATCACTCTCCATCAGGCATCAGATACTTCCTCCACTTCTTGTACTTCCTTTTCCGGAGGATTATATATTTAAATTATAGATATATATCTCGAGATATATGAAAATAAAAAATATCAATTTTTTATAATTATTTTGCATACATTTGATGGTTAAAGGACTTTTATAAACTACTTAACGTCACCATTATCAAATAAAGTGGCACTAAAATTATACAAGTATATTAATATGAATAAATTGAAAAGTGTATGACATAAAACTCCTACAAATTATAAATATATGTCACTAATCTGTGACATAAAAAGGCTTTGATACATATTATATGTATAAATAAGGGTTGTATGCAAGAATGTAATAAATTTGATACCTCTTTATTTATGTCCACCATAACATTAAAATTGATAATTTTGTCATTTCATAACACTAAAATTATTAACTTTCATGTTAGAGTGGACAAAATTATAAATAGGTACTCAAAATATGGCTCTTGACCTAATTTTCTCTATAAATAATTGATCTTTTATCTCAAGCCTAAATAAATGCAGAAACTTTGGATTATATATTTATTTCCAAGATTTTATATGGCATTTAGAAAGTCTATAGAGACCTTTTGTTATGCACCTCTAATACGTTCAAAAAGACGTGTGATATTTATCAAGCCTAAATGGAGAAAAACTAGGGGGGGAAAAGTCTGCTCTTTGTTCATTTAAGTCCAATTTAGTGTTTTCTAATGTGCCATTGGATGCAATGGTACTATCATACCAATTCTTCATAATATCCTTTAATCTGAAACAAAAATGATATTCAGCTCCGCATAATAGCGGCTCGGCATGACTCCGCTTCACGGGTAAAGCTCTATGTCTACAAAGGGTTTAAGAAAATAAAAAAGTTACATCCTCTTATTAGGTGGGTCCCATGTTGGGACGAATTTGCATTAAGAAAACCAATTTCTCTGATCTCCATTGGTTATGCAAATTGAAAAAAATTAAAACGAAAAGAACTATTATTGTAAATATTTTAATAGTTTAGGATTATTTAAATTACAAAAAAAAAAAAAAAAAAAAAAAAAAAACCTATATCACGAACGTAAAAGTTTTGAGACTAAACGAGCAATTTAAATAAAAATGTGTTACTTTGAATTAGAATCCAAAATTTAGCAAATTAAATTAGATAATGTGTTATTATTTGATTTCCCACAGGCAAAAATGCAAGATTAGAACACATTCCAAACGAGATTGTACATTTCTTCTTGAGCAACAACTGGAGATATGTCATATCTGTGTGCTGGCTTTTACCTTCAATTTCTTGAAATTTTTGGAATCCAAATATCCTTCACAAATGAGTTCTCAAACAAGCAGATCATAGTGGTTCCTACCACTATAAAGAAGCCTCACCGCCTTTTTGGGTTTTCTTTTAATGGAGCCTTTGCTGAACTCGGCACCGTATTCCGCTATGGGTATAAAACCAGAGCCCCATCCGCCCTTTGTATGCTGCGATTAAATTGATGAATAGAGAGAAATAAGATTATTTCACAACCCTAAATGAAATGAACCTGAACATACTTGGGAATGTTGAAGATAATTAAAGACTGGAAATTTCAGAATGTCCAAAAATTTATCTAACTTTCCATGCTGAGAGTAAGCACAGCGGTGTGATTCGAGTATACTCTACTTCCTGAATTGAAGGGGAGAAGACAAAGAGAACAGTATTGCCCGTGCATACTGAGTAGAAATTTGCAATTTTGGAAAGTCTAAAATGAAAAAGCTTTCAGTATTGAACAAAGCCCCCAAAGGCCAAAAATAAGCACAGCAATGCCATGAGTATACTGTATTTCCTAAGTTGAGATGATAGCCACTTTTATGTTATACTAGTGGTAGCACGTGTTCCGCACTTGTGCCATGTACAATTGAAAAAAAAAATGATAAATCAAATGAAAAAAATATATATATATTTATGAGGTATTATATTATTATATATATATCCAACTAAATTTTGTGTCACTCTTTCAATCACTTCGTTCTATTTTGTTTTTGGCTTGGTTACTTCTTTTTTCCCTTAGTTACTTCCTTTTTGGTTCGCTTTTCAATGCTGTAAGTAACGATGAGAAAAGATGGTGTCAAAAGATAAAGGGGTTAAAAAAGGTTTTAGTTGGATTAGTTAAAAACAAACTAATTTTTTCTAAAGTGGTGACAAGTGTCAAAAAGAGAAAGGGGTTTAAAAAGTTTTTAGTTGGATTGGTTTCTAAAGCGGTGACAAGTGTCAAAAGAGAAAGGGGTTAAAAAAGTTTTTAGTTGGATAAGTTAAAACCAAACTACTTTTTTCTAAGATTGTGCAAGTGTCAAAAAGAGAAAGGGGTTAAAAAAGTTTTTAGTTGGATTAGCTCTTTTAATATAGCAAGTAAGTATAAGTATATATATATATATAGAAGTATAGATATAGATTACTTTCAAGTATTTAGATAGTAAAATAATAGCCGAGGGTATTATGATCAGCTAATCCAAGAGATATCAAACTCTGACCAACCAGACAAAAGGGTTGTGAATCCCAATTCGTTCCCAGTCGATCACTCCTATGAAAATCACTCTATTCCATTTTATCCTTTTGCCGGTTCCAAAAATGCATTGTGCAAGTAATCCCTATAGAGTTCTTAAAAAAAGAAAAAGTAATCCCAAGGGAGAATAAGTTCTTTTGTTATAAATTCGATCAGGCCCTTTATTTCATTTCCTGTCCCGTATCTACAAATTGAATGTACATTCAGACTCACTAATCTAATTGACGGGGTCAATCCTTGATTTCACTTCCGAGCTTATTATTACGAACACAGAGTACCAGCAATAACGAACAAACACCAAACGATCGTGATCTGCTTCTTAACAAAAATTGGCTGCCTAAAAACTAAAACACACGCATAAGCAGAAACATAGGTATCTTAGATATCATACCTCATGTTCCGGTATGTAAACAATGATTGGCTGCCTACACAAATTTGATAGCACCTGGTGAAGTTATAAATGTTAAAAACGTCAGCAAGCAAATAAGCACAAGAAGGGGATCAGTCCGACTATAGAGAAAGAACTGAAAAGTGAATGAAGCAACCCCAAAAGGGGCCTGCACCCCACACACATGCCCACCTCGTCAAGGAAAGGAAAGGAAAAGAAAAGAGACCATGCAAAAATTAACTAAATGCCAAATTATTTCATCTTTGGGTTAAAATTAAGATCCGAATTCTGCCACGAAAAGGGCATGATAGCCTCAAAATGTTTCAACCCAGAGCCAATGATTTAACGCTAAACTTTAGCAAAAGCAACTAGCCTAGCTCTGTACCAGCACAAACTCATGCTCGCTTGATCAGTAATATAAGCAGCCAAGCAAATGATTATGCAATCATGCGAAATAACATATTGTGGAGAAATATAAGGGAGGAAAAAACCAAAATGGGTCATAAAACAAGTATGCACCAAAAGAGTACTAACCAATAGCTCCGACTCTCCTCCCCAGAAATCTGGTCTTCCAATGCGTTGGCAGTAACTATGGAGATAATAGATATATCAACTGAATTGCATATAAATACAATGTATATCAGAACACCAAATTCAGTTTTAATTTCCATGGTTCTCAAAAGAAAATTACTGGTCTCACCGTTTTAAAGACTCCTCAACAGTAATGGCAACTAGTGCTGCTTCATATTGACGGCGTTCTTTGTCATTGTCACAGATAACCTCTTTTACAGCCATTCGTAATTCATCTGCATTTGCAACCACAAGTTAGACATATATATATATACACATATATATTCTAGTTCTAATAGTTTATTTGGCTAGTAACTCTTCCTAGAATAAACAAATAAATGCCTTCAGCAGCTCAGCTGCTCATTTTTTCATCTGCACACTTATTGACAAACGAAAAAAAAAAAAAAAAGCCCAGCATCGAAGATCCAGAAGGCAATGATTTATATCAAAGAATGCTTCCAGCAGTACGAATCGTGATTTGACGGGTGAAACTCAACAAAGAGCTTAGCGTCACCTATATTGTTATGGGAAAAGAAAACTAGTTCATGATTAAAGCAAAAAGGTGGAAAAGCTGAAGTAGTTGAAATGGAATTATCTCAGGAAAAAAATGGAGTTGTTCACATTAGAGAAAAAGTTGGAACATATAAAAAACAACGCATAGATGCTTTATCAAAGGAAACCTCAACCATTTATACCAGTCATACACGACTAACAAACCCCCCGGACATATAATTTCCAGTAAGAAAAATAAAATTATGATGCCAGTATGAAAACTGTATGTATAAAAATACTTTTGAGTTTTTTTTTTTTTATAATATTTAAAACACACACACACTCCTTTGAGTTCACCTGTGGTACTTGTTTAAAAGAAGGAAAAATATTGCACAAAATTTTAATTAGTTAAACAACTGCAAAGAATGATCTTTCACTACTTTGTATTAGGAAAAGAATTTCAGATGGGACGTACGAAAAGATTCAACATAAATTCTTGATGAAGGAGTTTGTTATCAATAAAATTCATTTTCACATGACAACTGCAAGGACCATTAACAACTCTCTCATGCATACCTGCATCCTCTCTCTCTTGTCGCGGGCCAAGAGAAATTCCTTTGTTGAAAGCCATTCCCTTGACCTGATTTTATTTACCACAAGTTAATATACGACGCAAGGAAGTCTTACCATAGGACTTATCACTTGAGCAATTAACTTTAGAGGAAAAATTAAAAACTACACAAGCTCCAAATGAGGTGCCGGACAATAGAGTTGCACATGTAAGCATAGATAGACTACTGACAAATACGATTTTCACTCACTCCCAAAATAATTCGTTCCAATCAAAACTTTTTCTCGACACCCCCAAATAATAATGGTAATATAAAATTACAACTAACCAACAACTAATTTAATATCTAGAAGATAGACAACTAGGATGTGGCTTTTACCACAAAGATGTAAATTTTCATCTTCTCTTTTTCAAGATTATCAAGACATACAGTCATCGCCACTAGATTTAAGCTCAAAATGCTGCACTGCTTGAAACTCCCTCGAGCAACTCGGTCAGTGCTAGGCATCACAGCACGTTTGGTAGTAAAACACAACCATGGCATTGCAAGTCTTGTGACTAAATGAATCTCGCTCTAGTCTAAAATTGGTTTACATATTTCCTACTTGGAAGTTATCAATGAAAAATAGGAAGCAATCCATTGGACAATACCCGTGCATGACATAGGCAGCGACCATCCCCAACAACCCTCTGAACCGAATAGAACTTTTGGATGGAAAACCCTAGAGCAACTTAGCAAGTTCCAAGCAAATGCTTAGTCCAAGAGCTATTCTATACAGCATATGTGGTGATGTATCGCCGCATTTTCAGTCCAAAAACTAGCTTTCCCAGAAATGTATATTGTAAAATGGTGGCGTTGGTCTCTCTACTTATGTGAAAAAAATGTGTTTTTGCTTCTGTTTTTCCCCCCCTTTGTGTTATTTTCAGGATTTCCCATCCTTCTTCCTTGTAATTGATTAAATTATTTATTAAAGAGCGTTTCGTAATACATACATACATATAAATAAATGACGTACATGTCTCAAACTTTTGGAAATAGCGATTAATCAATGAGCTTGACATTCAAATGTTATTCTTCAAACATATTGGTTTAGCCCCTAAATTGTTACCACCGACGAAGGCATGTTGACGACAGAAACAGAACCCCTTGTTTCTTCTAGAGAATCTCCTAATTGTTCTTAAGCAACTAGAATCATTTCATCAAGCCTCACGCCGAGGTGGTGCATGTCTCGGTAGTAAAACAGCACTACGTCATTGGGCAAATTTGTGACTAAATGAGTCCCAAATAGTGGATATTTATCAATTTTCTTAGTCTAAATCTAGTTTAGCTATTTACTACTTCGGACATAGATTTATTAAAACAAATATATATATATATATATATATATATTATATAGGAATGAGTAGGATTACATATATACATACATACATATATATATATATATATATATTATATAGGAATGAGTAGGATTACCAGTGCACGAAAAAGGCAACGGCCATCCCCGGTCACCCTCTGAACCGAATAGCGCTCAAATTTCTTGGTGGCCGGCGATCCTCCGCTTCTACTACATCATTCAAAACCGATGCTTTCATAATATAAATGTACAAATATTTATCTAATCTAGAAAAATATAAGAAATTAAGAAATTATAAATGCAAAAGAAATTTACATTGACGGTCCAATTCTGGCAAAGAAGCGGTGGCTGTAATCTCCGAAAAATGGTGGCGGACATGAATGAGAATTCGGAATTGAAATTGAACGAACGGGGACAGAGACGAGCTCGAATTGCGCGGTACCGTTCTTGAGCTGCTCAAGAACAGTCTCTTGCATAGAGAAGAAAATGAAATTTAAACTTTGTGTTTGGCAGCAGAGAAAGTCGACGAATAGGAACGTATATGTGTACTTGTGTGCTTAGTATATAAGTGAGTGTAGATAGAAACACAAAGCCGAAGGAAAGGGATAGAAGTAGTGAAAGAGAGAGAGGTGTTTGGAATTACCATTTGAGGGTTTGTTGTCCGCCATGGCTACAGACGGTGAAGGTCGACAACCGCCGGAAACTGGAAAGAGCGGCGAAGTGGAGAACGAGAAGAGAAGAGAAGCGTTGCCGTTTTGAAACTAACATATGGCTCGTGACAATTTTGGGCTTTATTAAGATGGTCAGCCAGACCCATAGGATTTGGGCCTTGGTTCAGCCCATATTCCACCTCCTTGCAGCAAAAGAAAGAAGTTAAATAGCATTTTTCACAAAACTAAATAATAAGATTTTAAATAATTGAAATAAATAATAATAAAATTATTAAATAAATTATCTATTTCTTATAAAATAATTAATCAGTTAGTTAATAAATTTACTCTTTATGATTTTTTTAAATATTTTAAAATGCTATTTATTTAAATTACAGAAATTTACATGTAATAGCATATTTTTAGGCCATCTCCAACTCAAATACTCTATTTTAGAGTACAGAAACTCTAAAATAGAGTATCAGTCACTTCAAATAACTATTTCATCTCCAACCCATTTACTCTACATCATACTCTAAAAGGAATATTCTATTTATATATTTTTTTTATAATCATTTAGATATTATTTTTACCTAAATATTACTTTAAAATTTAATTAAAAAACAAAAAAAAAAGTAGTTTAGAGTATGAACAGTGATACTTCAAATATGAAATATACTATTCATACTCTATATTTGAAGTTCCATATAAAGTATGGGTTGGAGATACCCCCATACTCTAAATTGGTGTAAAACTCTATTTTAAAGTATGGTTGGAAATGCCCTTATAGTTCTTTTTAACAAAATAGCAGGGTAGTCTTAAATGTGAACAAAATAGCATATTTGTGTTGGAGAGAATTTGAAATCACATTGATGCCTTTGTCTTCTCTATCTCCAGCGAACCAATTCTTCTCCATCTTTGGCGTCTTCCCCACGCCAATTCTCTATCCCCGGCGAGAGAACGTCATCACCTGTGTCGTCGCAAGGTTGCGGTTATCGTCGCTGTGAGGTTGCGATTTTCTACGTAGCGTCATCTCATTTCTCCATCGTGAGACTTCGTCCACCGCAAGCTTTAATCTCCATCACGACAACTCCTCGGTGGCCTGACGTTGTGAGCGTGAGCGCTATCATGATCTCCAGACAAGTCGGCGAGGGATCTCTGGAATTTGCGAAGGTTTTACAATGATCGACAACTCACCAGTGTGATCCCGATCTCCAAACAAGTTGGCGAGGGACCGCCTTGCTCCATGGAGGCTTTGCAATGGTCTACAACTCATCGACTGCCAGATATCGTGAGCTCCAAATGATCTCCCTGGCAGCCACGCGCTGACGCAATCTCCTGCGGCAACGTTAGTGGGAATTTTGGGATTAGGGTTTGAACGATTTTTGGGATTTTGGGGTTAGGGTTTTGAGTGACTTTGGGACTTTAAGCCCACATTTGGTGAAACAATTGAGTTTAAACTCAATTGTACTTTACGATTGGTTTTTTGTCTTCTTCTGAAAAGGTCAACAAAAATTAGAACTAGTTTTTAAAAAATCAACCAATCTCAATTTAAAATTTTCATCTTATCTCAAATTCAACCCAAACACTAAACGAATCCTAATTTTGGATAACTTTGGGGTGATTTTTATAATTTAACAAACTTTGTAGTAAATATAATTTTCTAAATAAAGTACTAATTGAAACATAATTAACTTAATGAAAATTAATTTATTTACAAGTAATTACCAATATTTACTTAATAAATATTTGCATTTACTAAATATATAACATTCAATACCAGTATAATTACTATATTCAGTTAGTAAATATGGGAATTACTAAATAAAAGCCATAATGTAAATATGTAGATTTATTGAAAATATTAAATTTAAATTACATACTAATTTGATAAATAATTTATTTAATTAATGAAAATGAACATAGTTACATGTAAATACCAATATTTACTTAATAAATATTTAGATTTACTATTTCAGTGTAAAAGACAAGATAAGTAACCGTCTTTTAATAAATATTCATATTTATAATACGAACTCAAATTTAGGCCCGTTTGGGTCTATATTTGGAAACAAATGTTTCTATAAATTTTTTTGTTATTTTCCTCCAGCTTTACTATTTACTTTTTTAAATTTTTCAAAAAACTCAAATTTTAAAAGTTCATAATTTTAACATTTCAAGTCAAAATGAGATGATTGTTTTTTCAAATTGCATAGAATTTCGAGAGTAACGAAACAAAATCTATATTACTTATTTTTTTCCGAACACATTCAAATTTTTACACTTTTTCACTCCAAACAGTTCATTTTCACCAAACACATATTTCCAAAACTCAAACAATCTCTAATATCCAAAACACCATCTCCAAAAGTTAACCCCTAATGAGCACTTAGAATAATACAGATTGAACTGAAAGTAATGTAAATATTCGACTTACAAAATAAATACTATATTTACTAGTATATAACTTCAAAAACTTTAAATGAATAAATGTAGGATTTACTCGTAATATTAGATTCACTAATAAATTTGATATACTGCCCCAGATACAATAACAAGCACTGGTTTGACTTGTGGAGGTGGTGATTTAGTAGCAGTGGGCAGCAAAGTTGCTTTATTACTTATTTCATTACGAACTATAGATTTTTTAGTCCATCACATTCGTGTATTCACGATTCATATGTCATACTGATACTTCTAAAAGGTATTCTATTTGCTCGTAGCTCGCATTTGATACTAGATAAAGCAAATCTTGAGTGAAGTCGTAACAAGGTAACCATACTGGAAGGTGCGGATGGATTACCTCCTTTTCAGGGAGAGCTAATACTTGTTGGGTACTTTGATTTGACACTGCTTCACACCCAAAAGAGAAGTGAGCTACATCTGAGTTAAACAGGGAGATGGAAGTCTTCTTTCATTTCTCAACGATGAAGTAAGACTGAGCTCATAAGCTTATTATCCTAGATCGGAACAAGTTGATAGGATCCCTTTTTTTATACCCTCAAGTTGCCACATGAGAGGGACATGAGGGCATAAAAAGGAAAGGGGAGGTAAATAAATTTATTTACTAGGTAAATACTAGGAAAACAATTTATTTACTCTAAGTATTTATTTGTATTATTTTTTGGTTTTTTAGTTTCAAATAACACAATTTAGCCTAAATTTTTTTAAAAAGCCCTAGTTTATCAAAAATCCTAAATCTGTCCTAAAATAAAACTCTAACTTAATCTCATTCCTAAAACAGCGTTGTTGTCATCAACAGTGAAGTCAGCAACAGACTTGCCAGAGATCTCGCTAGGGGAGGTTAACCAAGCGACAACGAATACAAGGTGGAGAAAATCGCGTTCTCCCAATCTAGTTCGTGATTTTTTTGAGGCGATCTGGGTTCGAATGGCAAGCCCTTCACAAGAGATTCTTGATTCTGAGGACGTCACCGGAGCAATCATGTAGTTCTTAGTGCGATTCTCGGCACGATTCTTGCATGATTCTCAGCTTGATTCCAGTGCGATTCTCGCACGATCCTCCATTGTTTCCGGCGATCTCTAGCGCTAACTTCAGTGATCTCCCTGCGCATATATTGGTTGGTGATCTCCGTGTCGCGATTTCAGCTGGCTTGACCTCTCCTGTGACGATGCCGAATTGTGATGACGACGGGAGAGAAGGGATAGTTGGGGCATTTTGGGAATTTTTTTAAATTGAAACCAAAATGTACTATAACTTTCTACATTTTTAAAATCCTGCTATTTTATTAAATACTAAACTTAGATTATTTTGTCCATTCTTTTTTCGAATTATCTATATATATACCATATAAAAGAGAGCGAATCCATGCTCTTTTGTCTGGGATCACATGGTTGCCACCTAGTGGCCTCAATGCGCATCCCGTGACTTTTTTTTTTTTTTTTGTTTTTTTGCTTGTCTACTCTGTAAGTGCGAAGAGCATGCTACTTTGTTCTATTTGTCTATTTCGTACGCACAAAAGACATGCAATATAATTAGTTTATTATAAATATGCTATATGCTTCGCTCTTAAAAAAAAAACGAAAATCTGAAAGTATTCATGGAGTTTCAAATGATGAATTTGTGGAAATGTAATTGCAAGCGGTCAAATGATGTGTTTAGAAATTTTATAAGTAGGAGCAATTAGAAAGAAACATCGTTCAAATATATTTGCCCTAATAATAAGCAAGAAAATGACTCATCCAACTTTGACCTTAACTTGAAGAAAGTCACATGGTTTGGGATAACTGTGTTTTGTTTTGTTTTGTTTTTTTTTTTTTTTTTTTTTTTTCCGTAAAATATGGAGAATGTATAAAAATTCTAACCAAATATGTATCTAAAATTTTTGCGTGATTGCTTAACTGTATTATGCTAAGAATTTTAAATATCTGGCATCTACTTTAAAGAAAGAATCAAATCTAAAACACCCATGTGTTTAATCAAATATCATTTTTGTCCCTCATATTATACAAATATCCAAAATGTTTTCTTTTTTTACAAAAACAGTCAAAAAATGTTTCCTAAAAGCAATTAACCCTCTGTTTAGAAGACATACCCAATTTCAAAAATTGGAAAATTAAAAAAAAAGTATTTTTTTTTCCCAAATTTTTCCACAATTATCTCATTTTGAAAATAAAAACTATCTTATTTTCAAATTTATTTTGTACAGTACCTTTTTGGAAAAAGAAAAGGAATCTTTTTGAAATATTCTCATAATGCATAATTTTCAATATCATTTTTTCTCATTCCAAACAACTTTTTGTTCTCAAGAAGAAAATTTTTACACATCTAAACATCATCTTATTCTCAAAATGAAAAGTCTTTCCATTTAAAATAAGAAAATTTTCCTTTCCGAAAATGGACACTCCATCCAAACGGAATTGTTAAAAAAAAAAATCAAGATTACCCTTCTCAATCTATCCTAAATGCTATTTAAAATTTTTTTTAAACTAAACTATTAAATAAAGAGAGAAAGAGGTAAATAATATTCTTTTTTTTTTTTTAAACTTAAAGGGGTAAATGGTAGATTAAAAAATTAAATTCTTTAGCAAAAAGAAAAATTAAATTAAATTAATAACTATTTTACATTATATAATTTATTTGCAAATCATATTTACGATAATTAGTTTTATAAATTGTTTTTGTACATAAATTATTTACGACAAATATGCTATTTATTTTTAATGTTTTAAAATATGAATATGCTATATATCATAAATATTTTTTTAAAAGTGGCCTATTGTTAGGATTAGTGCCCTAAAGCAAAAATTTGGTCATGGTTTTAGACATTTATCTATCAATAAAGGTTATTTATTTATTTCACACATCGGATGTCCTGGATACTTTTATTAGTATAGATTTGTTACAAGCAAATAGCACTAAGATTATCAGTAATAACTTTAATATTATGCATAAGAAGATATGCAGAAAAATATAATATTGAAGTGATAATTTAAATTGAGAGTCCGTAGTTGTGAAGCAAAAGTGGGCACTTTGACTTTAGTAAGACTGTAATATTCGTCTACTTCCACTCTTGTGAGATAGTTTATCTTGACTATTGGAATAGGGCTTTCCGAGTAGAAACATATATATATGTGTGTGTGTGTGTGAGATAGTTTATCTTGACTATTGGAATAGGGCTTTCCGAGTAGAAACATATGTGTGTGTGTGTGTGTGTGTGTGTGTGTGAGGGGTTTATCATATGTATTGAATCGGACCTAAAGTGATATAGATTTATGTAATAATTCCATTTAAGATAAATCAATTCACTTTGACGGATATTCTTGTAAACATCTTAATCTTGAGTAGATAAATGATTGCATATCTATGTGATGTGTCTTTTGATTTATTTAAGGGTTAGGCACTGAAGGAATGTCAACTTGTACTCGATAAGTTGGAGATACATTGCATGGATGATGACAACGTTATTCATAGATATAGAATCCATAGCTCCTTCATGAGAGTCAATGATATTCTCTTAAAATGTCATTTGGGACTTGATTAAACAATAAGGGATCTTGTTTATTGAATGATTTTCTATTCATTGAGGATTTCATAAATATGGCTTGATCAGGATGAAATGACAGAAATTTTAATGATAAAATAATTGGGAAGGTGAAACGGAATTTTAACCTTAAACTTAATTATGAATATCCTATCGGGATTCTACATTATAACATATGCCATGGACAAAAGCCCTATTGATGAGCTTTCGTAATTCGATATAGAATCAAAAAGTTTAGCTTCATACTTATAGTAGAGTAGTCATGGAGTTTAATAATATGGATAAATTAATTTGGGTTAATTAATTTGTCTAATATTATTTTAGTTTAGATTTTATATGTCCATCGGATCCCCTTACTAGCTCACAAATTTCAAGAAACATCGTGAAATAATTTATGGTTATTCGGCGCTATGTCGGAATTGTCCCGGATAGGACAATAGGAAGCAAAGTGGTGCCAGCCCCTCCCATGGGAATAGGCATAGGTCACAGGGGCAGTCCTAGTTAGGGACTACACTTATGTTGCAGATGATGTAGTCTTAGGTTGTTTTGGATAATCTCGGGAAGAATTAATTTTACCGGTAAAGGAATTTTTTTAATTCTAAAAATTATTTGAAATTCAAATAATTATTATCTTGGATAAGATGATAATATTTGAAATTTAAATTGTTGAATTAAATTTGTTATCTTTGGATAAAGATCACAATTTAATTTAAATTTAAAAAATGGACAAGATAATATTTTGGATTAGATATTCTCTACGAATTTGAATTTAGATAAATGGATAATTATCTATTGATATAGATAATCTTTTATTTAAATTAAAGATAATGGTTGTCAAAAATTAATTAATTAATTAAATATTTATCAATGGCTATAAATATTTGATTGATGGAGCAATTTTTGACTAAGCTTAGACTAAGGTCTAAGCTAAGGGACTAATGGACTAAGTGGAACCATTATCTAATTGTCTGTGTTTTTGTTTGTATTTCAGGAATTCTCCCTAAAAACAAGGGTTTTCATAATTGAGAATGGAGAGATGGTAGATAAAAAAGAGTATTACTTCGTGACCGGAAATTCTACCAAGTGTGCCCATACACACCCGTACGTGGAAGAGTCATAGCAAGAAAGGTCAAGTGGTTGGTGTTCATAATCTGGAAGCTAGGTTGATCATCCATAATTGATTGCCAAACCAGTATGTATTTATTGTAAATTAATTATTGTATATAGCAACATAGGTTTGTTCGATCTTATTTGTATGATTACAAATTTTTAAAATCCACCATACTAGGTTTTCCGCTGCGTAAATTATTTTCTCCAATTTTTCCTTTAAATATGTTACAATTTCTATTAAATAAATCAACCTTAAAACTTGAAAATGTTCCATAATAATTGAAATATTTATTTGGTCATTTCATCTTTTTAATTTTTTAGTTAATCATTTTTTTTAAGGCTTAAGTTAATCATATTTAAAATAGCATTTAAAATAACTAATTATGTATTTTTTTTAAAAATTAATTGCTTATGGGTTTTTAATGACTTATTTCACAAACACAAATGATGACGTTTTGGGTTTTCGTATAACAAAAATGAAAAAGTACTGTATTAAAGGTAAACACAGTGAGTATTTTTTCCAGTAATTAATTAGATTAGAGCATTGGTACTTGTAATGTTGGGAGTGACGCAATAGCCTCTCTTTAGCAATTAAAGAAATTGTTTTATTTAATTTTCCCGCTACTTAAAACCTATCCTCCAAAATTCTACTGTGACATAATATCGTAGTATTAAGTATCCATATCCTAAATAATTTAGCATGATAAAAAAATTCAACAAAATCTAAAACCAACCTAACCCCAACAAACACATGATTTTGGCCGGTCTACTAAGAAGAAAGTCTTACTAATTTTCAAGGGCCAAGCAACACGGGACCATTTGTCAATATAATTGGCTTGACTAGCTGAAAGCCTATTTCTATATGAGTCAATTTTAAGGAGTATAATACATTTTTTTTTGCCATGCTGTCCTTTTCTTATTCAAATCTTGCTATGGCAAATTATTTGGCACTTACGAGTTAGGAAAATGGTAGAGCTCGAGAGCTACTCGATCGGCTACTCCACGCTCGCTCATCTCCTCTTTCCATCTGCTGCAAAGCAACGGCATTTCCCACGACGCCGCCGTTTTGCTGCTGAGTTTCAACGACATCGCCGATAGCATTTATGACATTCTCCATATGACATTCTCCATGTATGGTTTTCGATTCTCACTCTATTCTTTCTGTTTGGTTGGTAGAGTTTGAGAACATAAAGGTTTCGAAAATGAAATGTGAAAGTTTTATTTAAAAAAAAAAAAGAAAAAAAAAAGAAAACTGATTTGTGGGTTAATTTTTCAGTTTTGGTTCCCCGTTGATGCGGCTGTCAAAGAAGGATTGAATTTCATTGGTTGTTGTGGGTTCTCTTGCTAGACGACCGTCTGATGCTACAAATTATGTCATTTTTTGCTACCAAGACCTGCCCTTCTCTTTGGCCGTGGAAGGCCCCCGTGGTGGCAGATATTATTAGTAATCTTATTATCCAACTTGGATGTGAAACCTACCCTTTTGTTTCGCGTATGGGAAATGTATAGTTGCTCACTATCTTGTTGGTCTTGTTTTTCTTTCTCTGGATCTACTTTCTCTATGAGAGTTTTTCTCTCCTTATGTGATATCTGATTTGGCTAATTAATAAAAGTCATCATTTTCGTAATATATATATACACACACACTTAAATAAAGCCCAATTGAACAACTCGGTGGAGATGAGACATCCCTAACTCTATCCCTGCTTAAGGAGAAGGAAATTGGGTCGGATGCCTTCTCCAATACTCGTATCAATCCTTACCATAATATTCGTTATGGCTTATTATATTTTTATAAGAAAACCAAAATGCAACAAAATAGGTATAAAATATATATATATATATATTGGGTCTTGGGATTGATACTAAAATACATGTATAATTTCTGTTTCTTAAACATATATATTGGGACGATGAGAGTTCTCAATTCCTGTTCAAATCTTAAATCAAGGACAAAAACTCATGCTCAATCACTCCCCAATAAGGATGTAAATGGATCGATGCATACCCAATCTGACTAGCCCCGCTTATGAAGCGGGTCGACTTGTCCCACAACCGTGACCATTTAATGCGGGTCAAACTCACCTCATTTACATCCCTACTTCCCAAAATCCGCTAACAATCCTCATCTTTGTCATATGAAGGGCAGGGTATTCATGGACCCTGTTTTGCTTTTTTTTTTTTTTTTATTTATTTATTTAAAAAAAGGCTATCCCTAGGAACAGATATCAAAAAGAATAGTATGTGATCAATGCAACTCAATATTCTAAACTACTTCAACAGTTTGGTTGAAAATGAAACAATTCTAAGAAGTCTCGTGTTCCCACAACACAAGTCTCTAGTTTTAGGCTTGAGCTATTCATTCCATTAGTAATACTATATATTTTTTTTTAATGGATTAAGCTTCAATTTATTTTTCTTTTTTCTTAATATTGCTTACTTTAGGGGAAAAAAGGGTAAAAGTTAATAATAATTGTGTCATGTTCAGCCAATTTTTGGTAAACTTTGGGCATATTCTAACATCTATGATGTTTTTTTTTTTTTTTTTTTCTCACATATGTAACTTATGTCATCTTTCTAAATTTTATCACTATTCATTAGTCATTAACAAGATGACTAAGTATTTGTCGTATTACTAAACTTGATACTCTATACATTACTTTGACCCTTTTTATTTATTTATCATTGTTTTTTCGTTCCATTTGTTTGGAGAGGGTGAACCCTAGGCGAGGAAAGCATCGAACGCATCGAAGAAGCAAGTCACGTGTTCATCAAGAGAACACACGTGCCTCCTCACCTTATTATCAACCAAAAAATAAAAAATAAAAAAACAAAGGGGGAAAAAAGAGTCTTGAAAATGAATCGGCTCTCAACGGCCAAACCGAAAAAGGCTGGCTTATTATGACACAGCTACCTCTTACTCACTCCCTTAAGAAGTATCGCCCTACACAAACGCCCACAAATACCTCTCTCTCTCTCTCTCTCTCTCTCTCTCTCTTCCAAAAACTCCATTTTCCTCTTTCTTGACGATCTCTACGATGCTCCTCCCAATCTCTCTCATTGCTTAAGAATCGTCTTCCTCATTCTTCTTCCGATTCTTCTCAGATCTTCTCCAACCATCTACATTCCCCAATCCATTTTCCGGGTAAACTTTCCCCAGAAAATTCTCTCTATTTTCTCCCTACTTTTCTCTCCTACATTAGCATGCGATCATTTAGGTTTTGCCTTTGTTTTGAATCTTGGAATATAGAGAATTTTACTTTGTTTTCTGAATCTTGAAAGCTTAGCTCGACCTTAGCTTCGTAGTTGATGTAGGAGTAATTTGTTGAAATCTTAGTTGATTTTGATAATTAATGTGTTTCCATTTCTCTGTATAGTGAATTCGACATATATATATATATATATTTTGTATTATTATCTTTTCTATTGAGAATCAGAAACAGTGCATCTTTCTTGTGAATGTCGAGCGAACTATTTGCTTGTTTTAGATTCTATTCAGTTAAGTTTCGAGTAGTTCTTTCGGATTTTGAGATTCTGGAGTGATATTTGTGAAGGGTTTGGTTGAGAATTCGGGGCAATTAGCTTTGGGGTTTGGAGAATGGCTTCGATGTCTCATTCTCCAGTTGCATTTGCTGGAACATCGGCTTCGGATCTTCTTCGGAGCTCGAGCAATGGCATTAGAGGAGTCCCATTGAGGGCTCTCGGCAGAGCGCGATTGGGCACTAGGAGAAAGGATTTCAGTGTTTCGGCAAAGATTCGAAAGATGAAGAAGCATGACCATCCATGGCCCCAGGATCCTGATCCAAATGTCAAAGGCGGAGTCCTTACTCATCTCTCTAGCTTCAAGCCTCTGAAAGAGAAGCCGAAGCCCGTCACTTTGGAGTTTGAGAAGCCTCTGGTTGCTCTCGAAAGGAAAATCATTGATGTAAGCATATGCTTTCTTTTCTTTTGCTAATTGTTGTTTGTTTGTGAATTTGTTGTGTTTTTGCTATAACAGAACAAATTGCTCTTTCAGGTTCGGAAGATGGCAAATGAAACTGGGTTGGACTTCAGTGATCAGATTATTTCACTGGAGAACAAATACCATCAGGTTTGATGTCCCTTCTGACTTTGAGCAAATGTTAGCAACTTTACCGACGTAACTCTAAATGCTTTACTTAATTCAGTTCATAGAGCTGTTGGGCCGTTTTTTCGTTTTAGGCTTGAATTCTTTTGACAGTTTTTATCCATTGTGCATCCATGCCAAGGTGTTTTTTTCCCTCTTTTCTTGAGAATCTTAACTATATACGCTGATGGTTAAGCCTTCCTATGTCACTGTATTTGTGCTTTGTAGTTTGGTTGACTAATGAACTAGATATTTAGAGTATGTGGTACCAGAAGTCTAGCTAAAAATTGTTTATAATGTTGAGAGCTTCATATGGTTTTTGAGTGATATGTGTTTTCTTTTTTGTCTCTCTTGGTTTGCAACATCTGAGATATTATCGATCATAGGTAGAACCAGAGAACATGACACGCACTGGAAGCCACATAGGGTACAGAAATAATAACGAGATGACACAAATATTTACCGATTGCAATTGATGTACATTGCAAGGGAATCTATGCCAAGCAATTTGCCTTAATGCTTTCGGCTAAAGCAGGGCCATAGTACTTAGTGACATACATGAGTACTATCTGGGTTGTTGCGGTCTTTTTTGCATATGTGTTCACATTTGTGCTGAGATTGATCCTGCAGAATTGGTGAACTCTTTTAATTTGTTTTTGGTTTTCAACTCTTCTTAGAATTTTCTCGTTTTGATTTCAGGCTCTGAAGGATTTATACACACATCTGACTCCCATACAACGTGTCAATATTGCACGACATCCTAACAGGCCAACTTTTCTTGATCATGTGTTTAGCATAACTGATAAGGTATTGTGCTCTCACTTTAAGAGTTGATGCATATTGAGAATTTATCTTCATATTTCAGTTTATGGGGAGCTGGAAACAATAAATTAATAAACGTTCTCTGTTTCATCTCTCCAGTTTGTGGAGCTTCATGGAGACCGAGCAGGGTATGATGACCCTGCTATTGTTACTGGTATTGGAACCATAGACGGTAAGAGTTACATGTTCATGGGTCATCAAAAGGGTAGAAACACGAAGGAAAACATTCAGCGTAACTTTGGGATGCCAACTCCCCATGGGTATGTTTCTAGAGAATAGTTAATCTATTAACCACAAATGAAATAGGATGTCCTGTTATTTTTCTCATTGCCTGACATCAATGTGATTCTTATATTTAACAGCTATCGGAAGGCTCTACGGATGATGTATTATGCCGACCACCACGGATTTCCTATAATAACTTTCATTGACACTCCTGGTGCATTTGCAGACCTTAAATCTGAGGAACTAGGCCAAGTATGTGTTCTACCATGATTTTAGTCTTACATGTTTTTTATTTTTTATTACAGGGAACATAGTTCTGTCTAATACTGGACACTTGTTTTTTTACCTGCATGCATTCAGGGTGAAGCCATTGCTCACAATTTGAGGACTATGTTTGGTCTGAAAGTACCAATTGTCTCTATTGTCATTGGAGAAGGTGGCTCTGGTGGTGCCCTTGCCATTGGCTGTGCTAATAAATTGTTGATGCTTGAAAATGCCGTTTTCTATGTTGCCAGGTAATTTAAATTTGTCTGAATATGTGAAATTTTCTCAACTAGTGTAGAGAAGTGGCTCTTAAAGTTTGGTATGCTGATATGATATGCCCGTTGGTAAACAGTCACTCTAGCTGCCAGTGGTGTGGTAGGAGGAAATTTCTTTGGACCATATATCTTGAATTTATTTCCATTTTCCTTGACACCAGTGCAGAAGTACGTGGAGTCCTATAACTAAGTAGATTACTTTCATTGTTAGATTTGATCAATATGTTTTCGCCAGCTTTGAAGAACTTTTTTCTTTTTAACTACACAGTTTGAATTTTCTGTTCAACACACGTACTATATGTCTAATATGTTTTCTTCTGGTTTTGCCTCTGTTTTTGTCACATTTAGCCCAGAAGCATGTGCAGCAATCTTGTGGAAGAGTGCTAAAGCTTCTCCAAAGGTTTATATAAAATCCCCATCATGCGTGTCGTGCTAATTTATGTTCAATATCATAATTCTTCGTTAACTATTCTGCAGGCTGCTGAGAAGTTGAGAATTACTGCATCAGAATTGTGCAGGCTGCAAATTGCAGATGGCGTCATCCCTGTAATTATCCTTCTTTCCTTGATAGTTGGAGTTAATTATTACCTTCTTGAAGCAGACCATTTTACTTAATCCCTTAGAACACACTTTTGTCTGAATTTTTAATTTCTTTAGTTTAACTTCCTGTAATGTTTGACATGATTCCTTGTGTTATAATTCTACAAGGTGTTGCCTTAACGGTAACTGCTGCTTCAATTTGCTATTGCTGTTCCAAACTTGTATCTTATCATGTTGGGGGTCTCAGAAAATTCTTTTTGCCTTTAACAGGAGCCACTAGGCGGTGCACATGCTGATCCATCTTGGACCTCACAACAGATAAAGAATGCAGTCAATGAGGCAATGGATGTAAGTCACTCGGGTTTAGTTCATCTTTTACTATGAATATGTGGAAAAAAATTCTTATCTGGGTGCCTGATCTTGAACAGGAACTTAAAAAAATGGATACAGAAGAGCTACTCAAGCATCGCATGCTTAAGTTCCGAAAAATTGGTGGGTTTCAAGAAGGTCTCCCAGTAGATCCAAAGAAGAAAGTGAACATGAAAAAGAAAGAGGAACCTATTGTTGCGAGGAATCAACATTTGGATTTGGAGGGTGAGGTCGAAAAGGTGAAACAGCAAATTCTGAAAGCTAAGGAATCCTCTAGTGAACCTCCACTATTGCGTCTAAGTGAGACCATAGAAAAACTGAAAAAGGAGGTTGATCACGGATTTTCAGAGGCAGCTAAATCCTTGGGTTTTGAGGACAAGTTTGCAGCACTGCGTGAGGAATTTTTGAAAGTAAATTCACAGGAGCAACTTGTGGATCCAGCTTTCAAAAATAAGATTGATAAGCTCAGAAAAGAATTCAACGATAACCTGCCAAAAGCTCCCAATTACGAAAGCCTGAAGAGTAAGCTTGACATGTTGAAAGAATTATCTAAAGCCAAGAATCTTGCAGAGAAGAACCAGAAGGCTGCTGTAATGAAGCAGGAAATCAATGAAAAGTTTAAGAAGATCTTGGAACGACAGGATGTAAAGGAAAAGTTCGGGGCACTGAAAACTGAAATTCAAAGTTCTGGGGTGTCCCAATTTGGGGACTTGGACGCCAACCTGAAGGGGAAAATTGTGAAGCTGAAGAAAGAGTTGGAGTTTGAATTCACAGATGTTCTTCAAACCTTGGGTTTGGAAGTGGAGGCTGTGAAGTCAAAGGCAACTTACCTAGAAGAAGTCTCTCCTCCCTCAGAAGGGAAAGCCAAGATAGAAGAATTGAACGAAGAGATTCAGGAAGGGATTGAAGACGTTGTCAACTCTTCAGATCTTAAGTACAAGATTGAGCTACTAAAGTTGGAGATTGCAAAGGCAGGAAAGAAGCCTGATTTGGCATCCAAGAAGAAAATTGCAGCTCTAGAGCAACAAATTAAGCAGAGCCTAGCTGCTGCCTTGGATTCTTCAAACTTAAAGGAGAAGCACGAGAAGCTCAAGGCAGAAATTTCCAAAAGCATCGAATCTTCTGGAGGACTGGATGGGAGTCTGAAAAAGGAAAACGCAGAAGAAGCAAGAGTGAAGATAAATGTTAGTGCAAATCGCTTTTGAGCTTAATGTGAGTTCCTATCTATCTAACGTGAATTGCCGATTTTGTTATGATCATATTTGGAATTAGTTAAAGCTTGAAGGGTATCTTACATTTCCTTGACCAAAATTGTTGGCAATTTTTGCCTGTCTCAGAGGGTCCTTTTTAGCTGTTGTTTACTTGCCAAGTTTGGTTATGTTTTGCTTCTTTTCTTCGACTTATATGGATTTAAAAAGCAAAAATCCATGCTTCTCTGTTTGTATCAGGGGGTTCTGGCTAGTGGATGATGACTGATGAAGATGGAAGCGATTGAGAAATCAGTCTAAAACGCATCAACATCGAAAGAAGGTCTAAAACGCATCAACATCGAAAGAAGGTATGGTCAACCTTTTAGCTTTGGCTACGAGTGCCTTTCAGCACCCATTGACATCTTTAGCTATGGGAAGCACACAGTTTTTGCATCTACAGAATTCTGAGAGGATCACAGAATAATTTCCAAATTTTCTGCCTGAAACTGTTTTTCTGAAGGGTGTTAGTTTGTCGTGTGTTAGTATTGATGTTTCTCTTTTGTGTTTTCTTTCTTTCTGAGAATGAGATAGTATTTCTTTTTTATTTTCTTTTCTCTCAATTAATAGATTCTAGACTCAATACCGTTTATCTTTTTGTCCCTCAACTCGAAAACGTTTTGTATAGATTGCTGGGGATGTGGGTAGTATTCTTGGACATAAAACGTGTTCTCGTGTTCTCCTGCTTTACACAAATATCGCCCTTTGAAAAACTACAATTGTTGAGTTTTTTAGCCTTGATTTCATTTCATGGCTCAAGCTCAAGCCTACAAATTTTATAATCTAAAGATTTTTTCTTTATTTGAGATCCCCCCAACTTTTGAAAATATGTGACAATTTGGTCCGTAATTCAATTTAATTATGTAGGTAAATTTCTTGAGGCAATAATCAAAGTCAAATAGTTAAGTTTGCTAAGGATTAAAAATGAAAAAACCAAACTCCTTTCTTATCAACTAATTTACTGATTCACCGGTCATTTTCCAGTGGGTCCTTGAACACTCGATGTCAGATAAGCAAATCTCTGTCCGGTAGTTTCATGCATTTACTGATTCCCAAAATTCAAAATTTTAACACAATTTCCGTAAGTTGTTTTCCGTTTTTATTTTCTAAAATTTATACACTCAATAAATATTTTCATAAATATATCCAAATACAATTTTTCTTTTTTTTGTACTAATATCAATTTCTTTAGAAAAACAATCAAACACAATTTCAAAAAATATCTCATATCTAAAACAAAATAATTCCCAAAACGCTTCCAAATGGGCACTCTACTGTTTTGTAGCACAAAAAAATTTTTTTTTTTGGTAATAAAATATGACAACTTTTTTTTTTGTTTTTGGAAAATAATGTGACAACGTTCTTGAACACATAGAATGTAAAATAAAATTTTTGGACTATTCTTTTATATTTTAAAGCATTTTTTACTTTGTAAATCACCAGATTAAAACCAGAACATGTCTAATGCTTTCTAACCTATTATTTTTGGCACTTTATATTATTGTTTGTTTAATCATTTTACATTGTTTGAATAAAAATTATAAGTCTTTTTTTTTTTTTTTCCTAAATGTCCATTTTTTTCTTAGATATCAACGATATTTATATTTTCATTGACATTATCCATAAATCAAAATCTCAACAACTCCACTGATATCATTTGTAATTCAAGAGCCCGACAATTTTGTCGATCTCAATATTTTCATCCTTGATTAGATATAATAATAAATTGAATTGGTATAGGAAGCACTTATATTGGTGCGTGTTAATTCATTAAAAACGTATCTTGATTAATTTCACCCTTTTTTGCTTTTAATTAATTCTGCCCCTAGGATCACCTCATCGCTCTTAAACAGGAGGAACAAAAAATGATAATAGGAATATCAAAAACGCAAAACTCGCTTACATTTACCAATTAAAGGAGAAAAAAAAAAAAAAAAAAAAAAGCAATTCAGTCCATTTTCCAACATAAAACATCGAACTTTTTTTTTCTTTTGTATTTTCAATACAAAAAGGGGATGACAGCTTTTCTACCCTTGGGATAGTCCTCCCCGAACTTCTCCAAATACCACTGATGGTTCGCACGTGCCCTGGGCACCAAATTGGCACACGTGTAGAGAAAGAACCCAAGCCCGGCCCACGACCACGTCATGACGGCCCAGCCCAACCACTCGACGATCTCCCCTAAGTAATTCGGACAACTCACCACCTCAAACCACCCCCCTCTCGGCAACCCATACCCACCCTTCGCCTCCCTCTTCAGCCTCAGCAACGCCCGGTCCGACCGGACATTCACCACCATCCCGCCCACAAAAACCGCCAGCCCGGCCGCGAACCGCCACCAGAAAAATCTGTCGCCGTCGTAGTCCTTGACGTGTGAGACGAACCTCGCCTGGACGAAGGCGTTGAGGAGGTTGAAGCCGAAAGCCAGAGCCGCGACGGCGACGGGAAAATCGGCGGCACGTTTCCGATCGGAGGAGAGGGATATGCGGATCGGGTGGATAAGGGTCCGGTGGAGGTAGTGGAGGAGGAAGGGGAGGATGAGAGAGAGGGGGCGGGGATCGGAAGAGTGGCGGCCGGAGGGGAAGAGGAGGAGGGTCAGCCAGAGAGTGGGGCTCTCCATGAGGAACCAGGCTAAGGGTGGGGACATGTTTGGGCCCCACCCTGGACGGCGGTGCTTGCCGTAAGGGGCTTGGATGAACCGGAGGGAGATTACGGTCGGCGGTCCGATCAGGTAGAGGGAGAGTAGGCCGTACCGGAACAGGATTTCGCTCTCGTCGGACTGCATTTTTTTTTTGGGGGATTGGGAGTGGACTGAACAAGAAAGAATGTGGAGTTGTTTTGTCAATTCATCACGATTCACGAGTTATTTTATATACGAGGAGGAGGGAAATAGGTCAAAAAAAGTTTTTATGGATAATGGAAAATAATACATAACTTTTGGGATGATGATAAACAAGAACGGCAAATAATGAATTTTTGAAGCAACTATTCGTTACAAAATCATTTTAAAAAAAATACTTTTATAAATAAAATATTTATAATAAATATCATATTTACGATAAATCTTATTTTTATGAAGAATAATATATTTATAATAAAATTATAAGTTGTAGTTTTAAATATTATTAAATTATGCTACTTACTTTAACGAGTTTTCTTAAATGCTCGTTTGATGTAATATCTTTTAATCTCCTAAGTCTTTTTTTTTTTTAATTGGTTATATTTTGGGTTTGTTTGTTTCATATGTTTGCTTATAAAATGAATATTTTTCTTACTTGAAAATGAGAAATCACTTGTTTTGAAAAAGTAATAGTGTTTGAATGTATAATTTTTTAAAATTATGAAAATGGTGAAATTTCTGAATTGATTTCTAGATAAATATTAAAAAAGTTATTTGAAGATTAATTTTTTTTTAAATCTAATAAAATCTTGCCCTATTTTATTACGGTATTGATATAGATTTGTTCCTCTAATAATCACGAACACATTGAAAAAAAGATTCATTTTAATGGGAGATAAAATGAAAAAATTATGAAATTTTAAAACTTAAAGCAGGAGAGTTTCAATATGAAAATGTTACTGTTCAAAATATATTTGAAATGAAAATGAGTGAAAGGGTGTTCTTTTTTGTTTTTGTTTTTGTTTTTTTTTTTCCAATTTAGAGTTTTTAGGTCTAAACAAATATCATTTTCATTTTAGTATGCAAAACAAACACCCCAACTTTTTACGGTCTATAGACATGTTACTCTTTAAATTTTTAAATTCAACAAATTATTGCATACTACGTCCTAGTGGATGATAACTATTAAAATTTGAATGAATATACCTTTATAAATGATACATGAGTTCGCTTAAAAGAGTAATATTTAAACGACGGTCACAAGACTGTCACGTTAACATCTGTTCATTTTATAAGCACTTTTTAACATCTTATTCATTGTCCGTGATAATTTGTTATAATTATAAATTTAGAGGATGATTTGTCAATTCAAATAAAGTTAATACAATAAAAGCGTAGGAAAAAAAAGAAAACCCTTACTAATTTTTTTTTTAAACTTATCACGTGCCATCTAAAACCTATGGTATACGACCAACCAATGGGTATGATTAGGATTGCTTGATGTTCATAACTTTTTAGTTAAAACTAATTGAAAGCAAGTGCTTAGCACAATTTTCAAAAAAAAAAAAAAAAAAAAAAGGTGTTTAGCACATGTATTCAGCCAAAAAAAAAAAAAAAAAAGGCACATGCTCAGCTTATTGAATTTATTCAACACTTTATTCTGTCTAAATTTTAGTTATCATGATAAATTAAATAGGAAACCTCTTGAGGATTGCATTTGTGACAGAAAATGTTGTTTAAAAAGGGACATGTCTGAGAAAATTATTGTAATAAAGCAATTAGAAAGAAGAAGTATTTATGAAAGTCAAATTTAATTAAAAAATAGCTTAGAGTATTGAACAAAAGGAAAAATTTAATAGGGTCATATTTATAAAATTTATTTTAATAGAAACAAATCAGTAAAAAATAATTTTCAATTAGACACATTAAAAAATAAATACAATTTTTATGGGAAGAAACGAAAAAATAAGAGGGGGGGGGGGGGGGGGGGGGGGGGGGGTTCCCAAAAAAAAAAAAAAAAGTTAACGGGAAAAGAATAAAAGAATAAAAGTAAAAGAAGGACCAAAATTTTAAAAAGGGGGTTTTGATAAAAACAAACCATTTTGGTCAAATTTGATAAAATATTGAAATCGTAAAGGATTATATACAAAATATTTTAGCGGGGACATATTTTAAAAAATTATTTCTTATACGGACAAGTGAGGAGAATAATTACTTTAATTAGAAAATTCTAGAAATATAAAAAGTTTTAATAGAAAAGCAGAAAAAAAGATTATTAAGACTTTTGTATCATTTTATTTATCTCTTTCATGTTCAAAAAATAATATTATAACACGTTAATTAAAAAATTATATTTAATTATAATATCAAATCATATCAAGTGTCATAAAATTATTGGAGTGACATGAAAAATGACACAAATACTGAGACATATGAACCAAACGGGAAAAAAGACCCAGGGGGGGAGATGGTGGTTAACCAAAACAAAAATTAAAATTAAATTTAAGCGGCAAAAAAGCCAATTTAGAGGCTCTTGAGGATTTCGCCAGAAATCATGGTGATCATTGTCGGAACTCATGGCAAAGATGCAACAGATGGCATGACGATGGCTCTCCGACAGTGCCGGACGAGGCAGAAGCGAGGAAGGGATGGCCGCAATCAGCTCTGATTTGCCATGGACAATCTGATTCCATAGAGACCTTACCGAAACACTACGTGATTGATCGCTTCTGACTGTGTTGATTCTGCCACCACCAAAGACGAGGATCAGGATTTGCTGCTCGCGGTATTGATCGCAGCCATTATCAATCAAACACCTTTCTTTCTCTCCGGTGACACTCTCTCTTTCTTGAGTTGTATCCTAGAACAAAGTAGCTCTCTCTCTCTCTCTCTCATCGTTGTCCTCCATTTTGCATCCAATGGCCACGGATGAGTTGCGGCACGTACATCACTGCCGGGTGTGAGCCTGACTTGAATATATATATTAATGATATTTTCAAATATAGAAATGCGTATATGAAATAATTCAGAGGCATTTATAAAATTAATCAAAACAATTAATAGCCGAAAAAGATAGTCTGATCTCTAATGAAAGTAGGAAATTTGATTCAAAATGGCTAATATTTTCATACCACAAATGAAGCACACATCCATATTAAGTTGCCAAAAGAAACCACAATGACAGGACTCATGAATTTTTTTGATATAATTATACAAAAATTTAAATGGTTCTCGTTCTATACTACATATCATTGAAACATATTAGCTACTAAATAGTACCAAAAATGTTTCTATTATTATTAACCCAAGCAAAAACTAGAAGAAGAATTAAAAAAAAAAAAAAAAAAGTCATTAAAAATGATTCCTACATCAGAATCTTGTTGAAATCTCAAAATCCCTAAAAGACAGTCAAAAAAAAAAAAAAAAAAAAAAAAAAAGGTCTCAAGCAAGTAGCAATGCTAGATAATTTCTCGAGCAAATAGTTCTTCCTTGTTTTTCCAGGAGATAAGGCTGCTCTTGTACGTCAACAGCTTCGGATTCTTCGTCGGCATTCCGGTCAACTTCCTCAACACCCTATGCTTGGTCTCATACAGATACCAGCAAGGAGAGCTCTTGTGCTGGAAAATCATCACTTCCCCATCTCTCAAACTAATAAAAAGAGCTGGCACAAGGTTTTCGAAGCTTGGCAAAGCATTTATATTCAGAGACATGTAGCTCATCGACTCTGTCTTAACACAAAAGCTTTTGTTCCAAACTCCGTCTTCAAAACCTTCCAGAACCCAGACATCAAATTGAGTGGAGGAACTTCTGTGCACAAAGGAGAGATTGCCTCCCTTCTCCAACAAAGTGCCGGTTCCTTTATCAAAGGAACATGGGAATTTAGTCCTCTTGAATCTTTCCTCACATGTGTCGAATGATATAAGGTATTTGCGAGAAGCAACGTGCCAATGCAGGATCAATTGCCCATTTGTGGACAAAGGATCACTCCAACGAAACATCTCATCGAAAGGTCGCTCGTGTGGTCCACTAAACGGGCCAGGAATGACCTTCCATTCGTTCTCTGAACAACCGAGGGTGAAAATCTCGAACCCGAAATCAGCATTGTAGACGTGCACCACTCTGTACACCTTCTCATGAGGGTTGAACACCAGCGCCAGGCCACAAGAGCGATGCGGGCACTGAGAAGGGCAATGTGGGAGAGTAAGATAGCACTTGGTGAGCACATTCATGACAACTAAACTCTTTTTCTCATTCATGTCGTTTACGAGAAGCAGACCGTTGCAATTAGACCTGGCCTTCCCCATCCGAGACATACCTAAAGGTTTGTGCCTGAACCTGATGCCTTCACTGTCAAATTCCAGCAACTTTGTCTTCAAAGCTTTTGTTCTTTCGGAGGAGACGACTTGTACCAGCAATCCAGGTGAGGACTTGTGAAAAGAATCGGCGACAAATCGGTTCCAGGATATCAACTGGTGCCAACACTTGCACACGTACCTCAACTCGGCGAGGCATTCTTGTGGGAGTCTGGCAAATATTTCTTTTAGAACACTTTCAGGAAGATCTGGTGGTGGTTGAATTTCATTCTTGTTCTCCTTCCTTATTCTCCTGTTCCCCATTTTTCTGAGTTTTCTTCTTTATCTGTCTTGATGAATGCAATCTGCAAAATTCACATCAAAATAGATGCAACAATTTAGAAAATTGGGGGTTGTTTCTAACTTTCTATTATATCTTTCAGTTAGTGGGTGAGTAAGTTCCTTATTTTGGGGGATTAGTTAGTAATCCTTTCCTCTATTTAAGAACATATGATGAAAACATGTAGTGTAGATAATAAATTTCAAAAATATTTAAACATGACTACAAATATTTAATAACCAAAGATGTGATTACAGTTATAGTCTATCGGTGATTTCACATTTAACTCTATTAAAAGATGTAGAGTTCGAACCCTTGCCAAAAAAAAAAAAAAAAACCAAAGAAATTTCATGGTGATTAGACAATCAAAGGGTAAAAGTTTGAGTTCAGTTTTTAACAATAAAAAGAACAAACCAGACAATTAAATCACATCTAAAACCTTAAATTATTTTGATTAGGGTATGAAAAAAACATATCCTACCGAAAATCAGTACTTCAATTTGATAAATTGATAGGTTTTTTTTTTTTTTTTTTTTTCCCTCCAATATTACATGATTCTCCATGTAAAAAACAAAGAAAAAATTTAAACAAATTAGAAACCTTATTTTATGAATAACTTTTAAAAAAAAATTTCCTTCTTTAACAAATTAAGAGAAATTAAAAAAAGAAAAAAGAAAAAAAAAATCAACAAGCAGAAAGCTTTGAAAACAAGAAAACTTATTTATTTCCAAAAAAAAAAAACTTATTATTTTGCATAAGAAGAACTCCTGAAGTCAAATATATAAAATCATCTGCTATAAAGCCTTTCACAAATTCTTTTTTGTATAACTAGTGTAAATTTTCCAGGAATAACCATCATTCAAGGGCAGGAACTCGTTGTACAAAATAAAAACAATTCTGCTATATATATATATATATATATATTAATATCTTGATCAATAATTTTCCGGGACAACTCAAAAAACCACAAAAACGTGATCTTTTGTATACCACAATTTAGAGTGAAGATTAATCAGAAAGATTGACAGTTTTGCTAAATAGAATTTTCAATATCTTATTGCTACTGAAATCAGAAAACATTAATGAATATTTTGACACAAATTAGAGCCAAAAAGCACGCAAATCAAACCCTAAAAAAAAAAAAAAAAAAAAAAAGGAAAAAAACGCTGCGAAAGAGTGAAACATACCCGAGTTACGATGGAAAAGCAGGAACTAATAATCTTATATGGAGAGGGAGGGAGAGAGAGAGAGAGAGAGAGAGAGAGCGTGCGCTATTTGAGTCACGAGGATTTACATGGTTTTTCATCAAAACACGTTTTTGAGTTTTATGTTTTCCTTAATTTTCGAGATAAATTGCTTCTTAAAAAAAAAAAAAAAAAAAAGATAAATTACTCATTTAGTCCTTAAACTCTTAACATTGTACAATTTAAGTTTTTGAACTCTTTTTTTTTAGCCGGAATGTCCTAAACTTTTAAAATGTTACTACAATAGTCATTTTTGTTAATTTTTAAACGAAATCTGTTACTAAATTGATCAAAAAATGACGCTAACTTTGGATTCCGTAAAAAAATTAACAAAAAAACTATTATAGTAACGTTTTTAATAATTTATGATTATTTCAGCTACGAAAGGAAATGCCCTTATACTATTAAAATTTTTTTACAATAATTATTTTTGTTAATTTTTAAACAAAATCTGTTAGTAATTTAGTGAAAAAGTAATGTTAACTAACGGATTCCGTCTAAAAATTAATGTAAAGGACTATTGTAGTAATATTTTTAAAAGTTTGTGGGCATTTTAGCTATGAAAAAAAAACTCAGAAGCCAAAGTTGGACAAAATTAAAAATTCAAGTATCAACTTAGCAATTCACCAAAAAAAAAAAAAAAAACGAAGAAGAATAGTGATTTTATCTCTTTTTTTGTTTTTGGTTTTTTGGTTTTTGTTTTTGTTTTTGTTTTTTTTTTTTTTTTTGTGTGATTTACATGGTTTTTCATCAAAACACGTTTTTGAGTTTAATGTTTTCCATTTTCAGGATAAATTGCTTCTTTAAAAAAAAAAAAAAAAAAAAGCTAAAAGCTTCGTGAGAAGACAATTACAAGGGCTTTTGGTAAAACAACATATACAAAAAAAAAAAAAAAAAAAAAAGGGGGAAATTTTAACAAAGAAAAACCAAGATACAGGAAAAGTGAAAACATTAAACACATATATATGGCAATTAAGCAAAGTTTAAAAAATATATATTTATAACGTGATTATATACATAATCTAACAGTAATTTACACAATCTAACAATAATTTACACTTAACTCCATCAAAAAGTGTAAAATTCGAATCCTCCGATCTCCAATTTCAAACTAAAAAAATTATATATATACAAGGTAATAAATATGCATATATTTGATTCAGCAAAAAAAAAAAAAAGTTTATGTTTTTTTATTTTTTAAGACAAAATATTATATATATATATATATATGTATATATAATATGCACGTAATAGGTATATAAGTAATTCTCTAGAGGGGAAATTGTAATGAATAACATTTTCACCAAAATAATTTAGGTAAATAACAATGTTATAAAATGTTTGAAATAAATAATAATTTATTAGGTAAATGAAAAATGTTATATATTTACAAGACGTAAATGAATTATTTACTGAATATTTTTTATTTAATTACTATCTACTTTGAATATTTTAAAAATCTGCTATTTGTTCATTTATTTTTTGAAAATTGTTATTTCTTTCTTTCTTCCTTCTTGAGAGATACATTATATTTAAACATGGGTAATCATGTAATCATATACAGACCCCTGGACCTGTCCCTGTTATGGTTTTCATACTTTTGGACCCATCCCTGTCATGGGTTTTGATATTTTAGCCCACTTATACTCCATTCTGATTCTCATTTAAGAGAAGAGTAGTACTCGGGATATCAACTCCAATATTAATTTTTTGAGTATCAACTAATATGTCATATTTTTATTGGTAAATACAATTAATTGATGTGGTAATATTTTAAATACTTGTCAATTAAAAAATGACAATTCATATATCATATAGGTTGGTACTCAAAAGTTAAGATTAAAATTAGTGTCCCTAGCATTTTTCTTAAGACAATCACTATGGATAAATGAGTTAGCCGGTAAAACTACCATAAAAAATAACTTGCTATCTATTTCAATTATTTTTTAAAAAAATTATTATTTTATTATATATTTATCTATCTATACCTAATATTAAAAAAGAGAATGTACTATCAACAATGCATTTTAATTTCACCCTCCCTCCTAAGCTGCCACATAACAGTCCAATTATTGTCATATGGAATTTTTTTTTTTAACTTATCTATTTTGTACAGGCTCTATGTGTACTCGCCAGCTAGTTATCTATCCTTAATATTAAAAGAGAGAACTCACTATCAATGATGTATTTTCATCCTCTTTCTCCTGAGTTGTTACGTAACCGTCCAGTCATTATTACATTAATTTTAAATTTATCTATTTTGCATGCGTTCCGTACGTACTCACCAACTAGTTAGTGTACATAAGTGAGAGAGACAAGTTGTTTCAGTCTCATAGCTAGCCTCGTCCCTTTTTGTTCTCTCATTAAATTCGGTTTCTCACTGTTTTTTGGACTTATTATTATTATTTTTTAACTGATGGGATGTTTGTGTTGTAGTAACCTTTTTTTTTTCCCCTCGATTTTTAAAAAGCCTAAAACTCTCTTCAGCTTGTCATTTGTTATATTTTGACTGCTCTAAGTTGTTTTGTAATTTTTTATATTCTTTTTCAATTGCTAAAAGCAGAAGAGTTTGTTTGGAGTGACATCTTGGGCGACGAAATTTTATAACTCAACTTCAAAATTCCTAAATTTGTATCTCATCTTCTCTCTCGTCTATTTTTAAAAAAGCTCAAACTTAAGAAGTTTATTAGTTTTTCTTATTTCAAATCAAATGATTTTTTTTTAAATCACACGGAATGGTGAGAAGAATGAAACAAAAATCATATTGCATATTTTTTCTAAACACATTTTAAATTTTTATATCAACATTCGTTTTTCATTCATACTTCAATCAAATAAATATTTTACTTCCAAACAAAGAAACTACAAATAAATATTGCTCTCTCTCTCTTTTTATTGGCTACTTTTTTAACAGTTCTACTCTTTTCTTAAACAATATTTATCTCTATCTAATGTCATCATTTTTTCCCCACAAATGTGCCCTATAAATTCCCATAAAATATATGTTTTACAAACAAGTTACTACTCAAATAGCTAAAATTTCGGTAGAGTGGAAAATCTCATCTCGTGGGAAAGGATTTTTTTCAATTTCAATTACCGTCCTTAGAGGAGGAAAATCGAATTTGGAGTGTCGATTTCAATTACGCTAAATCCGGGCATCATGAGGCTTCAACATGGAGTGTCGATTTCAATCCGTTCGAACAAAAGACATCTAATGCTCATATGACCTTGCGTGAGAGCATTGGCACCCTCAACTTTTATTTGAAATCACTAGAGCCTAGAGGTGTGGGAGAACCATTGAGACTGGATGAGAATACTGCTTTCAGGATTTTTTTATCATTACGCCTGGGTATTAGTTGATGTCTATCTTGCCTGTATCTAGAAAACAGTATTCTAGTTGAGCGTGAAGGATTTTCTATTTTCGTCTCAGTTGAATATGAGAATCTTCCAGATTTTTTCCGTCATTGTGAATCAACTGATCACTTACAATTCCCCATTTGTCGGCATAATAATCATGCAATTGAATCTCATGTCCGACTGGAGCAAGAAAGAAGCAAATCCACTGGCGCGATGGCTCTAGTGCTCGTCAGATTTATCGGCCAAAGAAAGTACAAACTCAGAAAAAAAAAAAAGATAGGTCTCACGAGGTATACATGGTCCCTCCAGTTATTTGTTATCCACCCCCGCCACATACCTTGGTCAATCCTGAGGTATTAGAAAACAGAAAGAAGAACACTTTGGAAGAATTTTCTGTATTACTCAATTGAATGAAGATTTTCTCAAGTTTACAATTATACAATCTACTCTGTCTTTGTATTGTAACTAACTATACAACTAACTACAAGAATAGCCACTAAAACACTGACACCTGTACGAGTATAACAAACTCTAAACAATCTACTAACTACCACAAACTTAGTAGCTCCTTTAACCTTCTCCCGTAATAGCCCCCCTCAAACTCAGAGCACTCAAATCTTCTACTCTGAGTTCGTTTCTTAGTAAAAGGAACTTAGAACTAGAGATAGGTTTTGTGAGTACATCAGCCGTCTGTTCGACTGAGGGCACATGTTGAACTAACACCTTCTTCTGGCAGAATTTCTCATGAACAAAGTACAAATCCAACTCGACATGTTTTGTCCTAGCATGCAACACTGAATTTGCAGCTAACTGAACTGTGCTCAAGTTGTCACACCAGATTACTGGAACCTTCTTCTCAATTCTCTTCAACTCCTCAAGTAACGAATCCAACCAGCTGAGTTCTACAACTACATTAGCTAGGCTTCTGTACTCTGCCTCTGTAGAAGACTTGGACACTGTATGCTGCTTCTTGGAGTGCCAAGATACTAGATTTGAGCCTAGATTGACACAATATCCAGTTGTTGAGCTCCTGTCATCAGGATCAGTGGCCTAATCTGCATCACAAAAATCTACCAAGTTCAAGTGATCCTATTTCCTGAGATGCAAACCAAATTCCAAGCTTCGTGCCAAGTACCTAAGGATCCTATTCACAGATTTCTAGTGAGCTTCTAAAGGGTTTGCATGAACTGACAAACCCCGTTAACACTGTAAGAGATCTTTGGCCTCGTGATGGTTACATACTTCAAGGCTCCCACAATACTTCTGTACAATTGTGTATTCTCAACAAGATCGCTCCCACATGCTGGCAATCTAAGCCCACTGGTCATTGGTGTGTTACAACTCTTTGCATATTGCATTTTGGCCTTATACAAAAGATATTTCACATACTTGGTTTGAGACAAATGAAACCCTTCAAAAGTGTGCCTCACCTGAATTCCTAAGAAGTAATCAATTACTCCTAAGCAAACTGCTTGTTCAGGTCCTCAAACAAAGCTTGAATCTTCTTATCAATGCTTCCTGTGACAAGAATGTCATCAACATAAACCAGAGCAAACACTAAATGAGAATTTTTGAATCTGACAAACAAAGATTGATCAGATTTTCCAGAAGTGAAGCCAAAAGCTAGTAAGGCTTGATGTAGTTTTTCAAACCAAGCTCTAGGTGATTCTTTCAGGCCATACAAAGATTTATGCAATTTGCACACCAGATCTGGCCTCTTAGGATCAACAAAGCTTGCAGGTTGCTCCATGTAAACCTCTTCAAGTAAGTATCCATTCAGAATGGCATTGGTAATATCTAACCGTCTCACACACCAATTATTTGCTAGAGTAATTGTCAAGACATAGTAGGTTTCACAACAGGACTAAAGGTTTCATTGAAATCAAATCTAGCAACTTGATTAAACCCCTTAGCCACCAGTCTAGCTTTATACTTGTGTATGGTTCCATCTGGATTTTCTTTCACCTTGAACACCCACTTGCAGCCAATTGCTTTTCTTCCTGCTGGTAGGGACACTAGTGACCATGTATTGTTTCTCAAAAGAGCTGAGAATTCATCTGTCATAGCTGTCTTCCACTGCTTATGTTGTAAAGCATCTACAACTGAAGTGGGTTCCAAAGAAGCAACAAAAACTTTGGGTTTAAACACTCCAACCTTAGATCCAGTGACCATCATGGGAGTATTCTCTCTTTGTCCACCTTTCTTCTCTTCCTGTGCTGCTTGTGCTGAAACCTGTGGCAAAGAGACAAAACTATGGTCCTAACAAGTATCATTAGTAGAGGTTGGGTTAGTGCCATTAACATGTTTATCAATCTAATCTTCTTCAGAGTTCAATGAGAAGCTATTCTCATTGAATGGATTAGAATATGAAGAAACTAGACAACTACCTGAGCAATAGGTAATTGTGAGTGAGAATAATGATGAGGAACGTTTGGCACAGAACAGGAGGACTCAGATTTTGTGGCAGAAGGAAAGGAATGCCTATCAAATATGACATCCCTTGATATGAATATCCTTCCTGATGTGTCCAAACATTTGTACCGTTTATGATTATGACTATAACCTAAAAAGGTACACTCAGTTGATCTAAAATCCAATTTGTACCTATTATAAGCTCTAGTATTGGGAAAACATTTACAACCAAACACTTTAAGCATAGAATAGACTAGTTTTATGTTAAACAAGATGTCCCAAGGAGATTTTCACTGCAAACTGAACTAGGAAGCCTATTATACAAGAAAACAGTAGCTCTGAAGGCCTCATCCCAGTATTTTAAAAGGCTTTGATGCTTTTGCTAAGAGGGTCAGACCATTTTCTACAATATGACGGTGCTTACGTTCAACTACATCATTTTTCTCATGAGTATGTGGACAAGAATTCCTATGGACAATGACTAAAGACTCTACAAGAGTTTTGAAAGGTCTTGAAGCATTTTCAATTTAAAACCTAGTTATAATTCAACTTGATTTTCAAGTTGGTAAATGTTTAGAGAGCTTCAAACTTTTGTCTTAAGAGATAGATCCATGTAAATCTATAATATGCATCTATGAAACTAATATAATAGGTATATCCACTAGAAGGGATCATAGGAGAGGGCCCCCATAAATCTGAGTGTACTAACTGTAAGGGTTCAGTGTAAACAGTGTCAGGCAAGTCAAATGGAAATTTATGGATTTTCCCAAGACAACAAGCTTTGCAAAAGAAATTAGCAGTTTTATTGATTGAAGGTATATTATAATTTGTGAGAACAATTTTAACCACTCTCTCAGAGGGATGTCCTAAACTATCATGCCACAAGGCAAACAAGTCACTAGAAGACTGTTTTTGTAGGAAAATCCGTGTTATTAGCCTATATTTAGATATATTATGTAATCTCCTATATATAGAATGTCTAAATTAGGATATGTTATTTTAGGTAGAATCCCATTGATTGGGATCTGTATCTTTCACACACTCGGCTATATAATGTCATTGTATATCATTCTTTGAAATAGAGAAGCTAATTTTCTTTGAATCTCAGTACAGTACAGACCTAGGTTTTTTCCTTCTAATCTCTTTTATGGTATCAGAGCAATAAAAAGGGATTTAGTAAGTTGAGAAAACCATGTCGGGGGCTACCGAAAATGATTCAGAGGCTCATTCTAGGGCTTCTCAATCTATTTCCACAATTGTTCCTGCTGTTACTGTGGGCAATACTTCTTATAATTTGCAGATCACCACCCAAAAATTGAATGGGAAGAATTTCGTACAGTGGTCTTGTTCAGCAGCTTTAATGATTAAGGGAAAACGCAACATTGCCTTCATAGATGGTTCATCTCCTCATCCGGATGTTGATGATCCCTCGTAAGCATCATGGGATGCTAACAATTCCTTAGTCATGGCGGGGCTGATTCATTCTATGTAGGATGAGATTGGTGAAACCTATCATTTAAAATTCAACGGCAAAAGAGATATGGGATGCAGTTGCTCTTGCCTACTCCGATCTGGAAAATTCATCGCAATTGTTTGAATTGCGAAATCGGGCACGCAACCCTCGTCAGGGTGATATGGATGTCAATCAATGCTACAGCAGCTTGCGAAAATTGTGGCAGGAGGTTGACATGTTTCATTCGGTCTCTTGGAAAGATCCTGATGATGCTCTTTTTTTCAAGAAACTGGCTCAAAAGATCGTGTATATGATTTTTTGGCTGGTTTGAATAAAGAGTTGGATGATCTACGTGGCCGTCTCTTGGGTTCGCGACCTTTATCGTCCATAGATGAAATCTTTGCAGAGGTTCGTCGTGAAGATCATCGTCTTCGAGTTATGCTTGGTGACACCAGGGCTGTCCAAATGGATGCATCTACCCTTACTGTGAACATTTTAGCAAGTTAAATTGGGTTGTAAGGCTTGCATGCCAAGATATTTACTTTCCTTTATTTGTTTAGGCCTTTTTGACTTTTCATGGGCGTTCATGGCTGATAATAAAGCCATTTAAAAACTGCCAACTTTCCTTTTCTAGTGAAGGTGTGATATTAGCCAATTAAAGGACAGATTGTTTCTTTTTTCTCTTTTAGGCAAGTAAGAACTTTGAATTACCAGATTTTAAAACGTTCTACGATTAAGTTTGGATGGGAGTCCTCGACCCGTTGCTTCAACAAAAACAAGTTTGAATTACCATGAGTATTTAATAATAACTCATCGACAAAATATTAAACCATAAACAACCTAATAGCCAAAATAAAAAACCTGCACATAGAATCTGTCAACCAAAATGTTTCATCACTTTTCCAAAAAAAAAAAAAAAAAAACCAAGAAATAAGATGAATTTCTTTTCCTTTGTTGCCGACTTCACATGTTCTTCATGAAGTCCACCTGCAGTTTAACTTGTTCATGAATTAACTTCTTCTTCCTCAAGAAACACTCGACTTCGCACATCACTACCTTCTTCCACTTCCTAATTAGACCCTCCAACACGGAACTCTCGATCAATGGCAACTTCTCCATAATCCCCTTCATACTTTCATCCATCGAATAAAGTCCCAGAGACTCGTACAAGAAAGGATATTTTTCTCAGAACTCATCTTCTTTCTCTTCCTCATCCGTATCTTCAACTACATCTTCCGCCACTTCCTGTTTCTCTTCCTCTTCATACTTTACTTTACCATTGGCCTGCACTTTCTCCCTCTTTTTCTCCTTCTTCACCGTCGCTTTTATCTTCGGCAATGCCAGATCCGTCGGGGTCATGGTGGTCTTGCTCTTCGGCGTGTTTGGAAGAGGTTCCTTCCTGATATTGCTCTTCGACTCCTTGTCTTCAACAAGGGTACCATTACTAGCGGTTTGGTCAGCCCCAATTCCCCAAATCTTCTTCGAGAGTTGAAACGACCGAAGTTCGTGCGATTTCAAGAAGATAGGGTCTTCGCCGTTCTCGCCCTTCACGGCATTGTTCTGGTACTTCTTCTTCAGCCTCCAAATCTTCTCCGATAGCTTGTTCTTCGAAATGTCAACGTTCAGCTTCTCCTTGATAAAGTCTTTAAAAGCTCCCATGTCGGCGTTGGGATTGGTCCCCTTCTTGGCCTTGTAATCCGTCATCCCCTTCAGAAGCGTGATCTCATCGTCCTCGATCCACAGCAGCGCGACTCCCGAGGCCTTCTTGGGATCCTCGTCATCTCTTCCACTACCGCGGCCACCGCTGCCATTGGAGGCGACCTTCCTCTTTTTCTTGTCCTTGGAGTCCTTCTCGCTGGGCTGGCTCTCACGCTTGGTGGGGGCTTTCTTCTTCGGCTTGACGAAGTCGATGTCCATGGGCTTGGACACGATGGGCTCAATCTTGAATCCCGAAAGCGACGGCGACGGAGGAGCGTTGTCGGATTCCGTCTCAGAGCGTGAACCGGAATCGTTGGGCTTCGAAACCATGGGCTTCTTCACAGGGGATTTTACCTTCTCCTCCTCTTCCTTCTCTTCTTCTTCATCATCATCGTCGTCGTCATCTTCATCACTGCCACCGGATTTCTCACCTCGAGCGACGCCGTTATCGTTGATACCAAATAATGCGAACCTCACCAAGAATAACGAGACCCGACAATGAAAAGGAACCCAAGAACGTTCTACGATCAAGTTTGGATGGGAAACCTCGACCCGTTGCTTCAACAAAAATAAGAACCTTGGTATATTTGACCTCAACCCGTTGTTTAATACGAAACAAGAACCTCGGTATAAGGAAGACGCCACAAACGGTGGTGGAAATCCGTTTGATAAGTCGATAGTGAACACCACGGAAAATTCCGATAAGTTCGAAGTTCGTCAAAGAACGAAAGAGAATATACTCTCACATTTCTGTATAATTACTTGTCCCTTTCACTGTTACAAAGATGCTCTCTCATTATAAGGCTAAAATCTGGTAATTCAAAGTTCTTACTTGCCTAAAAGAGAAAAAGGAAACAATTTATCCTTTAATTGGCTGATCTCACACATTCACTAGAAAAGGAAAGTTGGAAGTTTTTAAATGGCTTTATTATCAGCCATGAACGCCCATGAAAAGTCAAAAAGGCCTAAACATAGAAAGGAAAGTAAATATCTTGGCATGCAACCCTTACAACCCAATTTAACTTGCTAAAATTAAACTTAGCCTTGGCTAGATTCTTCTAGAACTAAAATAGGATCAGCATTTCATGCTCTTGTGCTTGTCATGCACTACTACAGAATGTGAATACCACGACGGAGCTTTCCACAACCGTTATTTAAAAATCGTCGTGGAAACTGAGGCAAAAACACGGAACAAAAAGCGGTCCCAGAAAACCGTCGTGGAAGTCGAGACTTCCACTACGGGTGTTTAAAACCGTCGTGGAAGTATGAATTTCCACGACGGTTCTCTGAAACCGTCGTGTAAGTTTCAACTTCCACGATGGTTTTAGAGAACTGTCGTGGAAATTCCGGGGATTACACGACGGTTAACTAAAACCGTCGTGGAAATCGAGACTTACACGACGGTTTCCATGAAACCGTCCTTGTTCCATACGCCGCTGTTAGACGCCACCCACCACCATCTACTGGTCAATCATCATTCTTGTAAGTCATGACGACACAAATTAACTCATCTTTTTGATGTTTTCCTCTGTATTAATTTTTTATTTACAAACCCAGAATATTAATTTTAATTTATATTTTTTTGGATTGCTTTTGATATGTTAAATACTGCAAAGTGTTTAATTCAGTGATCACAATCAATGTATTTTTAGATTGGTTTTTTTTTGTAGTTTGGATTTTTTAGTTAAATCCTAATCAATGTATTTTTAAAATTACGATGTATTTTTATTTTGGATTTTTTAGTTAAATAACTCGGGCCGGTTTTTTAATTGTATTTTTAGTTTTGTTATGTTTTTTGGATTTTTTTAGTAAATATATTGTTGATTTAATTAATGCATTTTCCGGGAGTACGTATTTATATATAACGTAACTAATTAAATGCAAATGATATTCATGCATGCAATTTAAAAATATGCACACCTTGACTTCGAGAAGTTTGATTTATTGGTTTAGGATTTGCACGCAAATCATGGATCGGAAATTGATGTGGTTTGATAGATTGACTAAAGCATATGAAGATGGTGTTGAAGAATTTTTGTCATTTGCCAAATCTCATACACAAGACGATAAGATTCGGTGTCCGTGTCAAGTTTGTGGTAATCATAGATCCCATTCCATTGATGATGTTAGAGGGCATTTGCGCGCTTATGGGATTATTTGTTCTTACCAAACATGGTATTTACATGGCGAAGATTTTGTCCATATTAAGTATACATCGACTAGTACTAAAGGTAAAGAGCCTATTGTTGAGGAAAATGTTGGTGATAATATGTACAATATGATTAATGATTTGGAAGAAAACTTTGTGCACCGTCCGGAGTTATTTGAGGAAATGATTAATAATGTCGAAACGCCCTTGTATGTCGGGTGTACAAAATATACAAAATTAGGGGCACTGGTTAAATTATGGAATATGAAAGCGTCAGGAGGGTGGGCGAATTCTAGTTTCACGACTCTTTTAGCTTTTCTAAAAGATGTTTTACCGGAGGATAACAAAGTGCCACCTAGTATGTACGAGGTGAAGAAGACGTTAAGCACGTTGGGAATGGAATACGAGAGAATACATGCTTGTCCAAATGATTGCGTGCTTTACCGGAGAGAATATGAAGAGTTAAATGAATGTCCGGTTTGTAATGAGTCAAGATGGAATAAGGGTAAGGTGCCATCGAATGGTAGTAAAGGAGTGCCGGTGAAGGTGTTATGGTACATTCCACTAGCTCCACGTTTCCGATGTTTATTCCGTAATGCACAGCATGCTAAGAGTTTGACATGGCATCATGATAAACGTGTTGACAATGGCAAGCTTAGGCATTCGGCCGACGCACCGCAATGGAAGACCTTTGATGAGAATCATCCAAATTTTAGTGCAGAACCAAGGAATTTACGTCTCGATTTGTCAACGGATGGAATGAACCCACATAGTAACATGAGTAGTCGGCATAGTACATGGTCAGTCATACTTGTCAACTACAATCTCCCTCCAGACGTTTGCATGAAGCAGAAGTTCTTGATGTTGACATTATTGATCTCAGGCCCTCAACAACCGGGGAATGACATTGATGTTTACTTGGCACCATTAATCGATGACCTAAAAAGGTTGTGGGATGATGGTTTACAAGTAAGAGATTCTTATCGTCAAGATACGTTCAATCTTCGCGCAATGTTGATTTGGCCAATTAACGACTTTCCTGCACTTGACAACCTATCTGGTTATCCCGTGAAGAGTTCTATAGGATGCTTCGTTTGTATGAAGGAAACATCTTCCATCCGGTTGAAAAACGGTAGGAAAACAGTTTACCTTAGTCATAGGAGGTTCTTGCCGAAAAATCATCGATATCGCAAACAGAAGAAGGCTTTTGATGGCAATACTGAAGAAAGAACCACTCCTCGGATTTTGACTGGCGAGGATGTATTTGAGATGGTTAAAGATGTGAAGGTAGTTTTGGGAAAGAGGAAACATAAGGATCCAGTTGTCGATGGACCTTGGAAGAACAAGTTAATCTTCTATGAACTTTCATATTGGAAGTCACTTTACGTTCATCATTGAAGGTAGTTTTGGGAAAGAGGAAACATAAGGATCCAGTTGTTCTCTCTTTCTCTACCACAGCCACTCCCATTTTTTTAATAAAAATTAAAACAAACGAATTTTTAAAATAAAATTTTGAAATTTAAAAAACAAAAGAAAAAGAAAAACTCTCCTCCATAATTGTCACTTGCCCTCTCTCCCCAAAGCGAAAGTGTTGCAGGTAGCTACGTTGAAGCTTGGCTGGGGTTAGAAGGATCTGGTGGCCAAGGCAAGGCTGGCGAGCGAGGTCAGGCAGTGGGGCGAAGAGAAAATCGAAAGTTCACGGTTGCAACGATGGGGCTACGATTGTGGGCTTTAACAGTGGTGGGATTGGTGACGACGGGGCTGCGATGGTGGACTACGACGGTGGTGGGCTGCGACAATGGTGATGGGATTGGCGACGGCGGGGCTACGACAGAGATGATGGTCTGCCGGTGGTGGGAATGGCGACGGCGGGGCTGCGACGGAGATGGTGGTCTGCCTTTGGTGGTCTGCGATGGTGGACTACGACGGTGGTGGGCTGTGACAATGGTGATGGGATTGGCAACGGCGGGGCTACGACGGAGATGATGGTCTGCCGGTGGTGGGATTGACGACGGCGGAGCTGCGACGGAGATGATGCTCTGCCTTTACAACTGTAGCAAAAAGTACTGCACATACTGTATAGTACTGTAGAAGTGGCAGCAAAATTAGAGAGAAAAAAATCAAAAAAACACTGTTTATCGCTGTAGAAAGAACAGTGCAACCCTAGTTCTCCTTTAGTATAATAGTATAATTTGGATTTTGAAAGAATTCATATGGGGCAGAGCTTATTTTCATAATATAGGAAGATATACTGATGGATTTTTTTTTTTTTTTTCTTCTCTCTCTCTTCTTTTTTTATTCCCCCCGGGATGCAGAGGATAATGTTGGGCCTGACAGTTCCCAATTTCTACATTGCAGATTGGAATCTGTCGAGACCAAGCTTAATTTGTTGCTAGATGGGTGTTCCCAATTTCTACGTTGCAGATTGGAATCCGTCGAGACCAAGCTTAATGTTGCTAGATGGGTTTTCCAAATTCAAAGAAGACGTGTCTCGATAGATTTCGGCTTAGCTGATTCTTTCACATGTTTTAGTCAAAATTTTGGTAGATCTGATAATGAGAAGGAGATTCCTGAGACTATTGCTGAAAGGAGGCAGCCAGATGGAATTAACCAGGATCGTGTTTCAGGCAGTTTTAGTGATAAGCAAGTTAATGATGCGTTTCTGGATGATGGTCTAGATTCTGTTACTCAAAAATGTGTGGGACATGCTGTGAGTGTTGCTAAGTTCGCAATTTGGTTTTCTTTAATGTTTTTGCAAAATTTTTTATGAAGTTGTGTTTATATGTTTCTTCTTTTCTTGTTCGTTGTTCTAAAACGGTCTTTTCAACGAAGATGTTGCTGTCAAGGAGAAAGAGAAGAAGCACGGGGAGTGTTCTGTTGAGGTCAAATTTACGTATTTTTTGTGTCTTGTGTGCTTTGTTTTTGTTTTTTTCTTTTACGGTGAAGGATTAATTATTCTATATTTTTGGATTCACATAGAATCCTATGTGCATTCTAATTAAATTCCAGTTGCATTCTAGTGGAATATTATTTTTTGGATTGCATTTGATTTTTTTTTTTAATTCCAGTAGAATATATATTTTGATTACTTTATGATTTGCTTCTTCTTTCTTTTCTTTTTTTTTCAGTTATCGTTGGGAATATTTTTTGTTTTGCGACTGTTATGTTTGTCATTGCAGCATTTGAATGTTGTTTTCTATATTTGAGGAAGAAGTTGAGGTGCTATCCACAAGATCGGTTCGTGAGTTGTCTGCCTTTGGATACCATTTTTGATACTTACATCAGGAAAATTTGGTTACAAGGAGTATGAAGGAAAATGGCACACATTTGATTTTGCACGGCATTCTTTGTTGCAATAGTATGCATTGGGTTGTCGAATGTTTTGCGGTTGGAGCTTCAAAGATGCTAGTTTTTTGTTAATGCCTGTGTTCTTACTTAAAGCAAGGCATTGAGTTCTTGGTTGTGTCGATTGTAAGAATAAGAATCTGTCGGGATTCAATTCCCTTGTCGATTGCAGATACAAGGAGGAGTTGCAGGATCTTGTTACCGGCATGGCCAGAATACTTCCCCATCTGCTTAAATCAGTGGCGTTTTTCATTGACTAGCCTCCAAATTACTTTTGCATTCAGTTAGATTCATTGGAGACTTTGTATCCATCATCACTGCAACAACGCAACGGGTTTGTATTCTAGTGCCCTCTGAGTTTTCATAGAGTATTTGTGTTCTCTACCATCATCCTGTTATTTGTGTTGTTTTTTTTTTTTTTTTCAACTTTGTTACAGCATTATATTCTAGCATAGTTCTTTACGTATTCAAATTGAATACTTTTCCTGGTGCTTTTTTTTTTTCCTCGGTAGCGATTGTAGCATGCATGTGGTCACAGCTCTACGTCTGACGCAAGATTTGGGTATCACATGCTTGGAGACCACAGACTTGGCTGTGTTGCGGAAGAAGATTGACGTTGAGTTGCTCAGTCATGATGTGCAGAAAGATATATTGTTGTATGAAAGTGAAGACGATAGGGGTATGATGATGCCACGTGTTAATTTTTGTTGGGAATTATAACTCCATTCATCTTTGCTTCTTTTTTTTTTTTAATAGTTGGACATCTTTTTAATGTTTAGCTTTTTTATCAGTTAGATGACAATTAATGATTAGGTTTCTTTTTTTTGGATATTATGTAAAAATACAATGTGGATTTTATTGTTTATCTTTTATACATATACATCCTTCTTTTTCTTTTCTTTTTTTTTTTTTTTCAACTATTCGATAGCATAATGTAGATATATCCTTTCATATTTGAGTGACGTTGTTCTTTTTTTTTTTTTTAGTTACTGTTTTTTTGTAAAGCATTCAAATCAGAGAGACATCAATCGTCAATATATATGAATTGAACAGTAAAACAATTTGTTATATGAATTCAACATTAAGAACAATTTGTAATACGAATTCGACAATAAAAACAAATCATAAATTGTCTTTTGTCATATCATTCTTTGTTGCTTTCATTTTTTGTATTGCTCAACTATCTTTGAAGTTGAATTTGCATGTTTGGCGGCTGTTCATATCTTCCGCATCTTGAACATTTTCTCTTGATGATTCTCTCTCCTCCTGACGCGGTCTTTTAGTTCTCGGCCTTCCTGCTGAGATCTTCGGCGAAGGTGGATCTACATGTATTCCTTTCAATTTATCCGGCAACTCCCATGTTGATGAGTTTCCAAGTGGGTATACCGTAGCAGTATAAGTTTCCTTCAAAGCCTTTGTTGTGTAATAGTAAGAGCAGTATTCGTAAACTCCCATATAGAGGTTTTTGCTCGCCGCTGACGCGTGGATGCATGAGAGTTGGTCATGGTTGAATTCAAAGCATCTGCAAGTTTCCTCTATCATGTTAACGATCCTACTTTTGTTGTATACGTTACTAACTTCAAAAAGATCCAGAGTTTGAAGGGTTGGCCCGCAAAAAAAAACATGTTCCAAATAAAAACGAGCTTTCTCAGTATATTACAATATGGATTCTGTCAGAATACACTACGGATTTTGACAGAATGCTATATGGATTCTAACAGAAACCATTTTTGGCAGGGGTTATTCAGACCTGCAAGGAGAATATTTCTACTTATATAATTTTGTCAGAATACACTATGGCTTCTGTCAGAATGCTATATGAATTCTGACAGAATGCTGTATGGATTCTAGCAGAATTCACTATATATTCAGCCTGAATGCTATATGGACTCTACACAATTCACTTTCGGCAGAGGTTATTCAGACTTTGCAGGCAGAATATTGTAAAAGAGGTTTTAAGACCTGGTTTCAAGATTATAAAAGAGGTTTCGTGGTTCTTACCGTTAGGGTTGAAGATTCAATGATTTTATCCTGCATTTCTTTGTCAACTTTCGGGACTAGATATGTGAAGATGCATTCAGCTTGTTGCCTTCTTTCAAAAAACCAGGATCGTACGACTAATCGCAGCCACTCCATTAAAGGTGTCACTGACATGTCTCTTGCTTCCTTGTCTTTGTTGTTCATCGGCTCTACTATGTTTGAAGTCATAATCCAATATCGGGGATTTGGCGACTAGGATCTAGCCCATTTTTGAAATCCAACCTTCTCAAGGTATTCCTCGATTTATGTTGTCTAGTTGTTACAGGGTGTACTCGAATACTTGTTTGTCATACACTTTCCATGATCGACTGAAATTCTCTGCCAGTGCTTTAGCAATTGATAAAAAGTTGTTTTTCAAATTCTTAATGAAGTGGAAGTTACAATAACCTGGTGCCTTGGGAAATTACTTTTCCACACCCTTGTGTATACTTGGGTGCCTATCCGACACAATCCACATGTCTTCTCTCTCACTATACGATTCTCTTAGCATCTTGAAGAAGTAATCACATGAGTCATTGTTTTCAGAGTCTCCGGTGCCAAAAGCCAGTGGGAAAATCTGATTTTCTGCATCTCTTGCACACGCACAAAACAATGATCCCCCATGTTTGCATTTAAGGATTGTACCATCGACGACAATTACTGGCCTACAATGTTCCCATCACTTGATTGATGCTGCCAACGCCATGAACATATACCTGAACTTTCCATCGGCATCGTAAACTATGTCCGTGACTAATCCCAGATTTGTCTTCTTTAATGTGTGTAGAAATGGTGCAAGTTCTGCACACGATTCTTCTGCCTGTCCTCTCATACTTATTACAGCCATCTCGTAGCTTATGTCAATACCTGCATAGTTTGGAGGAGGTTTGTCCAGTAACGATTTCAGATCAGATACTATCAGAATCAGGTATGCATTAACAAAGAATGTATTAGAAATTGTACATAACCAGTTGTAGGAATATTCTGTAATATCTCATAGATCTTCTTAATATAGAAAGAAGAAATTAGGAAAGTTTCCCATTAATTGGGTTCTGTATTCTATTGTATACACACGGCTATAAAGCCATTGTAAACTCATTCTTTTAATATACAGAGAAGTTATTTTTTTGAATCAGTACAGCAAAGGCCTAGGGGTTTTCTCCTTCTAATCTCTTTTATGGTATCAGAGCATTTGAAAAGGGATTTCAGAAGTTGAGAGAACCATGTCGGGAACAAGCGGAGATGATTTCGAGGCTCACTCTAGGGCTCCGAACTCTATTTCCACAATTGTTCCAGCTGTTACTGTGGACAATACTTCTCATAATTTGCAGATCACCACTCAAAAATTGAACGGGAAGAATTTCTTACAATGGTCTCGTTCGGCTGCGTTGGTGATTCGGGACAAAGGTAAAATTGCTTTTATCGATGGTTCCTCTCCTCGTCCATATTTTGATGATACTTTGTATGCCTCCTGGGATGCTACCAATTCCTTAGTCATGGCATGGCTGATTCATTCTATGGATGATGAGATTGGCGACAGTTATCTTTTTTATTCTACGGCGAAGGAGATCTGGGATGTCGTTGCTCTTGCCTACTCCGATTTGGAGAATTCTTCACAATTGTTTGAGTTGCGCAATCGAGCACGTAATCTTCGACAGGGAGAGATGGATATCACTCAATATTATAGTACCTTGCAAAAGTTGTGGCAGGAGGTTGATATGTTCCATTCCGTTTCGTGGAAAGATCCGGCTGATGCTCTTTTGTTCAAGAAACTGGTTCAAAAGGATCGTATATATGATTTTTTGGCTGGTTTGAATAAAGAGCTCGATGACGTGCGCGGTCGTCTTCTCAGGGTCCGACCTTAACCGTCTATGGATGAAATTTTTGCAGAGGTTTGTCGTGAAGATCATCGTCGTCGCGTGATGCTTGGTGATATCGGGTCTGTTCAAATGGATGCTTCCGCACTTGCTGTGAACCGTAATTCTTCCAACCGATCGCCAAATTCCTCTAAAACCCATGCTTGGTGTGATCACTGCAACAAGGCGTATCATACGAGGGAAACTTGTTGGCTGATTCATGGCAAGCCCAAGAATTTTGTACCTAATCGCCTCAAACGAAAAGGAGTCCAACCACAGCCTCCGAAACCTGGAAGTGTGAACTTCACAAACGCACAGGTTGAACACTTGTGTAGTCTGATTTCCAATACTTCTGTCAACAGTAAGGCAGCCGATGCTAGTCCTTCGGCCACAAATCCCTCGCCTACAAGCATCTCACTTATGGCCAGACAAGGTATTTCGGATCCATCTGTTGCCAATATGCTGAATTCAGGTGAGCAATGGATTGTTGATTCTGGTGCTACCGATCATATGACCGGTAATTCCCAATTTTTTCTCACTTATTCGCCTAGTTCTGGACAACAAAAGGTCCAAATGGCAGATGGCACCTTCTCTACCGTGGCTAGTAAAGGAACTATTCGGCTATCCCCTGCGCTTCTTTTGCAGGATGTCCTCCATGTTCCAAACTTGACCTATAATTTAATTTCAGTTTGTAAGCTGACTTCCGACTTGCCTTGTGGTGTTATTATCTTGAAAAATGCTTGTGTTTTTCAGGATTTGAGGACGGGGAAGAGGATTGGCAGTGCTAGGAGCTCAAATGGACTTTACTATTTTTCGGTTCCTTCTTCAATAATGAATAATGTTAGCTCTCATATGTGTCTGTCTACTGTTTCTGTTGAACAACAAATAATGTTATTACATTTTAGATTGGGTTATCCAAGTTTTACTTATATGAAACATTTGTTTCCTCATTTATTTTTCAATAAAAGTTTAGTTTTCCAATGTGATATTTGTCAAAACCCATGGTATTTTACACCAAAGCTCTTGTATCGATACACCCAAACAAAATGGTGTGGCTGAAAGAAAAAACCGTCATCTTCTAGAGGTAGCCCGTGCACTCATGTTTTCAACCCATGTTCCAAAACATTTCTGGGGCGATGCGGTCTTAACTGAATGCTACTTGATCAATAGACTTCCATCCAAAATTCTAAACTATCAAACACCGTTTTCCTATTTCTCGAGTCTCTTCCCTACTTACCGTGTTTTTTCTCAACTAGACTCTCGGGTTTTTGGGAGTGTGGTTTTTGTTCATGTGCCAAGTCAAGGGAGGTCGAAATTGGATCCTCGCTCCCTAAAGTGTGTTTTCCTTGGATATTCCGCTACCCAAAAAGGTTATAGGTGTTATTGTCCCCAAAAAAGGAAATATTATATCTCCACTGATGTTACCTTTTTTGAAAATCAGGCTTTTTACACCCGAAATTTACCTCAGGGGGAGAGTGTGAGTGATCCAAATTTCTGTGATAGTTTTAAATTTAGTAATGGTTTGGATTCAAATAAGGAAATTTCAGATTTAGAAGCCTTCCCAAATTCGGGTTCCAACACCCCAAATCTTGCTTCAAATTTGTGGGAATTAAACTGGGATCCTACTCCTCAAAATCGTAAAACAGAATCTGCCCTCTTACCCAAAACCGACACCATAGGCACTGTCCAATCTTCAGAAAAAATCCTACAACCTGTCCCTATTGTACATCCCAGAGTCAAGGATATGCTAACTTATTCAAGGAGAAAAAATCAAAAGAAAAATAAAGGAATTGAGTCCCTGCAATCTCAATCCTCAAATCCGGATACAAATCTTGGAAATCATGAAGTTCCTGTGGATAAGGTAAACAAGTCCTGCACTCATCATCCAATCTCAAACTTTGTTGGGTATAATAAGCTCTCTGGATGCTACAAGACATTTGTTACCAATTTGACAGAGGTAGAGATTCCAAAAACTGTTGATGAAGCCTTGAAGAAACCGGTATGGAAAGCTGCTATTTTGGAAGAAATACGGGCGTTGGAGAAGAACCGGACGTGGGATGTGGTTGAAAAGCCCATAGACAAAACTGTTATTGGATGTAAGTGGGTCTTCACGGTAAAATACAAGGCGGATGGTTCTATTGAGAGGTTCAAAGCTAGACTTGTTGCAAAAGGTTATACACAGACCTATGGGGTTGATTATCAAGAGACATTTGCTCCTGTTGCCAAAATTAATACGGTGCGTATACTTCTATCTCTTGCTGCTAACTTAGATTGGCCCCTACAACAGCTAGATGTGAAGAATGCTTTTTTAAACGGAACTCTCGAGGAAGATGTCTTTATTGACCTACCACCTGGATTTACTAATGGTAGCCATGGCAAGGTTGTCAAACTGCATAAGAGTTTGTATGGACTCAAGCAATCTCCACGTGCTTGGTTTGACAGGTTCATGAGAGCAATGAAGAGGAACGGTTATATGCAGGCACAGACTTATCACACTTTGTTCTATAAACACAAAGGAGGTAAGGTGACCATCTTAATAGTCTATGTTGATGATATCATTGTAACAGGAGATGATATTGAGGAAATTACCCGAGTTAAGAAAAGCCTTGCATCAGAGTTCGAAATGAAAGACTTGGGTAAACTCCAATACTTTCTTGGTATGGAGATAGCTCGAAGCCGAAAGGTAATCTCAGTGTCTCAAAGGAAGTATGTTCTTGATTTGTTAAAGGAGACTGGTATATTGGGATGCAAACCTGCTGATACTCCGATTGATCTCAACGTGAAATTGGACAGCAAAAATCCAAGTACACCTATTGACAGAGGAAGGTTTCCAAGGTTAGTTGGCAAACTGATCTATCTTTCACATACGAGACCTGATATTAGTTTTGCTGTAAGTTATGTCAGTCAGTTTATGCATGCACCTACGGAAGAACACATGGCTGCAGTCACACGAGTTTTAAGGTCTTTAAGAAAACTTCAAGCCGAGGGATTGAAGCATACACGGATGCGGACTAGGCAGGTTCGGCTACAGATAGGAGGTCAACCTCAGGATATTGTTCATTTGTCTGGGGAAATTTAGTCACTTGGAGAAGTAAGAAACAGACTGTAGTTGCAAGGAGTAGTGCGGAGGCTGAATTGAGATCATTAGCTCATGGCACTACTACAAAATGTGGATTCCACGACGGAACTTCCACGACCGTTTTTTAAAAAACCGTCGTGGAAAATGCGGCAAAAACACGGAGCGGAACAGAGTTTCCGAAAACCGTCGTGGAAGCTTGCAAAAAAAAAAAAAACAAAAACAAAAACAAAAATTTTTGCAAAAAAAAAAAAAAAATTTTTTTTTTTTTTTTTTTTTGCTTCCACGACTGTTTTAAAGACGGTTTTTAAAACCGTCGTGGAATCCCATTCTTCCACGACGGTTTTAAAACCGTCGTGGAAGCTAAAAAAAAATATTTTTTTGTTTTTTTTTTTACAAGCTTCCACGACAGTTTTCGAAAACTATGTTCCGCTCCGTGTTTTTGCCGCATTTTCTACGACGGTTTTTTAAAAAACGGTCGTGAAACTTTTTTCAAAAAATTTTTTTTAAATTTTTGGACTCTACCACGACGGTTTTTGGGGAAAACCATCGTGGTAGGTACTAAGGCGGGAATTTTGAAATTTTTTAAATTAAATTCAATTTTTTGGAGCGTGTATTAAAACCAAAAAAAAAATATCGTATTTCCCATCCCATTACATTCCGAGCATTTTTCACTTTTTCACTCTCTAACTCCATACCCAAAGCCACCCAATTTCTTCCCTCTATTTCTCTCTCGCCACTCCCTCTCTACTTAAAATCTCCAAAAACTCACTCTATCTCACCGCACATCCTCTCTCTATCTCAACTCTCAAATTTTTCTCTTGGCTCCATTCTCCGATGGCCTCCTCCACCACTCACGCGGCCTCCTCCATTCTCCGACGGGTCCACCAAGGAACTCACGCGGCTTTCCCTCTCTCTCTCTCGCCGCACTCCGCCCATACCGACGCTCTACAAGCCGGTAAGTTGTAATGTATATTGCTTGGGTAATGCACGGATATGAGAATTTTTTGTCCAAAATGTTGATTTTGTTGATTGTGGTTGTTGATAAAATGTTCCGTCCAAAATGTGGATTTTGTTGATTGTTGAGTTGGGAAGATTACGTCTGAAATGGCCAAAATCCGTCCCCTACATTTTTGGTGATTGTTCATTGTGGTTGTGTTTTAGATTGAATTAAATTAGTTGGGTAAGGCATGGATTTGAGAAATTTCCGAAAAAAAAAAAAAAAAAAAAAAAAAAAAAGTGTTGATTTTGTGATTTAAATGTGTTCCGGAAAAAAGTGTTAATTTAGTGGGAATTCGTAAAAAAAAAAATTTTTGTTACCTACCACGACGGTTACTCGACCGTCGTGGTAGCTCCATTCGTAAATTGTTTTTTTTCGTTGTTACCTACCACGACGGTTTTCGAATTGTCGTGGAATCCAAATATATACCACGACTGTAGATTCCACGACAGTTAGAAAACCGTCGTTTAAGTATCACCACGACGGTTTTTAACCGTCGTCGAATCTCTATTTTGTAGTAGTGTGGTTTGTGTGAGATGATTTGGCTGAAGAATTTACTGGGAGAATTAAGGCAACAAGTTAATGAACCACTTAAGCTCTACTGTGATAACAAGGCTGCTATTAGTATCATCCACAAACCGGTTTATCATGATAGAACTAAGCATGTTGGAGTTGATCGTCACTTCATCAAGGAAAAGGTAGAATACGGGACAGTGTGTATCATTTATGTTCCAACTTTGAGTCAAACTGCAGATATCCTAACAAAAGGTCTTTGGAAGCCAGATTTCGAAAGGTTAATTGACAAGCTTGGACTTTACAACATCTATTGTCAAGCTTGAGGGGGAGTGTAGGAATATTCTGTAATATCTCATAGATCTTCTAAATATAGAAATAAGAAATTAGGAAAGTTTCCCATTAATTGGGTTCTGTATTCTATTGTATACACACGGCTATAAAGCCATTGTAAACTCATTCTTTTAATATACAGAGAAGTTATTTTTTTGAATCAGTAAAGCAAAGGCCTAAGGGTTTTCTCCTTCTAATCTCTTTTACTAGTAGTTTTTCAAATCAAACCGTGACCTAAGAGTATTATATATTGGTGAATATCTATTAATTGTTTAGATGTTCAATGTCAGATTTTCTCTATCAAACTAGTTGGAATTTGGGTTTTATAAAAGATAAGGGTTTTTGTTGTTACTTAACATAGTCGAACTTCATGTCTTGATTAATACTGTTTGGAACGTAGACACTTTTTCCAGGTTGTTTGTACTTTTCTTTGATCATGTCACTTATTAGTCTTGCCCTAGTCTGTCTGTGATTGCCTTGTAAGAGATCCAATGAGCAAGTTTGTTCTTCATGAAATTTCTTCACCTGAAACATATCTATCTCATTGTATTTAGAGTACTGCAGCATCCATTTGCAATTGTCGTCCAAACATATAGCTAGAAATCTGCTCTTGTCTGACTTGTATACCCTGTATTGGAACTTCTTTTTCAGTGCCATGAGGTCGAGTTTCCTTCGCAATATACCTCTTCCATGATTGGAACAATCTCTGGAGTTTGGTCCAAAATAATCCTTTAGCTTCCTTTTTCTTATCCGCTTGTGTATTTTCTGATTCTCGCAGTTCATAGATTCTTCGGCATCATTGTCCAATGTGTCGTAGCTCGTTCCCCGTTGTTCCAGTGTTCCTGTTGTCTCGTATGTCTATATTATTTCCATCGCTTGTATGGGCAGCAAACTGTTGCTTCCTTCTTCGGGGTTGCTTTGTTTTGGCGATCGGTTTTCCAAGTTGTCACTTCTGATGGGGCCGCTCCAATTTGGTGATGTGTTCAAGCTTTCAATCGACACACACAATGGATATTGAGTAACATCCGTTTTTCTTTTTAAATGCAAATAGAACTTCAACTGATTGTCATTCTGCAATTGTAATCTTGGCGATTCATTGTGTACTTGATACAATAGCTTGATGACTCTAGTGCTGTATACACTAGCCTTGAGAACTCATCATAAGTTGCATTCCCAGGGACCAACATACCTACGTTTTGATAATCTTTATAAAAATTGTTTGCTGTTCATTCTCCATTGTAGTACAAAAACACATTTATCAGTTGAGAATTAAATGGGAAGAAGAAGAAAATCAATGGAGAGATAAACATCAAAACAAAATGCAGGATTAAACAATGGAAGCTAGTTTATTCTAACACAATCCAATATGAATTCTGACAGAATCCGATATGGATTTTAATAGAAGGCAATATGAATTTCAACAGAATGCCATGTGAATTCTGACATAATGCCATGTGGATTTGGACAGAATCCCTATAGTGCATCAAAAACACTTCAAATAACTATTATGCAGACATAAATCTGATTGACAAACAAAATTTTTTTTTACCTGCAGATTAACCAAACAGATAGAAACAAAGCATATGAGACTCTAAAAAAAAATTTCAACGTGAACATTCGTATATGAGACTCTAAAAAAAAAATACTCAAATGGTCAAAAAGTAATTCCTATCAATAGTTTAAAAAAAAATAAACAAAAAAACAAACCATTCTTAATGTAAAAATTCTCCTGAAAATAAACTAAAGAGAAACCAAATCCTAAAAAATGATTAAACCTCCCTTAAAAAAAAAAAAAAAAAAAATCCTGACCCACCACAAAAAAGGGGAAAATTGAAGAAATGCAATTTTAAGTCAGATTTGCCTATTAATGAAAGAGAACATGGATAATAAAATGTTAAAGCATTTAAAATATGACACCTCATAAATTCATTTGTAGTTGAAGTTGAAGACAGTAGTGGTGCCTATAACACCCATTTGTGTTTGTCTTTCTCTTCGTTTTCGGCGTCCATAGAGAAAGAGATAGTTTAGCACTGAGAAGTCGGCGGCTTGAGATTAACTTTAGGGTTTGGAGTTGAGAAGTTAGGAAAGAAGATTTAAATACATGTGCAAATTCTTTGTTAAAAAAAATTTTACATGGTACAAATTGGCAAAATATATATATATGTAGACACACACACACACACACAAACACATAACAGTTTCTCCAGATATGTAAATAAATGCCAATAGTTACATATTTGGATTGTGGTTGACAAATATAAAAGATTGATCAGAAGAAGGAAAAATAGGTTCAATCATAAACATGTGTCTTGATCAAATATAAATATATAAATATTAGTTGAGCGCAAGATTAGACTAGGCCGGGCTAATAGTTTTAAGCATGTGAACTTGCCACAGCCTAACTTGACATGAGGTTAAACACGAGCACTACACATGCACGAGTCTAGCACGATATGGTCTATTAAGAACAATGAGCTAACAAAACCAATTCAATTTTTTTTTCTTTTTTGTTCTATCATTTCCATGTTAATGTTGCATCTCCCTCCAAGATATTTAACTAGTTGGACATGTTCATTTCCGTTGATGTTAGTTATCGCTCTTATTATTTATATTTAAATAGAAGAAAAAAAAATATATGTTTATGAGTTTATGATTGACAAAAGCATATGTTTTTTTTTTTACTAATAAAAAATAAAATTATTTCTTCACTTGAATTATTTTTTATTTGAAAATTGTGAAAAAAAATAATAATAATTTCTAACCTTATTTAATACAATTCAAAAGGATTTACTTATCCAATGGGTTGACCCTAGGGTTATCTGTAGGGTTTCCCCTTAAAAAGGACATCTTTGGATTATTGCGTCTGCTACAATAGGTTTAGGGGTGTTTGTTTCAACTATTAAAATCAAATGGGACATATTTCATCTATATGATTTTTTAAAATATGTATTTGGTTTTTCCCATCTTAAATACTTCATTTGGATTCCCTATTTAATATAGGTTCAAATGAAAATAAATCACATCTCAAATATATATCTCATTCGGAATAATCTTATACAGTGTCCAGATGTCCATTTGGGTTACCATATGAAGTTGTAAATTGTTTTTCAGCCAAACACCAATTCTAAATTTTCCGCATTTCAAATGATAATTTTCACCAACTATCCAAATGTTCTTTTCTAAATTTTACATTTAAACATCTATTCAAATGATAATCCAAATGTTCGCATACCAAATATTTCCATCCAAATGTTTTCATTTTATGTGAAAATATAGATGGCACCCTTAGTTTTTTTCTCCCCTCCAATTAGATACACACAGAGGGTTAAAAATTCAAATAAGAGGAGCATGTACATTTTAGGGGTGTTTCCACAATTTTCTATAGGTTATTATTATTGTTATTATTATTATTACTTGTGTTGCTTATGTACGAGAGTGTTGACAAAATCTGAATGCATTTACAAGCAAAAAAATCAAGGTAACTTGGTGAGCTTGCAAAAGTTAAGGGACTCAGACGCAATTTTGTAAAAATTTATTTAGGAAAAATTTCATATTTGCCCCTTGAACTTTGGTTTTATCATAAAATACCCCATTAACTTTAATTTATAACATCCGTTTCCGTCCAACTTTGAAATGTTTATAAAATTTTGGATTAATTTTACAAATGCCCTCTAGATTATGTACCCTTTTCCACTTTGCTCTCTTAATTATCAAAGCCATTTACCGTGCATCCCGATATATGTAAAATCATTAAAATTGTCCCTTTCATCTACTTTCGTTTGTCTATTTAACAAAAAGCTGATGTGGCAAACTATAAAAGATTAAATAAATATATTTTAAAATTTAAATCCTAATTATTAAAACAAATTAATTATAAAAAAACAAATTAAAAAGTAAGTTTTTCTCTCGTCTCCTTTCTCTCTACACTGTAAATCTCCTAACAACACTGTGAGAGAAACTTCTTAGCTTTGCCTGTGTTAATTGGCACTTGGTTGTGTTTGAGCATAACCAGGAGCGCTCTTGTGGAAGTATTTTTTTGCTAATGAGTTCTTGTGGGGAGTTTGGCAAGGGCATCTTTACACAATGGGTTTCTATTTTTGAGGCCTTTAGACATAAAATTGGGTATCGCAGAGCCTCCCTATTTTAGTGGGTGTGCGATAGGTTTTCTTCATTTCCATTAGTATTGCAACAGTTTCTTTCAGGGTTTTGGGTTTCGACTTTGCTCCTTTTTTTTTTTTCTTTTTTTCTTTTTTCGAAACTTTGCTACAGCTTTAAATTCTTGAAATTCTGATGGGTTTCAACATGTTTGAGATCTTGAAATTATTTTGAAAAGAAAAACAAAATATGTAGAATAAAAAAAACCAACAGAAAGCATGATGAAATTACATAAATATGCAAATACACCATGTATTTCTACTTTTGAGGCCTTTATACATAGAAAGTTTCTGCACAATTTTGTTCAAAAGAGAGAAGAGAGGAGAAAAAAAAAAGTTAAGATTAATTTTTTTTTTTGATAACTTATTTATATAATCAGGATTTAACTTTTAAAATATATTTACTTAATCTTTAATGGTGTGTCACATAAGCAATCCATTAAATAAATAAACAGAAGTAAATTGAATGGGCAATTTGAATGATTTTACATATATCAAGAGACATAATGAACAGTTTTGATAATTCAAGAAGCAAAATAAAATATGGTACCTTGTCTAGGAGGTATTTGTAAAATTAATCCTCAAAATTTTCCTCTTTGCTAGTTTGTTTACAGAATTGCACCGCATCAATATGACACAAAAAAAATTAACATTAAATCAATATGACACAAATTAAATTAAAGTTAACTAAAATTTATATCATTTTGATCAATAATGGGATGTCATGTTGGTCAATAGATGGAAAAAAAAAATAGTAGTTATTTAGGTAATTCTCTTTAAGAAAAATGGAAGAACTTTTGGGACTGAAAAAATATTATTTTCAAAAATAAGAAATTATTAACAATAATAATTTTTTTAAGAGGAAAAACACTATTTATTGACTAATATAATTGATAAATCTCGTACAAATTAGTTAAATCTGGCAATTTTCTTCATTATAAATAAATCTGGACATTTACCAAAACAAGAAAAAAAAAAAAAAAACAAATGATCTATTATAGTTTATAATTTCTCTTATCACCTTTCAATTATGAATTCTGTAACAAAACATATTATTTTCCTAGAGAACAAAGAATAAAACGTCACATTAGAGAAGATTACTTTAGACACAAGAGAGGGTGAGTGAAAATGAATGCGGTTATTAGAAAGGGACACCTACTAAATCCGTTCATTTTTTCATAATAAAGCGCCTCATCTAAATGGAAGGACAAAACCAACCATGACCTAGTTCACCAACCTCAAAATTCCCAAGATACATTATCTACGAGAAGGAAAAAAAAAAGAAAAAAGAAAAAAAGAGAGAGAGAGAGAGAGAGAGAGAGACTAAGAACCGACAATAATAAACATAAAATAGAAGCAATCCACGAAAATTACAATCAACACTCACCCTATTCTACAAATTCAAAAAGAAAAAAAAAAAAAAAAACATTTTAAAAAGCATAATGACCCCAAGAGCATCACCTAAGTATGACATGAAATCTCCAACACAAGCACAAATGATGCACCATCGCAACAGTTGAAAATATGTTTGGTTGAGCAACTAGTTTCACAATTTCACATCAATTCAACCCAAATCCAAATCCAAATTTTCACTTTTCAGAAATCCCTAATATACTCATTTCATTTATGAAGACATCTCTTGACTCGTACATTTCTTCAGTTGTTGACACTTGTGTTTATTTTTGTCTGGCATAAAGGTTTTGACATAATTTGTATATCAAAAATAACGAAGAAAAAGTTATTCAAAAAAAATAATAATAATAACGAAGAAAAAGATGGCGTGTGTTACAACAGGCCTTTAAACTTTAGTCTTGTAAAGCGTCATAAAACCTCTGTTATGTCTTGTCTTCTATTATTTGACCATGAAACAGCCTAACACCGGATTCTACGATAGTATGATGACACAGCTACAAACTCAGCTGCATACTCTTCAATGGATTCTCATAACTGTTCCAGATCCCTTTCCTTATTGGCCTTTCATCTACATAACTGAATATGGAACAAGCTGATGAACCCGAAGAAGACAATTGACAATGGATTCTTTTCACTCGCAAGAATGATTATTTGTTAGAATGTGATCTCAGATAGAAATTGTGATTTTGAATATTCTATTCTTATATTGAGACAATTACTTCCCTTAAAACTTTTGCAGCTTCCTCTGGGAAGACAGGATTTATGTAACATCCAGTTCCAATTTCAAACCCCCCTACACCAGTTAGTTGGGGCACTATCTGTAAAAACCAATGAGAATAAGATAGATCTGATGCATTAACCTCAAGTGGGGATGTTTGAATCATGAAATTGAACGGCGGATCATCCAGCTGCAAAGACAGTTTCCTAAGTATGAGTTTGAGCAGCCCACCAAGGTCAACTGCCTGCAAAGTTCACCATTGAGCAATGGTATGAGTATCTGAATTATTGACATGAATCTACAATGTAGAAAAACCACAAATTAAGCTAGGATGTAAAAGTATCTAGATTCCCAACAAAATTGAAGTGCACAACCATTTGACAAAATCATCATTCAGAGAATATCCTCAAGAAAAGTAACTTCAGGGAAGATGATTTTCTTTTCATCGGCGTCCTTAAGGCCATTTTCTAAATCCTCCAAGTCAAAAAAGCCAATTTCACTTCATATAGGGGGTCAAGATTCACACAAACTCATCTGTTTTCCCCCTATTATCATGAGACTATAATATCAAAAACATTTCGTTCTCCCATTTGTATTCACACGAGACATTCCAAGCACATAATTTTGCCACTACTCTTTAACATCTTCACCACTTATCCATGGCCATGCCAAACTAATCACAAGATGGAACAGATGCCCACAACTAGAAACTCTTACCATGAATGGTAGTAATTGCATAGTTTTCCAATCTATAAGCCAAAACAAGGAAAAACATTTCAACAACAACAACAACAAAAAAAAAAAAAGGAAAAGTGCACTTTTCCGCGGACGAATCCAAGTTCGAACTATAGCCTGGAGTAGAAGGAAAACATGATTGAATTCCTTATTTTTGAATTTTGCAAATCAGTCTCCAACTTATTTTTGTTGAGAAGACAATTGAAATATGATAATCAGATAGTGGAAGAATAATATGGGCCTTCTGTTTACCTTCTCTTCATCTATTTCATGAAAATGAGGAGAGTGATCACGAGGAATAATCCATATCTCGAAAGGAAATGTTGCAGCAAAAGGAGCAACCGAAATAAAGTGGGTTGAAGAATCAATCAACCGATCCTCTCCTTGGACTTCACAAACACTACATTTTTGCGTTTTCTCAAAATACTCCTTCATACTATCTAGTCGTGCAGAAACAACGGGGGGAACAATTGGCAGAGCCAGCATCTGACTGTGAGAGTGACTCATCGATGCCCCAGCCGACGCACCATGATTCTTGAAAACCTTTCAAAGCATAGAACTGATGTCAACTTTAATGCAAAACCACTATGGACAAAGATTTAGAGAGAGATTTCAAAATAGAATAAAATCCATGCCCCACAAGTACTACCACGACAATAGCGGAAAAATTGGCTTTGGCTTCAACTTCACACACTCATGTGGCCACCATAAAACCGACTCCATCAGTTCAGAATAAGCTCTATGAATAGTACTCAGTTTTATTTACTATCCAGAGAAGTACAATTAGTTTTAAAATTCTATGCATTTCTTTTTTGAGCGTATATTTTATGCATTTCAAGAATAAAAGTTTTCAAATTATGATTAGATTGAAAATTTGAATAATTTTCTGCAATCAGGTTCATAATAATCAAATTATGTTTCTGGAATAAAACTGGTACCAAAGTATATTTGCCGAACTTATAAAACAAAATTCGAAAAAGAAAAAAGAAAAAAAAAACAAAGATATAAGTTTAAATGAAAAACAAAACCCAAAATATAAGAAAAACTCAGAAATATAAAATCTTTTAGACGAAATTCAAACTCAAATTCAGAAAGGAGAAGAACAGGGGCAACCTGGACATATTTGATTGAATCGTAGCTCGCGATCTGAAGAATCCTCGTCCTATAGGCAAGAAGAACATTGCCGATCTCCGGCGGCGACAGATCGGAGAGATGAATCGAGTGAATAGGCGACTCGATCACGACGTCGTGGAAGCCGGCTCCTTCGAGAACCAGCGAGTTCGCATCGGAGTTCCGATCAAATGGAACTGGGTCCGAGTCGGGATTTAGCCTGGTGAGAGCAGGGTAAAGGTTCTGGATGACCCTGATCTTCCAGTCCGGGTTGTCGGGAGGGAGTCGGAAGATCTCGGGAGCGCACTCGTGCTCGTGGCCGATGCAGAAGGGGCATTTCTGGTTAGGGTTAGGGTTGGGGTTTGAGGGGGACTTGGATTTGAAGTCGGAGGGACGCTTGGCCCTGGCGGGTGAGAAGATGACCCACCGATTCGTCACCGCGTCCTTCCTCAGTTGGGGCCTCCGACCTCCAGATGCCATCAACCAACACTGCACCGCACTGCACTTTGTTTTATTCTATTTCTGTCTTATTCCTTCTTTACTGGGCAAACAGCAGCATCTGCTACCAAACAACATTTTTAGGGAAATAATTATAAGAAGGCACTTGTTAAGCATGCATTTACCTACCAATAAGTTAAAATTATTAACTATAAATATCCATTATATTTTTCTGTAGAAACTTCTGTATTCAAGGAGTATTGTAATATCTTTTAGGTGTAAAATCATTTATGTCAAAATATCAGAAAAAGATCGGAAAATATCAGTTAATATAATTAATATCAGAAAATTTAGTTCAATTTTTACAAAATATTAGGGAAATTTTTAGTGGAAATTTCGGTTGGAAATTTTGGATATTGTCATTTGGTATCTTTTTTTAGCATGTTTTAATTTTTCTCAAAAACAAAAGAAATAATCAAAATAAATAAATGAAAGACGAGAGAATATATTGTGTCAATACACCAATACTTGTTCTAATCAAGATGACATCCTAACTATATTTGAACCATATTAAGATATGTAAGATTAAAGATATTTTATATGTAAAGCTTATGTATTTATGTATCTTTTTCATAATTATGCAATCCAAAAATATTACATATATGTTTTGAAACAAATTTATGTAATTTTCATAATTTTTTCTGATATTTGCACTTATATCAATAATATATCCAATTTTTTTTTGTAGAACTGAACTACTAAATATTTACACTGATACAAATATTCTCCTCATTGACCGTCAAATTGATTTAGATGATTCAGAGATTAATCCTTATTCTGAATTTTAATAATTTACAAAATGTCTTACAATTGAAAACGTTTGTGTTATTTCATTTGGGTTGGTCAGTCAAATGAGCATTTGGAAATAAAACATTTGTAATGTCATTCAAATGGTCCATTTGGTCATCTAAAAAAATGAAATATTACCCCCCCTTAACTTTGGCTTCATTTCAGTTTATTTTTAACACTAATATTAGTTTCTCTTAAATCAAAAACTTTTTCAATCTTTATTTAAGTTTCATAGTTCCCAAAACTGTTTTTCCCAAGTGCAATAGCCTTTTTCTGGGTGAAGTAGAAATAGTTTGGCATATGAGTTAGGTTTATTTGACATAGTTTTTGCTTTTACTTCTAATCGGTAGAAGAATAGAAGCGAAAACTGTAACTTCTCAGTAAATGTTTGGAACCAAAAAGCTTTTAAGATCAAAATTATCTTTAAAGGTTTCTAATAAGTATAAAAATGTTAAAATGAAGTTTATAATATCTAATTTAAATTATATTACAAGTTTTAAAGTTTATTTATAAATTTTTTTGCCAGAAGCCACATTTTTTAACTTTAATAGGAAGCACTTCTGAAAACTAGAAACTCTTCTAACAAATCTTCCAAACACTTTCACAAGCTGTTTTTGGACCTAAGAAGCCAAAAGTAGCTTTTAGGAAGCTTTACCTAACAGGTCCTTAATGTTCTTTTATTGATAAGTGTTTAAAGTATTATCACATTAGTTGATTGGATTTACCAATAAAAATATGACATATGAATTAACATTTAAAAAATTGAAATTAAAATTAGTGTTCCTAACACTACTCTTTTTTTATTATCTCACCCCATCACCAAGCCCCGAGGCCACCCCCGAGCGCCCACTACCAATGCAGTATCTTTGACAACTACATCGCCATCGACAAGCTTCTCAACCACGGCGGAGGGTCTTCATGACGAGGAGGAGCAACCCCTCGTCTCACCAAGTGAGAAGCCGTAGCTCCATTGCAATTGGCAATACGCCCAAAAGCATTTTGAATCCGATCAATTCCTATTTTATTTAATTAAAATAGAACTATAGTTATCAAGTCCAAAAAACGGGCTACCCCTGCTCATGTTCAGTATCTGGGCTAACATAAACGCTAAAAAAATATATATAATAATAATAATAATAATAATATATATGATATAAAGAAAACATATTTGATATATTATTCTATTTTGTGTTTCTTACATAGTACAATTTCAAATACGATATTGATTTTTTAAATCTTTTAAAAAGAACAACAGCTGGGATCCAGAAGAACCAAGTATGTTTTGATCAAATACAGCAAGAACAAAAGGGCTGCAGCTGTAGCTAATGGAACTCTTCCACAGGTTCCAAACTCTGATATTCACATAAACAAAATGGAAGGCAAAACTTCATGTGCAAAAAATGCCGACTTTCTTAAACAACTTACAATAATATCATATTTAATTAATATACATGGCGAACCTAATCCTAAAACAACTTACTTAATCTAAGATCAACTACTAGAACGAAACAGTTTTTAAAAAAGCTCTTTGATTCTGAGGGGCTATCAGAGGAGAGGTACCAGGCTGGATCATGCAACTCACCAGCACCAGCACTACGCTTCAAATAATAAAATATGGCTAAATAGCTAACCGTCGCTAATTACATGAAATTATCTCTTGAGAATCATCTACTAATGGCATGCCCGAAACTAACTCGGTTTCAAGTTCAACACAACCCTTTCAACCGACTTGCAAGAGCAGGTGCTGGGACAGTCCGTGCGCCTTTCGAACACTGAATTACTTCTCACCTCTCATCACCTCCTCCGCACTGAATTTGCATGCTGCTGGGCAGCTTTGCTATCGCTCCGAATCCTATCAGCATACATAGGGAGGCGAATAATCTCGTATATCTCGTTCAATAGGACCTCTTCCGTGATGTTGTCCCTTATGCTCCGCATAACCTGTTTGTAAGAAATCAGTGTTGGAAGAAGCATCATCAGTTTACGTCCAACAGGTCAAGATCAAGTACGGCTAGTAACAATAAACCGATCCAATCCCGAAGAGTGAGAGAACATAAGAGAAGAAAGGTGAGGGATTAGTAACCTTTTTGTAAGTGTTGAAATCATTTGGAGTATTTTTGTCTGTCCTGACACGCATAGATATCCACACTTGTTCTTCAGAATCCCAGGAACACTCGATAATTTTTCCGGAGTAGAATGAGGGATCTGATTCATCTGAATTTTCGGTTTATAGAGTTACACTATCAGAAACATGGATTTGCATTACTAGAAAAATGTAAGCAGCATGTAAATAAAGAATCAGACATGAAAAAATGAATCAACATATTAGCAGGTTACCAGAAATAGTTCACCGGCTCAGCAGTTTGACTAACTTGATGTTAGTAAGCAAAAGGATACTTAACATTTGAACCCATATTTAAGAAAAAGTTCCACCAACAACAACCACCAATGTCCCAAACAATTTTACAAACGAACACGTGCAAAACATGATGAATTATAAAATACTTCAAAGTTACTAAAGCCGGACTTCATAAAGCCTCTAGGGTACTGGTTATAAGCCAGAGAGCAACAATATACAAAAAGCATGTCGACTACTGAAAAAATATGAATAAACTCTACCCCAAAAATAGATCACACAATTTTATTTAAGTGCTTTAATTGTTGAGGATGAGAAACAAAGCACCGAAAGTCATAACTGTGACTACATCCACGGCTCTGTCCCAATGTTCAACAAACAAGACACGTCGGCCACAATCTCTTCTTATACATGTTTCTACTATAGGAAAAAAGATAAAAACAAAAATACAAATACCAATTAAGGAAAGGCAAAACTTGTCCGTTGAGTTAAAAGGTCCTCAACGAAGTATAGGATTGTCAACCAAACACAGGATGCAGAAAATATTACAACTGCAAAAAGACATAAATGTAAACCTAAAGCAATCACTCACCTTTGAATACAACTCTATTTCCTTCCATCAGTTTCTTCTTTCCTCGTTCGAAAAGAAAAAGTAGCTGCCGATCGTCATCAGTAACCTGCCCACAAAGGAAGCTTTTTATTAAAAAGTTACCAGCACACAAATGCTGGTGACAACATAACAAGAAAAAAGAGAAAATGATATCCAAAGTACAAGCAAAAATAACAAAATAATATAGTTGATGGAACCACCTCAAACAGAAAGTCAACAGAGTTCATTTCTGGATATTTCCACTTCAAGAGGCCTTCATGAGTACGGGGAACATATGGATCATCCCAGCCCTGACAGGTAAACATTATGAGCGTACATTGACATGCCCAATAAAACAATGAAAACATTAAGTTAACTAAATAATATGCTGGCCATACTCCATATAATGTTTATGCAGGACGTAAAATACATCCCAGGTATCAACTATCAGAAAGAAAAGATTGAATAAGAGAACCTCAATAATCATGTACTAGCAACTGAAAGGCCTTTGTCACAGCGTTGGACGAAGAAAACTATGAACGAGTCAAAAACAATAAATTCTTAGAACGAAAAATGGCCATAGTTTGTTCCCAAAAAATAAAAAATTTAACCACAGGCCCACAGCCAAGGTTTTAAATCATGCAACTGACTGAGCCATTTTCTTTTTTAGGCAAGGTGTAAGCCTCTAAAATTTATTCTGTGTACATATGATTCATAGATTCTCAGACTCATAAACCGTGCGTCATATACCCATTCTCAAATTTCTGCAGCAATTATGGGCTTTTATTTTGAAAAACATTTCTGGGCTGATTTAGGCCAACTACTAATTTATGGGCTTCGGGCGTTTTTTTTTAATTCAGCCCTACAAAGCAACAGAGCAAAAGAGGGTTGTAGGCCTCAAAAAGAACATCCAGTGCTACCTCAAATAGTACGCCCCTATCCTTACAAATGAGGCTACACCACAATTCTATTTTTCTGCACCTCACGGTGAGGTGCGCCTATTGCACAATTTTAAACAATCGGCAAATCATATCCAGACCTAGTATGTAGGACATTTCCTAAAAGAAAATAATTTCAAATCAATTAGTGAATTTCCTGATCCTCAACCACCTGAAAAATTAGACCATCAGCATCATGAGACAGCCGAGGAATGAATTCCTTCAAAAGCTTTGTAACAGTAGAGAGCAACCAGAAGTCCTTCCTTCTCACCTATTATAAACATTTGCGATCAACAAAATTAGCAAGAAATTCTATAGAAACAAAAGAAAAATTTACATTTAAGTAACCACGTATTATCAATCGTACCCGGAACGGTTCCAAGTCATATCTATAGTAAGAATTCCTACTCTGGTAAATACCATGGCGTTCCTGATTACGAGGTTCAATGACTTCTTTCTCAAGCATCTTCCACCTTTCATGGAAAGGTCTCTGCATCATTCCCCAAAAAGGTTAGACATGCAAAAAAGCTAGGCAAAAGCTCAAAAGCCAGGAGAAAACTCCATTCAGTAGGGACCATTGTTTAAAATTGCGCAATTTGAGACACGCCTCAATGAATTGCGGAAAAAAATAGTAACAAGGCCTAAGCCTCAATAGCCCTCTAAATCGCGTACGCCTCTACGAATTGAGGCGTAATCAGAAACGCACGCAATTGCGCAATATTTAGGCTGTAGCCTCAATTTTTCTGAAGTTTTTTCCAGTCCAAAGAAATCGCTTGGCTACCATAAAGATGAACACATTGGTTTACATAATGTTCAACAAGCGGCTGAAAGATAGACATTTGAAGAAAAAAAAATTTGATGTTATGTTATAATTTCTACCCGCTATATGATTTTTCATATTTTTTCGACTTACTTTATGGTTTCATTTTGAGGCTTACGCCTCAAACCGCATTAAGGCTTACGCCTTAACTCGCAAACAGAAAACGCCTTAATACCCAATTGCGCAATTTTAAACCTTGTTAGGGACAAACTTGTAAAGTATTTTTCCCCCAAATCAAATTTTCCTTCTTTAAAGAGAGAAAATAAAAGGGGGGAAAATGGTATTAGAAATCAAAAGATATAAATCCAACCTCTATGACCGAATTGTGGTTTATCACCATCAGATCATATATGAGATATCTTCTCTCTTGCTTCTGTGAATCTGGCAGGGTATCAATTATCATCTCTCCATCAAGTAATGTGAAATGATGAGTCTTGTCGGCAAAACCCTTAGAACAGATAGAAGAAGATGTCACCTCAAGTTTTAGGTGCCAAACATTTAAGGGTCCAATAACTTTCTTTCAAAAAAGTGAAAGCATACATCATTTGTTGGTTTGCAAGGAAATCTCATCTGAACCCTTCTAAAATTGAAACTTCTATCAATCAAGTAGCATCCATCAATAGTTATCAGCATCATATATCGTGTCCCATCAGCTTTCCATGTCGCATAGTAATAACGTTGCCTCAGCAGCTGCAAATTGTCCCTGCATCCAAAACAGCAGAAAATAGTGATCATCACAAATCATTCATTTGAGAATAAAAGGAACTATATCACGGCTACTGGACCAACTTCCTCTGAAGTTGTGATCTTGAGAGGATTCTTCATCCTTTAGTAGACTATTTCATGAGAACCTCAGGTGCCTCGGTCTTCAAAATCAGGTTGCAATTATCATCTACTTATCTAAAAAATTATCATGTCGATATCGTATTGTGTGTGTGTACACACGCATATACAGTAAGAGTTACTTCTAATTTAGGTTGAGATTACATTGCTTGATTTTATCAAGAGTGAAGCTTTTCCTACTACTATTTCAGTTTTGTCTACTAAAATAAGTAAGCCTCTTACTAGTTTTCAGCTAGAGTTTGGACATTTTTATCAAAACAAGTCAAATCAAGTCTGAATGTGCCCCCACTTGATTATTGTTCCCTTTTTCTTTCCATGCTCTTAAAGAATGAATCTAAACTTAACTTATATGTGGATCAGAGAACTAAACAATGACTTGATAGTAACAACGTTCATTGAAACAACGAATATATATACAATTAAAAAGGAGAATATGAAGCTGAACCTGTTTAGTGAGACTGGGTGTGACCCTGGAAATTGGGAGTTTCCTCTTGGCTGAAATTGAAAATAATGTGTCACATGGTAACAATTACAAGTCGAAAACATTAAAATCACATCTATTACTATTATATTTGAAATTTGGAAATGCATTTACTTATTTGAACTCAAGATATTAAAAAGAAAAAAAAAAATACTGTAGTGGAAGATGGAACAAATAACAAAACTCAGGAAACAAATCTCAGGGGAAAAAGAAGACAAAATATAAAGTTCACGAAAGAAAAGAAAAGAAAAGAAAAATACAACTAAACAAATTCAGAAACAGCACGATATAAGTAATTAATGATAACAGAAGGGAAAATAGGGGCAAAACAAACAAACAAAAGCACGATGGAAGAAAGTAACTACTACAAAATGCACTTTTGTCACATTTATCAGTGTAGCTTGCTGAAGCAATATACAATAAAAAATAATAATAATAAGTTGTAAATTAAACTATTAAAGGTGTTTGATTATAGTGTGTTGATTATTATAAACTTCAGATATACTGGAGCATAAAGACAGATTGCAACAATAACAACAAATAATATCACAAATTTCCTACCCCACCAACCAACTTAAGAGATTGATAGCAGAAGTGCCGCAGTGCATCTTGCTGGTCCCAAGGTATCTCGTCTCCCAAAACATCATCATTTGTCATTGGTATATCTACTACCTCATGACTCTCCTACAAGAGCATGAAAAAAAATAATAATAATAATAAACAGAAAAGATACGTTAGGTCTTCTAAAGTGATGACCAGTAAATGAATCTAATAAAAATAATAAGCAGAAACAATAACCAAAACCAAACAACCGAATCACCTCACCATAAATGAATAAAGCACAAAAAGAGTAATTTTTTCTTTTTAAAAAAAAAAAAAAAGGGCAATCCATAGGAAGTAAATGTCAATTTCAATTCACATAACAGAGCATATAAAGCATTCGCTTTAAAAGACAAAATTGGCTAGTGCAGAGGATATTTAATGTTAGATAAAAAAAACAACAAATCAACGATTAGTATCATGCTATTCAGCTAAAATTGAAGAGATTTAACAGTGTTTCAAAACCACTTAAAAACAAACAGATTCTGAATGGCTTCATATAGAGGCAACAAAAAGAGGTGGAGAGTACAGTCAAAACCTGTAATAAAATGTTCGTGGCCTTGGCCAGATATTCTATTAGACATTCTAATGCGACCATAATCAATTAAACATAGATATGAACTTCAACTCCTGGGATAGAAACCAGTAACGTCAAGAAGACATCAACAATCTATACTGTGGAAAATGGCATTTAAATTGGACTACAAGATGACAAAGATGTTTCCTAAAACATGCATCCAAAGATTTTTAACCCGCCAAATTGGTAACAAAATAAGGCGCATAATAAGCCAGTAATATTTCAGAATAACAAAATTTCCTGCTTAACTGATTTGCTTTCCTCTAAAATCTTATGCCCCCTACATACAACAAAAGCCTTCGCCTACCCACCAGGAGAGAAAGGGCACTCACTATACGTCATCTTCTACATTTATCGTGATATTCATGTAGTAGAAAACCACATCAATAAGTGCAAGTTACAATAAAGAATTTAGCATACATGCACTGGAGCAGCTGAACCTCCATCGTCGTCGTCATCCGGCACTGCTTCTCCGTTAAGATCAAATTCAGATGATCTCTTCCATTCTGGCGTTGGTGGACAAAGAAGATTTTCAGGCCTCCTTTCATGATAAAATGCATATAATGCATCAATGTAATCAGGTTTGTAGATGCCTGGAGGGCGTGCCTTAGCAAACATCGTTATTGCCTGTGCGATCAAAGAAGAAACAAGGATGCATAAACAGAGTGATTGAGCACAAAACCAACTAAAACACACAAAACTAAGTATGAAACTGACCTGAGTGACAGACATTGATGGCTGCGAACGCATCAGGTAATGGACAATCATGTATCCTGTCCGATTGTGCCCATGAGTGCAATGAACAAGTATATACTTCTTTGAGTGTTTCTGACGCAAAAGGAATTGTGAAACCTGGAGAAGAAACAGAAATGAGTAGTTGTATACATAATCAAAATACCACTTTGTTGAATAAGGTATATGAAATTTGTACTTCAAAATCATCAGTAGTAATTTTCATAGATCAGTGAAATGAAAACATTCAAAGAACATGAAAGTAAAGGAATGCAAAAAGAAACGATCCATCCATACAACAATATAAGATAAAACTAAACAAGCACATAGTGTATCATGCACTTGCCATTTATATACTAGTTCTGACCCGGCGTAATTATCTGTCATTGATTTCTTGAACGATGCATGAACAACGCACTCAAATATGAAACCATTGGAGGTTCATTATAAATACTAAATGCTAAACAATTTTTGCTACCGTATAATAGTAAGGAAACAATCAAGATTATAACATATGCGTGTATAGAAAGGATAAAGGCATGTCGATGAGAAAACAGACCTCGTAGACAAACTGGTTAACAGATGCATTGTCAGGCACAGAGCCCCGGCCTCTGCATTGGATCTAGATCACAGACAGAATATAGGGGAGAAGAAAACGTTTCAGCCAAGAAACACTCATGAAAACAATACTATGGTAAATAAGTAAAAAATATAAATTCAAACTACCGACCTTGACATGTTTTATACCCTCTTTCTTCAGATCCATTGTTTGATAATAACGGGTAGTATTTGTCAAGTCAATCACCAAACCAAGCTGAAAATTTGAATACAACTAAATAACCATTCAAATTGCAAATAAGAAAGCTATCCAAATGTTACATTGCTATGGGAAAGAACTTTTCTAGCGCAAGTACTTACTTTTCTTTCAGCTACCCTCTGTTGATGAATTACTTGTTTGAACGAGTATCTTTTACCAGGAATAATACAATCATGATAAGCTTCACCGAGTGGAACCTTAGAAGGTATCAAGCAAAATATTTCCTCACCAACTGAAGGGCAATCCAACCAACCTGCATTACAAAACCAATATGAACAACCACAAAGATATGGAGAAACTCCATAACTATAAGAGTCTGAAGGCAAATATGTCAATCCACTTTGATAACTGAACAAACGTTAAAATTTAACCTTCCTAAAATCAAATCAAATCAGAACTTTCAAATAAACTAACTACAAATACAAATTCTACTAAATTCTCAATAAATTCTAGCTGCAAAATAGTAAAATGTACATTAAGTTTTCAAGAATTCCTGCTGATTCACCCCATGTGACAATGCAAGTATTCAATAGAAACATGCGATATACAACTTAAATGACACACGATTGCTAACCTAGTGTATTACTAGGTAAAATGACATGCATACATAATAAATTGCACTAAAACAGTGAAAATACAGTATAATTCAACTTCGACGTTAATGTCTATTGGTTGTTTAATCACTGTCCTGGAACACAAATAAATAAATAAGTAAACCAAAAACTTACCAGGGGGCAGCCTGCTCTTATCATAAGCTTTGAGTGATTTTGTTTGAAATGATTGATCGTAGTAAGATGGGTGAGATGTTTGCATTGGCCTATCATCTATGCGGTCTCTTTTTAGTCGCATACGTCTTTCTTCGCGCTCCTAAAAGAAAAGGCATTCATGCAAATATGAAGGAAACTCAAACCAGTAAACGAAAAGAAACAAATATTTAAAATAAGTTCATTGGGCAGAGCAACAGTTAATTCCAAAAAAAAAAAAAAAAGTTTCTTTTGGACATGTGATTACATAAAGTTTATAATCCATACGTGTCTGCCAGTATTCTAGCAAGCTGTCTGACAAGAGAGGGAAATAGAAACATAGAGGAGTTCCAACACACAGGCATAACTTGAAGACATGAAGAACAAGGTGGGGACAAAGAATCTTCATGTTCCAAAAATACATTAACCAAAAAGTTGAAGACACACCCTTGCTATCAAGATATCAGCTGTAAAACATGGTTCTTTAGGGCCTCAGAGCTTACACTCTGATGGCCTGGCAGTGAGACCTACGCCTCATATGATGAGACGCATGCCTCTGGGTAACGCCTCATGAGACGTACGAGGCTCACACCTCTCTATTTAGAGGCTCTGAACAGTTTTTTAGCCCTACTTATGTTGGGAACAGAGTTTAAAACAGGCCCAAATCACTTGGGCTCTAAAACTTAGAAGATGACAGGCCCAAAATGTGATTAAAAAAAAACCCCCAAAACTACTTAACAACACCTCCAGCAACAAACTTTGGAGTGGACAACCTACAGTAGCAGCAAGCTTATTCACTCAGTTCCCTTCTCTTGTCATCTCTCCATTCCTCAGTCATGGATAGACTCTAACAGTAATTTGATTATGGTGATGATTCTCCTGAATATTCACTTAGTGATGAATATGAGATGGAAGATCTAGGCTTTTAGTGAATTAGAGACTTTGATATTAGGATTTGACTATTATTCTTTTTGCGTCCCTAGTAGTGAACTAGACTGATCTTCTGTGGATTGATGGGTTAACTTTCTTGTTTTCTATGATGATTATGAGTACGACTCTAACTATAAGTCTATAACTACTATTATTAATTTTTTTAAATTTTTTCTATTGGCATTCTTTGAAGCTTACACTTCTCCTCACAAAGGTAAAATGCCTTGAGGAACTATTTCACGTTTTAAAACCTTGTTCTAAAATAGTGATTTTTTTTTCTTTAATAGATATTTTTGGTTTCAATTGTCCATATGAAAGCACCTAGTGTTTGTACCTCGTTAAAATCCTTTCGTTTTTTTTTTTTTTTTTTTTTTTTTTTGCCTAAAGTAAGCTCACTCCTGATTGCTAAAGCGTAAGTGTGTGTGAATCACATTGACATTGCTAGTTCTGCATAAGCACATTATTTTGAACAAAACATTTGATTGAGACAATATGTGAAAGACCAGAGTACCAAACTACTTTCAAAACTTCATAGATTCGATTGACACTACAAGTCTACAACAAAAGCTAAGACAATTCAAACTACCACGAGCAGGAGGCATGCCAAACAAAAAAGAAACAAGAAAAGATACCCGACGCGCGATGTCAACCGCAGTCTCTATGCGTTCTTCGGGTTCGGGTGCACTGTACTGTTCTATATGCCTATCAAAAGTCTCTTCATCTTCTTCAGGTACCGGGGAGGCATTCAAGTCCATCGCAACAATCATTCATAATCGGTCACGCGACATTCACCAACGAAGGTTCTTCAACGCCCACAACTCACTTTCTTCTAAAAACACCTATTTGCCATTTGAATCGAACTTCGAATTAACATTGCATGCCCAGAAAACGTAAACATTAACAATAACAGCTAACTAACCAAAAATCAAGAAATAACATATATGAATATCAAACCAATAACTGATACCCAATTAGCAGAGAAAATTATGTACGTTAATATACAACAACATTTAAAAAAAATTTATAAAAAAAAAAAAAAAAAAAAAACATGTGTCTTGTTCTGCTTAATCTGTAAAGAAAATTAAATTTTTCTTTCTTTATCGGAAACCCTAATGCAAAATTAAAAATGTCTAAAGAGTTGGTTTAAATTTCATCGAGTTCTCGCAAGCATCGTACGCCAACTCAAAAACCCTAGAAACAAGAAATTCTTCAAACTCCAATCTCCCGAACAGGTTCTAATTCGAAAAGGCTAATGAAAAGGAGTTCAAACCTTAAAATTTCCGACTCCAGAGGACGATCCCAAGTGAAAGAAAACCGAAACTAAATTCTACGAACGACGAACGAAATTACGACTTCCACGATCAGGAATTTGGAGGTTCTGGTCGTCTGATTTCAACAAAACCCTACGATTTGGAGATTTTCTCAGGGAAACCCTAGAGAGCGGGAGAAGAGAGAGAAAGAGGGGGGTTGTTGGTTGGGAGAGAGACAGAGAGAGAGAGGTGCCAAGTAAAGTGTTGTGTATTAATCAATCCATGTCGCGAGAGAGAGAGAGAGCGCCGAGAAGAAGGAAAGTTGGGGAGTTTTGCCCGACGTGCTACGGACTATTATATATAGTTTCGGAGGTAAATCTTATTTACCTTTTTTACCTTATATTTTAATTTTATGCCGAAAATAGGATTTATATCTTAAAATTTTAAATTTTTATATCATCATATTGCATTTATAATATAAATTTATATCTTTTAATATCATCACTTAAATTTAATCTATTCTAAAGTACCTAAAATATCTTTAAAAAGAAAAACTAAAATTAAATATTATTTACCTTTTATACTCTATATTTTTTATTCAAAAACTTATACGGTAGATTTTAAAATTTTGTATTTTATCATTATATTCTTTTTTCTCGATTAAACACTCAACTTGCATTTGATGCACCAATTTTATATGAATTTTTTAGGTTGAAGTTTGTTGACTTTTCAAAAATTAATTATAATTTTTGTTAATTTTTTAAAAAAATAAAAATTGAAATGAAAATTTAGGTTCGAACCTAAGAGACAAACGGACCTTTAATTTTGACTTTCAAAATACCATCTTTGAAAAGTAACGAGGGCATTGCAAAGCCAGAAGGGCATTTGGCATCCTCATAAAAGAAAAGGTCCAATAAGGACATGAAAAAGCAATCTTCTCATGGCTTTCGGAAGCTATAACAATGTGATTGTAGCCGAAATATTCATTCAAGAGACAATAAAAAGCATGTCCGGCCAATCTGTCAAGCATTTAATCAATAAATGATAAAAGAAAGTGATCCTTCCGAGTGGTTTTGTTAAACTTGCGATAGTTCATACACACCCATCACCCAGTCACCTTTCTAGCATAAATGAGCTCATTGTTTTCATTAGTTACCACCATCATCCCTCCTTTCTTTGGCACACATTGTATCGGACTCATTCATGAACTATTCGAAATAGGATAAATGACTCCCGCATCAAGCCACTTTATAATTTCCTTTTTCACCACATTTTTCATAATTATATTCAAGCGGCATTGAAGCTCAATGGTGGGCTTATATCATTCTCAAAAAGAATATTGTGCATGCAAATTAAGGGGCTAACCCCTTTAATGTCGACTATAACCCAATGTCATCTTGTACTCTCTTAACACTCCAAAGCAGCTTGTTTTCTTGCTCATCATCAAATGAAGAAGAGATAATAACGAGGAGGGTTAGATAATTCACCGAAGAAAGCATCAAAGATGAATAGGCAATGGCTTAAGCTCCAATGAGGGCGGTTCCTCTATGGACGACATAATATGAGAAGCCATAGGTGATGGAGCATCCAACAACTCAAATCGAGACTTAGAGCTAATGAGAGTCCTATCGGTAGCTAAGAATGGTCTCCCATGAATAATTAGTATCTCCCAATCCTTCTCCATTTCAAGTACAATGAAATCCGCCGGAAAGATGAAATTATCCTCTTTCACAAGAGCATCCTCAATAATTCCTCTCAGATGCTTAAGAGACCGATCAGCAAATTGGTGTTAGAAAATGACTTATTAAAAACCATTTTAATGGTCATTTTGAGGCTTGAATTTGAGCAGGACCCATTTTGTGCTAGTGTCGGTTCAAAATGGGTTCATGATCTCCTCCACAAGAAGATTAAATTCATATGTTTCTACGCTCAAAATGATGAATGGGTGACTGAAAAATTAATTCTAAAAAATGCACTTATGAAGTTGGAAATTGGGAAAGTAAATGGAAAAACTCTTGTCCCACATGGGAAAGAAATAAAACCTCCAATGGGTTTATAAGGTGTTGCACATTTGCTTTGTTTGAAGCCTAAAGCACTAATGATGACACTACTAAAAAAGAAGGATTACACGACGGGTTTTAACCGTCGTGTAAAGTTTTCACGACGGTTCCTTAACCGTCGTGGAAGATAACACGACGATTTTAGTACCGTCGTCGTATCTAAGTTTTACACGACGGTTTTCCAACAGTCGTGTAATCCCGGTAAACAGTTATGTGACGGAGCAAAAAAACGAACATTACACGACGGTTCCTTCCGGAACCGTCGTGTAATCTCACTGGGCACACGGAGATTACACAACATTACACGACGGTTCCAGAAGGAACCGTCGTGTAATCTCACTGGGCACAGGAGATTACACGACGGTTCCGGCAGGAACCGTCGTGTAATCTGCGGTGTGTCACGGCAGATTACACGACGGTTCCTCCCGGAACCGTCGTGTAATATACTGAAGTACCGTCGTGTAATTTATTATTTAAAAAAAAAAATTGGGTTTTTTTTTTTTTCCCACGGGTGGCCTAATCTGTATGTTATCCAATACACGATCCAAGATATTAACTTCATTAATCAAACTAAAAATACACTCCAATTATTACATTACAAGTTTATACATCATAATTAATGAATTCCATTACATGGCTAGACCATTCTCCCCTAATCAGATCCAAATCCTCAGAAGAATAAAATTGTTTACTTTCAAGTGCGTCAATTACATTCAACACTATATCCCTCATAAAACCTAAAACAAAATAACCACATTCAACACTTCCCTCTTGGAGAGGACAAGGACGGTTCGAGATTTTGGTTTTACAGTCTCGTCTCCTTCTAATCCCTTCTCCGGTCGTAATCTTCCAATCCTTTAGGGCCCTAGCAAATTGGTAAAATTCAAACTAATTAAGATGCATATAATTAAGATTAAAAAAAATAACATATTCAAATTGACTTACATGTTCATTAGCTCAGTAAAATCGTCGCGTTTCTTCTCCCGAAGAGGATCAAAATAAAGGACGAGGTCCTCCCATGGGTCAATGACACCCAAAACCCAATGTCTCCCTCTGTTATGTGGCACAAGATAAAGCCGTTCTTTGGGTGCGTCACGCAAAAAGCTGATAAGATTATCGGCTCGCTCTCTCCTGCCAGCATCTTCAGTATCTATTCTCACCGGTGAGATCAAGCTTGGTGACACAAACACAAACTTCTCAGCTTGCCCGTTAATTCTACATAGTTCCTCCAAATATCTGCATAACCGTATCAAAAATGTTACTCTACATGAAATATAGAAGATTTTCCAGATAAAAAGAAAATTTAAGATAAAGAATGTCGTACCTCATGTAGACTAATATACAATTCGCACTGATTTCTTGTAAATTAATGAACTCATAAATATCTTCAAAGCTCAGAAAGACAGGCATATCAAAACCCATAATCGTGTATGGTATTGGGACCTCAATCTGATTACCTTGACGCATGGAACTATGTGCATAATAAGCCAAAGGCCTCATTGTCCTGTTCATGTTATTAAAGTCGAACACGAGTTTTTGTTCTTGCGCACCTTGTTGTACCTCAGTTCGAGAGTCGATCGTTTTATTTCCAGCCTTTTTTTGGCGTTTTTTGTTGCCAACTGCTGGGTCGGGAACGTGACTAGGCCCTCGACTCGCCTTGTTCATACTCATGTCGAGCTCAACTAAACTTTTAGGCTAAGCAACAAACCCATTAACAGCATCCTCCACAATGGTTGCGTCGTACGTCGGTATAGGTAATGGTGCTTTTTTTAATTTGGGCACGTTGATTGACACTCGCACGTTCCCTTCCCCCAGTGGAATCCTATGCACCGTATCGGTGGGGAGGCTCTCGAGCCATGCTCTTCCAAACGCAACAAGCAACTGTCCACCCTGAACTTCATCGAAGATATAGAGCTTACACTCCTGACTGTCGACAGGCATGGTTGGCGGCTCAGCAACTCCATGTTGTTTTTCTTGGGCAGAGCAACTAGCCTTAAAGCTGTTGTGTTGGTCTACGATTGGCACATTCTTGGGATCAACCGACGGCTCCACATCTTTGTTCGCACATAGACCACGCACCAACACCTTTAATTCTTCTATTTCACGTCTCATTGATTGTACTTCATTGTCTTTCTTCGAACTTCGACTTAGGTTAAAGTACTGAGACGGCTTTACGAACTTTGATTGGCCACGGACACGGCCTTTGTGTTCGGGTCTAGATAATGCATGCGACAATACATCATTAGTGCCAACTGACTCGAAAGTGCCTTAGCTCGCCTGTGTGTTGTACTCCATCTACAAGATTATTAACAGAAATCATTTAAGCAAAAGGGTTGTAAGTACGTATAGTAGTGATGAAGAAAATATTGTTAGTTAGTAAACTTACTATCATCTCGCTAACTTTTTGACATGCTGGATCTTGCAACTCTCCTTCTGCGGTTGTCTGTTGCTCTAGCCACAAACCATCTCTTTTTTCCCATTTCCCAGTCTTCTTAAACTGTAATTAACATCGTTAGTATAAATGGGATACGATTTAGTACAAACAAAATTTATTGACATACCATTTCCTAGTCGAGCTTCCTATATCCGTCTCGGCCTCCTCTTGATGAGTATTCGTTGTTTGTCCTTATTTCACTTCCACGATCAGATAGTTGTTGGAATTGCGAGGACGTTCTATACTGAACGAATTTCATCCAATCCTCTTCTTCAATATTGGGGTAGTTGTCAATAACTTTTTGCGGCCGTGTCCACACACTTTCTTCGTTTATAAATTCCTCGACAAATGTCTTGTACAGATCATACCGAAAATTCCTTTCAGCCTCACCACATGATTTTAAACAAGTGCTCCGGAAGCTTTCTTCCACGGTGAAAGAATTAACAGTTACTTTCCAAATAATTTCTTTCAATCCGTCTAAATCACGAGATCTCCAATCTTGAATCCATATTGGAACGTGCTCTCGAGCGAGCACGCCAATCCAGCTCATCAATTCGTCACCGTGCTTCCCTTCCGGTTGTCCTTTTTCGTCAAACGTGACTTGAATTCGTTCACCTCTTTTCCTTGCCATATAGACGCGTTTCATTATTGTTGCCATTCGCTTGCCCTCGACAGTGGGATCCATCGGGTTTCTCCTTCATGCTCGTCCCATTTTGGAATGTTCCATTGTATTCGTTCACCTACATTTATTGACAAAAAAAAAAAAAAAAACATTTACGTTAATAGGTATTCGAACTTTTTTCTTCTTCTTTTTTTTTTTTAATTGTTATTATATTGGCACAAATAAAATATAGTGGAAAATATAACAAAAGTTATATTTCCACACGGGCGGAAGGCGCCCAAGGGCGCCTGGGCGCCCTCCACACGGGCGCCTGGGCGCCCCACAAGGGCGACTGGGGCCCAAGGGCGCCTGGGCGCCCCCTACACGGGCGCCTGGCGCCCCACACCAATTAGGACAAAAAAAAACTAATTAAGTGCAAAACACAGGCGTAGGACAAAAATAACACTCGAAAAATTCATGTGTATGCTTTTATACATATGTAATAGTGATTGCTTCTATATTATTCCTCCAAAAACTCAAGTTGACATTTCATCGAGCATATTGTGGGCGGGAAAAATTCATGTGTATGTAAAGTGTAAAAACCATTCACAAACCATTAATCTACAAAGAGCATCATTATGAACTTAAACACCCTTGCTAAAAAATGGATCTTTAGTGACAAACAACAAGACAAAATCCCAAATTTATTTTAAGTTGTATATGAAGTTACCTTGATTTTCTTTGAAGATGAATAGACACTCCAACACCAATAGATTGGCTACGGCGGCGGCAACGACAGCGGCGGCAACGACGGAGTTGGCGGCGGCTTGGAGGAGGAAGTGGGTACTTGAGAAATTTAGAGAGTGTGAAGAGAAATGAGAAGTTATGTGAAAAGAAAATGAGTGAAAGTTGTATTTATATAAGTAATGGGTTTGCGCGCGGATTTCGAAAAACGAAAGTTAAAAATTTTCAAAATTTTTTGAAGATTACACGACGGTGTTTTATAAACCGTCGTGTAATAGGGATATTACACGACGGGCCCTGGGGGCCCGTCGTGTAATCCATCCCGTCGTGTAATATCCCTATTACACGACGGTTTATAAAACACCGTCGTGTAATCTTCAAAAATTTTTGAAAATTTATCACCACATTCCGACGAACTTATACCACTATGTTGTATATAAAAAATTACGCAAACTGTAGCATTGATCATGATTCAAATTTAATATTCAATATATATATATAGCAATCAACATAACAAACTAAATATGGTATAGATCATGATGAATTATAATAGAAATTAATTAATGTATTTGTACACAGTAAATGACATAATGTTCAAGTTTTTTTCTTTTTTCTCTTTGCTGCCTCAACACGTGTCCATTCAATATCTGTTCGAACCAAGTGTGAAACATCATCATCGAATTCGTCAATCTCCTCAACGGGTGGCATTCCCTGTGTAAAAGATGGAATGTCGGAGCAATCTTCCTCATCTTCTTGCCCATCACTATACAATTTTGGCTTCATCGGCACAACTAAGGACAACTCTGCATTGCTGGGATCCGTTGTATAAAATACTTGGATTGCTTGTGATGTCATAATGAATGGATCATTTTTGTATCCCAATCGTCTAAAGTCCACAACTGTGATGCCATCACTGTCAATCCTTACATAATTATTGTCTGCCCATTTGCACTTAAAGAGTGCTACATGTAAACCACAGTAATCGAGTTCCCAAATATCTTCAATGAAACCGAAGTAGTTCATAGTTCCATAAACTGGATTCTTGTCCTTTGCAGATGAAATATGCATTGCCTTAGCACGGATACTAACACCACTATTTTGAACGGGATGCTTCTCATCTCTTTCGCGAGTGTAGAATGTATAACCATTGACGAAGTACGATGTTTACCGTGTAACAATCGTCGACGAACCTCTAGCGAGGATCATTAACTCTTGCGAACAGCCGTCCTTCTTAAAGACGTGACTTCGTAGCCACAGACGAAACGTCCGATTGTGGTCATCGTGTATCAACTTTTCATTTCGTCCTCTTCTTGGATATTTATCTCTTATTTCCTGTAGGTGAAGCTCGATAAAAGGCTCAACTTCAACCCTATTATGTAAAGTATAGAGAAAAGCTTTCTCCCATTCACATCGATTTACCTGCGATGGAACGCCGACGGATAGTCTTTTCCAGTCAATGTTTGTAGTCTTCGGCAACCCAATCGCCTCCGCGGTGGACAAATACTCGAAGCAAAATTCGACCGATTCATCCGCAATGTAGCTTTCTACTATACATCCTTCTGCCCGATTTCGGTTCTTGACATAACCCTTCAAAACCTTCATGTACCTTTCAAAAGGATACATCCATCTCAAGTACACCGGTCCACATAGCTTCACTTCCCGGACTAAGTGCACCGTTAGATGAATCATTATGTCAAAAAATGAGGGTGGAAAGTACTTTTCAAGCAAGCACAAAGTCTTAACCAACTCTAATTGTAGCGAATCTAGTGTCAATGGATCTATTACCTTAGAGCATATCGAGTTGAAAAATGAGCATAACTTAGTAATTGCGAATTTCACGTCCTTCGTTAAAACTCCTCGCAACGCCAGCGGTATTAACTGTTGCATCAAGATATGACAATCATGTGATTTCATGTCAATCAGCCTCAGATCCTTCATGGACACCAACCTTTTCAAGTTGGAAGAATACCCGTTGGGCACTTTTACAGAAGCGAGCCACTCACAAAGCTTTCTTTTTTCTTGTCTTGATAGTGTGTACTTCGCCGGAGGTAAGTAAGTTGCATTCCCTTTCTTCGTAGGGATCAAGTTAAATCCAATCTTCAATTCCTTAAGATCCAACCGTGCCTTCTCATCATCTTTGCTCTTATTAGGAATGTCTAGCAACGTGCCCACTATTGATTCACACACGGTTTTCTCAATATGCATCACATCCAAGCAATGATGAACAAAAGTGTCCTCCAATATGGAAGTTCGTAGAAGATTGACTGTTTTTTCCAATGGCCGTCTACCACGGGATCATTGTTACGCCGTTTTCTTTTCCCAAGCACCACTTTCAAATCCTTAACCATCTCATAAACGTCTTCGCCGGTCAAAACTCGGGGAGGGTTTCTTTCTTCCGTTTTGCCATCGAAAGCCTTTTTCTGTTTGCGGTATCGATGATTTTGTGGTAAGAATCTCCTATAACCAAGGTAAACGGTTTTCTTACCATTCTTCAATCGGATGGAGGATGTTTCTTTCATACAAACGGGACAACCGATAGAACTCTTAACTGAATAACCAGATAGATTTCCATAAGCAGGAAAGTCATTGATTGTCCACATCAACATTGCACGGAGTGTGAATGTCTCTTGACGGTAAGCATCTCTAACTTCGATCCCCTTTTCCCATAAGCTCTTTAGATCATCGATTAGTAGTGCTAAGTACACATCAATGTCATTCCCTGGTTGTTGAGGACCAGATATCAATAAGGTCAACATCAAGAACTTTCGCTCCATGCTCAACTTCGGAGGGAGATTGTAGTTGACAAGTATGACGGGCCAAGTATTATGCCTACTACTCATATTACCATGTGGGTTAATTCTGTCCGCCGACAAACCAAGACGTAGATTCCGTGGTTCCGCACAAAATTCAGGATGATCGGCATCAAAGATCTTCCATTGTGGTGCATCGGCTGGATATCTAAGTATGCCATCTTCAACACGTTTATCATGGTGTCAAGTCAAATTCTTGGCATGCTCGGCATTACGGAATAAACGCCGTAGACGCGGTGCCGGAGGAATGTACCATAACACCTTTGCCGGCACACCTTTGCTGCCATTCGTTGGCTTCTTGCCCTTCTTCCATCTTGACTCCTTACAAACCGGACATTCATCCAAATCCTCGTACGCATTTCGGTAAAGGGCGCAATCATTTGGACATGCATGAATTTTTTCATATTCCATTCCCAAAGTGCTCAACGTCTTCTTAGCTTCGTACATACTAGCGGGTATTTTATTATCAACCGGTAGAACCTCTCTTAGAAATTCTAAAAGAGCCGTGAAACTAGAATTTGTCCACCCTCCCGATGACTTCATGTTCCATAATTTGACCAATGCGGACAATTTCGTATATTTACTACACCCGTCATACAAGGGCATCTCGACATCATTCATCATTGCTTCAAATAACTCCGGACGATGTACAAACTGTTCTTCCAAATCATTAACCATATCAAACAAATTATCTCCTACAACTTCCTCAACAACATCATCTTTCGCTTTGTTGTTCGATGATGGATTAAAACACATTTCACCGTGTAAATACCACGTTTGGTACGAACAAATAATCCCACACGCAAGCAAGTGTCTTCTAACTTTATCAACTGGATGAAATCTATGATTTCCATAATCCACACAAGGAAATCGAATCTTATCATTCTTCATGTGAGTTTCCGCAAATGACAAAAATTCTTCAATCCCATCTCGATATTTTCTAGTCAATCTATTAGCCCACATCCATTTTCGATCCATTTCCAAGAACCCGACCTAAATCGATATTAAATTTATCATACAAATTATTCAATAATCAAGTTTTTGCATTTAAAAACACAACGTATAGTCAACAACTAATCATACCGAAAAAGAAAAAAAGAGAATATATACCATTTTTGACATCTACAATAAATCGTCCATAAAAATCAAATAAATAAAAAGAAGCGTAAGTAATAATCACAATACTTACAAATATTCAATATACGCGAGTGTTGGTTTCGCAATGGAGGAGACGTGGTTTCGCAGGTGTCTGTGATGTTTTTCGCGACTGCGCGATAGATCTGTAATGAGATGAAATGAGGGCTGCTGTAAGGGTAAAAAAGTTAGGAATACACGACGGGTTCTTAAAACCCGTCATGTAAAGTCAGACTTTACATGACGGTTCTTTGGAACCGTAGTGTAAAGTCGGCTCCGCGAGGCACTTTACACGACGGCTCTTTGGAACCGTAGTGTAAAGTCGGACTTTACACGACGGTTCTTTGGAACCGTAGTGTAAAGTTGCTCCGCGAAGCACTTTACACGATGGTTCTTTGGAACCGTAGTGTAAAGTCGGACTTTACACGACGGTTCCTAGGAACCGTCGTGTAAAGTTCGACTTTACACGACGGTTTCGAGGAACCGTCGTGTAATCTCCGTCATGTAATGTACTTTTTGTAGTAGTGTGAGGGGATGAATCTATTTTAAGAAAATTGTGTGATTCACGGGTATTGGATTCCGTCTTCCTTCGTCATATATTGTTTGGGTTCCAATTGGATTGTTTGTTATTTAAATTTTTATTTTTATTTTCTATATTTGTTCGTTGTCTGATTCTATATTTTTGCTAGCAGTTGTAACATCACCATGGTAGGCTTTGCCTCTGCCGAATCAAGTTGTTGATAAATTGAAAGAGGCATCAAATCAGTGCTTACATCCAAATCATATAGAGCTCTACGAAAGAAGGGATTACTGATTGTGCAAGGAATTGTAAAGCTTATGATATCCTTGAGCTTTGGCAGGAGTTTCTTTTAGAGGATAGCATTACACTCCTCCGTAAGAGCTACTAACTCAAAATCACCTAACAGTCTCTTTTTAGACAAGGTATCCTTCATAAATGTTACATAGCTCGACATCGGTAAAAGAAATATTGATATAGCATTTTTTAAATACATCAAGAAACTTTGAAAATTGCTTGTCTAGCTTTTGCTTTTGAAAGCATTGAGTATATGGAATTAGTATGATTGAAGAGAGATTGATTACCTACACAAGAATGCGGTGTGGTTTCCTCTTGGGATTTTTCTTCACGAATCTCTCTTTTTTCCTTATCTTGACTATCAACCACCTTGTCATCATCACTAGGCTTCAACGGTGAAGTATACCTTCCAAGATCATCATTCAACTTCTTTCCACTCTGTAGAGTGATTGCCTTGCAATGCTCTTTACCTTCACTATTAGGATTAGTTTGAATGTCATTAGGCAAAATTCCTTGTGGTTGGTTGTTTCTGTTTGGAGTTCAGATCTCCTCGTTGTATTTTGCGTTTTTTTTTTTTTGCTGAGTATATTAATTACCGGTTGGTTGGTTATGGCGTTGCGTCTTCCAATTGCAGCTGCTCCAATCCGCGAGTAAGAGATCTGGTCACGTGACAGCCTTGTCAAAGCTTGAAGCAATCTGGCGGCGGGATGGAAGATTCGGCATTGGAGGAGATCGGCGTCACCCATGGCTTGTCTCATATCGGTGGCGGTAGCTCGCGCCAGAGAACTTCGAAGATGAGGGGAGGTCACACGTGTAGAGAGAGAGAAGGGAAAGAGAGAGATGAGGGGAGGTCACACGTGTGACTAGGGCGGAGCTAGAAATATAATTCAGTAGGGTTATACATTAAATTTTTTTTTCATAATATATAAATTTTAGTATGAATTATGTGAAAATTTTTAATTTTAATGGGAGGCAAAGTCATAAAATTATAAACACAGAATTAAGTTTAGTAGGGATTATGCGAAAATTATTTGATTTTAGTGGAGGCAAAATAAGACATATGAGAATTTTTTATTTTCAATGGAAACAAATTGTAAAATTTATAAAATTTTTGGGATAAATTTAAAGAAACAAAAAAATTTCAGTTTAGCCCTCCATTCACCCCCCTTAGCTCTGCTACTGCGGGTGGGTATGGAGAGAGAGAGAGAATGGGAAAGTGAGAAAAACTAAAAAAATGTTTAAATTGATCTATGATATCAATTTTATGACATTTTCTACGTTAGTTTTTAATGTGTGACAAAAACCAATCAACAAACACATTTTATGACTTGTGACCTAATTTTCTTAATTTTTGTTTTTAAATTTTGATAAATATAAAAATGATCATCTTAATCCTGATCCTAATCCTAACATTCTAACATATATAAAAGAGTCAATGTTGCTATTTTCTTTTTCTAACACTTGTCAACCCATAGTTCTTTCTAGCCATTTTTCATTTTTCCCTTGTTTTTCCCCCTTTTAATCTAATGGTTACATTTGTTTTTTGTTTTTTGTTTGTTTTTTTTTTAATTTTATGTTATTCATGTGCAAAAGTTTCTTTCTTTTGTTTACTTTAGACATGCTAAAATTATTTTTTTTAATTTTTCTTTTTTTAATCAAATTATTGGTATATTTTTAATATGTTGTTCTTTATATTACCATAGTGAAAATTTTTTTTACTTAGGGGGTGTTTGGTGAATGAGTTTAGTTTAAAATTTTTAAGTTTCGATAGTAAGTTTTCAAAAAAAACAAAAAACTTTTTCAGAAAAGACAAAAAACTTTTCAAAAAAAGATAAAAAAATATGATGAAAAAAGTACAGTTTAATTTAAACTAAACTTGCAACCAAACGGGCCCTTAAATATTTAAATAATTTTCTCGTATATCTACATTAAGACATTTGAATATATATATATATATATATATTAATAATACTATATTTTACTCTTTTTAAATTCAGTCACCATTTCATATATCATTTTCAAATGAAAAAATTCATTTTGAAATAATAATTTAAAATTTTAGATTTTATGCTTTGGATTTATTATTAAGTAATATTTTTATTTGAAATAATGTATCAAAATGTATTATTGAGCCCGACACATGCGAAACACATGTTTTAACTAGTTATTAATTGATAAGTGAAAATAATCCTACTTTTATTTTTATTTTTATTTTGAAAAGTTAGGTCTTGTTTGGTAAAAAGTTCTGTTTAAATTAAATTGTACTTTTTTTATCATATTTTTTTTATCTTTTTTCCTAAAAAATTGTTTTTCTTTTCTGAAAATTCAAAAAAATTCAAAAAAATTTATTATTTAAACTTACAAATCTTAACTCAAACTTACACACCAAACAACCCCTTAGTCGTTTCCCTTCACGCTTGGTGCGTCCGCAGCCCAGACGACAACGAATTATTATTTTTCCGTGATCATCTTGACTGGCCACCGAACTACGTAGACAGAGAGAGGGGAAGAGGAGAGAGAAACCTGTAAAATTTCCGAAAGAGGCACATTTCTATTCAATTTGTCCTCGATTCGTTGACTGGCGCTCACCTTTCTCTCTCTTCAGCTCAACTTCTGTACTCTTCTCTAGGGTTTTGCTTTTCTCCAATTTTAATCTCTCTTTCCCGATTGTGTCTCGGCTTGATTTCGATTCGATCATATGAAATCCCGGGGTTCCATTTCTCTTTTCTTGATTTGTTTCGTTCTGTGCGTTGCTCTGAATCTCTGCCATGCCGACGAGCCCAAGAAAAACAAGTTCCGAGACCGCGAGGCCAGCGACGATTCCCTTGGTTATCCCAACATGTAAGCTTCTTTTCCATTCCTGATTCTGACTTTGTACTTGAATTTTCTGAAATTCGTTTGATTTGATCGAAATTGCTCCGATTTCGGAAGAAATTGTTTCAATTTATATGTGTATTTGTATTTTCGTGTGTGATCAGTGATGAAGATGCTTTGTTGAATTCGAAATGCCCTAAGACTTTGGAGCTAAGATGGCAAACGGAAGTTAGTTCTAGTATTTATGCAACGCCCTTGATCGCTGATATTAACAGGTACAAGAAAATTCTGGAGTTTATTTTATTAATTAATTAATTTTTTTTTCACTTTGGTGCTATGAATTTTTTGATGGGCATTGCTAAATTTAAGGATGTTTGTCTTAGGGGATAGTTATAACGAAAATCGAGGAGGTTTCATTGTTGTTCTGAATGTGTCATAGGCTGTGATGTTTGTGTTTTCACTTTGCAGTGACGGGAAGCTTGAAATAGTGGTGCCTTCTTTTGTTCACTACCTGGAAGTTCTAGATGGCTCGGATGGAGACAAAACTCCAGGTATGGATAGTTACTCATCTACTTCTACTTCCGGTGTGAAGCTGAATTTGCTATAAGAATTTGTTATTTGTTTATGGTACTAAACTCATTTTATGTGGAAACTCGTCTGGTTAGTATATATTCTACTAGAAATGCCAAGAAACTAGATGTTTGTTATTTGTGTCTCACATGATGTTATTATGGAGAACGCGTTTCATTTGTTATTCCCTATCCCCTACCCCCTACCCCTTATACCCTACCCCCTATCCTCTATACCCTACCCCCTAACCCCTATCCTTTATCCCCACCCACCTACCCACCCATCGATTAGGAGATAATCACTATGGATGCTTGCCCCGGAAAGAACTTAAATACTTGCTAAATGATTTATCAGGTTGGCCGGCTTTCCACCAGTCGACTGTGCATGCCAGTCCTCTTCTGTATGATATTGACAAGGATGGGTCGAGAGAAATAGCTTTGGCGACCTATAATGGTGAAGTGGTTTTCTTCAGGTACTTATCTTTGTATCATTCAACTATACAAGAGAACTTTAGTCATTGCAATGTTATTTTTCTACTGGGGTACTTTTTTGTCATTAGCAACTAGCAAGCTCAATAAACAAGTTCTCTATATGAAATTTTCTAGGGTGTCAGGCTACATGATGGTAGATAAACTGGTAGTACCTCGTAGGAAAGTAAAAAAGAACTGGTATGTGGGTCTTGATCCAGATCCAGTGGATCGTTCCCATCCAGATGTTCACGATGACCAAATTATCCTGGAGGCTGAGAACGCTAAATCAATGCACCGTAAGTGAAACCTACGTTCAGAATTACTTTATATTTTTCTTGTCGCACCTGCCTCTACTTGTTTGTCTTCTGATTATCAAATGTAAAATGAATTTCTCTAGCATAAAGCAGTTCTAAGAAGTCCTGCCTTTGAATGCGGTGGAAAGGTATTTCTTCTAGTAGGACTGATTTTACCTGGATTTCATGGTGACCATTTGCAGAAACAAAGGGAAATAATTCAGGCACGCCTGTCCCCGCTACTATTTCAACAGAGAATGAAATAAAATCAAACGGAAGTCAAATAGGAACAGACATCAAGCAACCTGCTAGTGAAAATAATTCATCTGTAAACATAAGTTCATCAGCAACTGTAACAAATGGAAACATAAATTCATCGGCAACTGTTACAAATGAAACAAGCACAGGGAGACGGCTCTTGGAAGATAACAATTCAGAAGGATCAAAAGAGTCTCAATCGAAAAACAATGCTAATGAGGATGTCCGTGCCGCAACTGTTGAAAATGAAGGAAGTTTGGAAGCAGAGGCTGATTCATCTTTTGATCTCTTACGTGAGAGTGATGAGCTCGCTGATGAGTACAATTATGACTATGATGATTTTGTTGACGAGTCAATGTGGGGAGAGGAGGAGTGGAAGGAAGGGGAACATGAAAAGTTAGAGGATTATGTGAACATTGACTCGCATATCCTGTGTACACCTGTGAGCATAAATTCTGTTTGTGTTTTTCATATTTGTGGAAATGAGTTTGTAAACAGACTCTTGTCTGAGACGAGTATTGACAGCTTTTCACATTTTATCAGGTCATAGCAGATATTGACAAAGATGGAGTTCCAGAAATGGTTGTTGCCGTCTCTTACTTCTTTGATCATGAGTAAGTTTCTTTTAACAGTTATATAACATATACACATAAAATATATACGTATGTGTGTGGGTGTGTGTATGTATATACAAATTGCTATATTACAATTCTGAACCCTCTCCCAAAAAAACAAAAAAACAAAAAAGAGAGAGAGAGAGTTGTTGAACTTCTGCTCTTACCAATTTAGGGTATCAAATACATTTTTAGTTGCTGATATGAAATTAATCAGTACTATTTGTGTTCTGATAAGGAACAAGAATAGCTTATTAGGACAAATTTTTTATTTTTTTTTAAGAAAGTTTATGAAGATGATCAATATAATAAAAATAGAATTGAAATATTAGGATACTAGACTTACTGGCATAGGTTTGAAACTAGACTTAAATATACTTTCTGTTTATATGCTTTCGTCATCACAGGTATTATGGAAACTCAGAGAACTTGAAGGAGTTGGGTAACATTGATATTGGAAAATACTTAGCTAGTTCAATTGTTGTTTTTGATCTTGATACAAAACAAGTAAAGTGGACAGCTGAACTAGATTTGAGTACGGACAAGGGAAATTACCGTGCTTACATTTACTCTTCCCCAACTGTTGCCGATCTGGATGGTGATGGGTACATGGATATTCTTGTTGGGACTTCTTACGGCTTGGTCTATGTCTTGGATCATCACGGTAATAACTTAAATTGCTTTTTAGTTTCTGTCTTGTTTTATGCAACGTGGCTGTATTATTATCCTATGTATGTGTGGCTCGCTCTTAGATACAAAAAAAAAAAAAAAAAAATGCTAGTGCATGAGTTGACTTAAATTTTTAGCACTATTAAATCATGTTGAAGAATCACGCTGACACGGTTACCTTTTTATTAAATTTTGAAATGTTATAAATGCAAAGGAGTAATCCATTTTTATTTTTCTTTTTGGCTGAACTAATTATTATACGTGAATAGTTATCGCATTCATTTCTATATTGCAACTAACGATTTTTAATTTTTAATTTTTGATAACAAGGCTGTAATTTTCTCTCTCTGTAGCTTTGGGCATTTTTCCTGTAGCTTTGTGTGAAATATATGATTTATAACTTGTACTAATGAATCTACAATGTCCTTTTACCGATTGTGCTTTTTCAGTTTCTTTCACAGAAGTAGATTACATTACCTCACAAGAAACATATTAACTTTATATGGTCGGGAAAAAATGTGAAATTAAAAATTTTATTTTATTGCACCAGACCAAATATCTAAGAACTTTTCTCAGTTTTTTCGTGTGTGTCATTGATGTTGATGCTAAGTTGTTTCCTGATATTCAGGCAATGTCAGGAAAAAGTTTCCTCTTGAAATGGCTGAAATTCAGGGAGGTGTTGTTGCTGCTGATATAAATGATGATGGAAAAATTGAATTAGTGACTACTGATACGCATGGAAATGTTGCTGCATGGACTGTGAACGGGGAAGAAATTTGGGAAAAGCATCTTAAGAGTTTGATTCCCCAGGTAATTTGGGAACATTTTTTATTTTTGTTTGTTAACCTCAGTATCTCATTAATAAGCTGTCTACATATCATTATATTTGCCGTATCAGTTGAAAACGTGATGAAGTTTGTGCAGATTTTACGTGGCAATTAACACTTCTATTATTATAAAAATAGATATATATATTATATATATATATATTGTAATCGACAACAATTATAACTTTCTACGAGAGACAACAATTATATTGAATTAATATAATTAGAGACGATTCTAAATTTATTACTATTATTGTTTACCCTTAAAGGATCTTTGTCTTCTCTTAATCTCAATGTTCCTTTAGACTTATTTCACATTCCGATCTGGATCAGTATCTGAACATGTGTATTTTTTATTTGTAGTTATTCTCATATCATATTCATGACGCCTTAAATTTGAAATAACATCATACTATTAATTTTATTTGCTACTAGATCTCTCAAGAAAAGTGAAAACAGGTAGAAGAATGTATGTTGTTTGTCTATTCACTGTATCTCCTTTTGTGGAATGTCTTTTTGCTGTATCTGGTTACACTAGTGGAATGACTTATTTGTTGCCCTATATGCCACATGTACTTCATTGTTTTAAGATTCCTGATCTTTAGTGTTACAACTTACAAGCCTTCGATTTTGCATCTTAATACCTTTTTAGTTTTCTTGATGAATGAACATGTTTTTGATTAGTTTCTATATGCTGGTTACAAGTCTTGGGTTTGACACATTAATACTGTTTTGATTTCTAGATGAATTAACCTATCGGAAACGGCAAGTGAGATTATTAGTGCCTAGATGCTATTTTGTTAAAACCTAGAGGTTCTTTGTTACATATTGGATTTCACTTGTTACTGCTTTTTAGGTTTCTAGATCAGGAACATGTTGGGACATGGAGATGAAAATATTATGTCTGAATGTAGTTGGATTTGGTTCTTATAATTATTCCATGTTGGATGAATCTATAATGGCAATCATATTTGTTCAGGGTCCTACAATCGGTGACGTTGATGGAGATGGCCATACTGATGTTGTGGTTCCAACAATTTCTGGGAATATATTTGTTCTTAGCGGAAAGGATGGATCAATTGTTCGCCCTTATCCATACAGAACTCATGGGAGAGTGATGAATAAAGTTCTTCTTGTAGATCTGAGCAAACGTGGAGAGAAATCCAAGGGACTTACTCTTGTAACTTCATCATTTGACGGTTATTTGTACCTAATAGATGGACAGACATCATGTGCAGATGTTGTTGATATTGGCGAAACTTCGTAAGACAATCCTAGATCCTGTTGTTATGTGGAGTAGCACTATCAATTCTTTTTTTTTTTTTTTTCCCCTCTCGTTTGGTCTACAAGTTGGCTCATTCATTAATCCTTTCATGACAGATATAGCATGGTCTTGGCAGAAAATGTTGATGGTGGAGATGATCTTGATCTAATCGTGACAACCATGAATGGCAATGTTTTTTGCTTCTCAACTCCTGCGCCTCATCATCCCCTAAAGGTGAAATAGGTCTGAAGTTTGTGGATATTTATTTATGTATTCTTCCTCTTAATATTGTTAGTATTTTTTTATCAGGCATGGAGATCTCATAATCAAGGTAGAAATAACGTTGCGAATAGACATAACCGTGAAGGCATATATGTTTCACAGTCATCCAGAGCTTTCCGCGATGAAGAAGGCAAGAATTTCTGGGTGGACATTGAGATAGTTGATAACCATAGATACCCATCTGGGACCCAAGGACCATATAATGTCACAGTAAGTTGCTACTTTCCCTGCTAAATTACTTGGTTAAAGTTGCAACAGAGTTCAATCCTCTCTTTTTTAGGTAACTCGACTGTTTAAATCCTCATTTGTTGTTTATTGTCCAAATTGTGTAGACCACCTTGTTAGTTCCTGGTAATTACCAAGGAGAGAGAAGGATAAAGCAAAACCAGATTATAAATAGCCCAGGCAAACATCGTATAAAGCTTCCAACAGTTGGAGTAAGGACGACGGGCACTGTTTTGGTGGAGATGGTTGATCGGAACGGCTTATATTTTTCAGATGACTTCTCCCTCACATTCCATATGTATTACTATAGACTGTTGAAGTGGCTCCTTGTCCTCCCAATGCTTGGGATGTTCTGTGTGCTTGTGATTCTTCGCCCACAGGAGGCTGTGCCTTTGCCATCATTTTCGCGGAACACTGACTTGTAATGTTCACCGCATGTCCACTTCTACTACAGGGCGAAGTTCTTTGAATGCGAAAAATCTCCATCACAACCAATGGCAGAAACTTGGCGATGAAGTGATGATGGTCAAAAAAATTTTATGGCCAAACTCTGCTAAATAACTCATTGGGCTAAGATGTGGTTGGCTCGAGATTTGGACGATTGGTCATCGGGAGTTGTAACATAGATCATTTTGAGTTATAAACTATTAAGACTTTTTTCAGGTCCATAAAATCTTTATTTCATTTTCCTTTTTGTTTCTAATAATTTATTTGGGAGTTTTCTCACTCGTAATTATGCGGAGGAAATAGATAATTTTATAGGTAAGTTTGTGCATCTATCATTAGATTCGTTACGCTTGGTTGCTACATGCACGTCGTTAAATCATTTAGCCGCAAACAGCTACTTAATGAATGATATTCTCCCAATGAAAAAAGAAACATGTAAATTCACTTGAACGATGACAGTAAACTGGAACACACAATCTCGTTATATGCAATCTGTTTGCCTTTACAGTGTTTGCTCGGTTGGAATGCTTCTGCAATAAGTAGAAGCCACAAACGATGTCGTGATTGCTCTTTGCCCGTTTGTATTGCAATCAAAGTACATGCTTATATTTCCAACATGTAGCCTGTTATTAACTCTCTTTTACCCCTCCAGTTCTCAAGCGCTTGGATTATGCATGGCCAATGAATTTCAACTTAGCATGAAACCAGTTTAGCTTAATAAACGTCCGGAATGAGTTCTAGTGGCTTGTGGTAAGTGTGTGCTTGGCTCAGGTTCGATGGTTTTGTGGGTTGTTGTCCAACTGAAACAAGCTCATTCGGTTTTTCCAAAAATGAAAATCATCACCGATCAACATAGGAGTGGCCTCATTGAACTCACATTTATCTAGGATATACAAGGTCTTTGAGTTTAGAGAGAGGGAGAGACGGAGCGGCAGAAGAGGCATGGTTTTCAGTTGGGGACTGATTTGTTATCTCGGATCCATGAGTGGAAGAAAACGAGAACATCATCTAAAATCGAAACTTTCTAATTAAAAACTTTATTATTTTTTTTAATTCTACTTACAAAAAAAAATCCCCTCATCGAAACCGACTACCACAATAGTACTCGGTTTCAATTTTTAAACTGGTTAGCTTAGTGCAGGTTTAGCAGCGAACTGCCAGCATCAGTGCCAATCGGTTGTCATGGTTGCTGGCTTACCGATTTTCCTACACACTCTTAGCTAGTGAAAATAGATTATATTCAACAGTTGAAATAGCTGCTTAGGAGCAAAACCCCTACTAAGTAAGCCGACCAATCTAGCGAGAGACAGAAAACTCAACATATTAAGCAGTCTTTAGTCCCCACGTTTCGAAGCAATTCACTTAAAGTTATCCAGTATTAACATCCGAACATCTATGCTAAACATTTACAATGGAGATTCCCAATTTAAAAGTTTATAGATTCAAGAAAAACATGTTTCAATACTTGGGATACAAGCAAAACATGCTTGAAATTACACGAAAACTTATTAAAAAAAAAAGAAAGAAAGGGAGACAGAAGCAAATAGTTGTAAAGCAGAATAAAAAAGAGAGCTTAAAAAATGATCAGAAAACCTGCAAGACGGGCCTTTTCCCAAGCCTCTTGATCTCTTTTTCCATGTTACCGGTAAGCATCAATCCAAACATCTTGAAATCACATAGAAAAGACCAAAACGGATGCCCAAATGTAGCAGGAATGTTACCTTCTATGAAGAAATGGCTGTACCAGGCTAATCCATAACTAGAGAAAGGCACGCAAACCAAGAACCACCAATTAAAAAACATTGAACATATCAAGAAGAAGATACCAGAAAGTGTGGCCACAAAATGCCAACGCCTTGTTGCTGGCTTAGAGTGTTGTGTCACATAAAAGGCCCAAAACTCGTCCAAGTTCCTGAAATTCATATCTTCAATTCAAGAGAAACAAACAAGTTTTCTTTCCCAATCTCAAAAACCCAAATCAGAAAGAAATCTTGTCAAACTCAAAAACTGCAATCTGGGTCTTTCGAGATATTTCAGCTTCTGTGTATCACCGAAATTCAAAACCCAAATTAAAAATCTGGGTTTTCAGCCATTTCAAGTCAACCTTCTTTGTGTCACGAGCCGATTCCAATTTCCAGAGACTTATTCTTGAGTTGACCGAGAGAATCAGGTAAGAGAATCTTCGAGAAAAGATGGGATTTTTCTGGAATTATTATATACACAACAACCGCTGTTCGTTTTCAAAATCAAAGGAAGTGAGATGAAATATTTGAGAAAAGGAATAATATTGGTTTTTTCTTGGGACTTTGAAGGTTGGACTGTAACTCTCTTAAGAATGCGTGTGTGGAAAAACCAAAGGTAGGTTTACGGTCTCATCCACAACAGTTTGCTTTGGACTTATCATTTCCATCACCATTTTCTGGACTACTATATATTATAATTTAAAAAACCAAATTTTAGAACCAACCACTTGGAAAAAATAAAATATATATTTGTGAGTGATTCGGAGAGAAAGAACTTTGGTGTGGACGTTTTATTTTTATTTATTTTCCTCCATCAGAAATTAATATATTGTTTTGTTAAGAAAAAAGTTATCTTGTTATTTTGAGAAGAAATAAAATGAAATGTTCCTATTGGGCCATATGACCTTGAGCCATGAGTGTTCTCAAATTTCTATTGGCTCCACCGTTATCAAATTGTCCGGAATAAGCAGAGAAGTGAAACAGAATATGTGCATTGGGTTTAGTGAAATCTTTGGCGTTTTACATTGGAAGAAATTTTCTAATGCTGGATTGATGTTGTCGTTTTCTAGTATTGGGAGCCATTGGACACGGAAGTACAAACAGTAACAAGTGTGCCCCCCAATGTTTAGGGGCACATGCGTTTTTCTTGCTCCAAATGGTTAGAATGAGAATGGGGTAATTTACACCATATGTAAATGTCGGTAGCCACTAGCCAAAAAGCCACCCAAAAAATAATAATAATAATAATAATAAGAAAAAAAAAAAAAGATGATAAAAGAGACAAATTTCCTTTTTACTCTCTAAATTTTGAAAATTGATAAAAAAAAAATACTTCATGAACTATAAAATATTATCATCTTTGTCTATTCTATTAGTTAAATAGATTGAATTACTGACCTGACAATAACTAAAGTAAAATTTAATAAGAATAAACTTTATTTTTACTCGCTAAACTTTAATAATCTTTTAACTTTGCCCTCTAATTTTAAAAACTGGTGTTTATACCCCATCAAGTTTTAAACTGTTAACAAGAATGCCCTTCGAACTTTAACCAATAGAAAAACTATCCCTTGTTTCATATTTTGACCATATAAAACTTCGAAAAACTTTATTTTTGCTCCATAAATTTTAATACATTTGTAACTTTATTAGTGAACATTGAAAAATTAGTTCTTATACCACTCAACATTTAAACTGCTAGTAAAATTTCTTATATTTTGTTTATTTAAAATCGATGTAGCACTTAAAATTAGTACAGTGAAAAGTTAATTTAAATTACAATTTTTGTAATTACAAAAAGAGCCTTTAAAATCTATCAAATTTCAAGTTATGTCCATTTAAAGAAAATTGTAGTAATAGCATTTTTATGAAAATAATTAAAATACATAACAAGATTTTAAAATATTAAAGTAAATAGTAAATTACTAAGACAAATAACAAACTTATAAAACGTTAACAAATCATTTACTATTTATTTTAAATATTTTAAGAACTAGCTATTTACTTTAAATATTTTTTAAAAATGTTATTTACCTTAATTGTTTTACTAAAATTACTGTCTACTTCTTTCCCCTATTTATCTGAATATGTTATGTAGGTTTTATTAGCCATTAGTGGGCCTCAAGGGCCTTTTAACTTGCTATATACTTATTTCTCCTCATTACCTAAACTTGTTATGTAGGTTTTATTAACCATTAGTGGGCCTCAAGGCCCTTTTTTCGTCTAGACAATATTGACAAATGTCACAAATTCATGTGTAGGATTGATTTTTACAAAATAATAATAATAATAATAATAATAATAAATAAAATAAAATAAAATAAAAAATTGTAAAAAATACTATTAATAACATAATTAATATCTTATTTAAATATTTATTTTAAAATATTAATTATAATTACTAATTAATATTCATGATGAAACATATGAGTTATCAAATGATAACTAGTTAATTAACAATCGTTGGTAGATTTCTAATCGATAGTCACCGCTGTCACTAGATAATTAGTTGGCTATCAAATGATAACTAGTTATTTACTAACAGCCGACGGGTTTTTAATTGATAACTATCGCTGTCAATGAGTAACCAATTAATTATCGATCTATAACCAACACGTCAAATAGGTAAGCAGTTGATTACAGACCTCCGGTAGGTTTCTAATCGGTAACCACCATCACCAACGTATAAATAGTTGGCTATCAAATGATAATCATTTAGTTATCAATCGAAAACTTGATAACCAACTAGTTACTTTTCAATAACTAACTGACTACCAATGGAAACTTCCGATTGCATCGGTTTTTTCAGATTCCATCACTAGACATATTTAAACAAATACCAGATTTTTCCAAATATAGCAAAAGTTCCTCAAAAATAATAAATCATATACACTAAAATTCAATAAAAATCATAAAAATTAAATAAATTAGTAACATTTTTCAGATTTCACAAAAACCAGTAAAAAAAAATGGCGGGATCCGAGGAAGAAGTAAAACAAAACCACAAAATTCAAGATTCAAACCACAACCAATAAGACAATATACAATAATCAAAGCAAAGGAAGAAGTTCGAAAAAAAAAAAAACAAAAAGAAAAAAACTAGATCTGAGGAGAACGGCAGGTCGCGCGCGGAGATTCGAGGGCGGAAGAAGGTAGAGGAGGAATGGGAGATCTCACCGGATCTCGTCCAGGCGGTTGCGGTGGGAGGAGATCAGCTCCGATCGCGGCTGCTTCCGTCGCGGATCTCGACACGAGCGGCGGCGACGGCAAACGCTCCAGCAAAGAAGATTGACTCCGGCAAGGCGTGAAGGAGAACGGATCTCCGGCGAGTCGGGATCGGGAGAGGGTGGATCCGGCACCAGATCGGAAGTGTGACTGCTTCCGTGGTGGAGGAGCGCGCGGATCACGGCGGCAGCTCCGATCGCAAGCTTCTTTCCGGCGAGCCGATCGTCAGGCTACTCTCCGGAGAGCTGTGTGGCTTCTTTCTGGTGAGGAGGTCGCGACTGGAGAGAGAGAAACAGAGTTCAGTGATGCGCCTGCTGAGAGAGAGAGAGAGAGGAGAGAGAGAGGGAGAAGTGTTAAAAAGTTATATTTTCACGATGGTTTAAACTCACGTTTCAATTCAAAATTTTCATCTCAAAATTTTTTTTAAATTAATAAAAATTATAATTAATTTTTAAAAAATTAATCAATTCTAATTTATATTTTATTTGATCAAACATCTTAAATTTAAAATTTTTATCTTAATTTTTATCTTTTTCTGAAAAGTCAATAAAAATTATAACAAATTAAAAAAAAGATCAATCAACTTAAAATTAAAAATTTCAACTTAAACTGTTTTACCAAACAGAGTCTTAAAAATTTCATTCCCAACTAACTTACTAAATAGAATCTTAGTATTTTTTTTAATTTAAATTGTTGTAAAAATGATGTCATCGTTATGGCATCCTTTGCAAAAGTGTAAATAAGGGATGGCAAATAGCAATGCACACCTTATTTTTATGACATCCCTCTTAATTATCACTCGTTTTTTCTCTACGCCTACGCCTTTCATTCACATTCACTGGCCCGGTATCGAAAGGAAAACAGGTAAAATAGCATAGGATTAAAATAAAAAAAGAAAAAGAGAAAATGACCCAAACAACCAATTATTTTTTGTCATTGATCAATATAACACAAACTCCTTTATCTTGTCTAATATGATACAAATTTTAATTAATTTTATTTTACATTTGTGTCATAGTGGTTTAATGTTATTTTTTTGAATCATGTTGGTATACCGGTTTTTAAGTTTGTGTTATTTAGGTACTTTCTTCTTTAAAAAATTCCCAAAAAGAGCACACTTTTAAAATAGAGGAAAGCATATTAAAGACATAAATTCAAATACCATTGCACTAACATTACACAAAGAATTAATACTACAATAATATGACACAAAACTAAACTAAATGTTGACTAAAATTTGTGTTATGTTAATCAAGAATATGTAATTTGTGCCATATTGATCAATAGATAAAAAAAGATGTGGTCAGTTTGGTTATTTTCTCTCTAAAATATTACTTCATCTACAATGATTTCAAGTTTTTTTGTTAATTTTAAAGACAATTCAAAGATCAATTTAATATGTCTTTCTAAAAATACCGCAGACTAATCAAAAACCGTTTGGTATTACCAAATTTTAATACATTATATCGAAATACCAGATTTTTTTTTCTCTATTGTCGACCAGATTTTGAAATGCAAATTATTTCAAATATATTGTTTAAAAGTATTATTATATAAATATATATATATTTATTTATTTATCGTATTGTTTTATTAATCTTAAAAACATATATATATATATATATATATAAAGTAATAACACACTTCCTTTAAACAAGTTCATAAAAAATCATAAATATATTTTTAAAACAAAGAAATAAATTTAAAAAAAACCCCCCCAAATTTTATCCTAAATATCTCACGTCAGCAAGAGAGAGAAGATCCGGAGGTGGCGGTAGAGTTCGAGATAGGGTGGGGTCAAAGATTGTAGCGGAAAGAGAAAAAGAGAGGGGGAGAGAGAGAGATCGCGGGGGGAGAAAAAGCTCGGGGGAGTGAGTGTTGAGATCGCCGCTCACATCACTGAGATCCATTGCTGACCAGACCTCGCACAATGCACCGATGGCCATAGATCAGATCAGGAGATATATATATATATATATTTGAAAAGATGATAAAAAAAGACGTAAATAAAGAGAGAAAAGAAATAGAGGGTGTGTTTACTTACACGTAATCAGAATAGACATGAATTAGAGTGAGTATGATTCGGAGTGAGAATTTGGAATCCGAATAGGTTATTTACTTGGATGTAGGATTCGGAATCGGAATCACTACGAATCTCATTCATGCGTTTATTTGAACCTAGAATCGAAATGAATTATTATAAATCTACTTGTATACCCCTTTATTTATTATGTTTTCAAAAATTAAAAAAATAATAATAATTATTTATTATTATCATTCTATCAATCAAAAGTAAAATAATCATTATGATATTAAGGCAATAAAATTAAATTGTGTAATTTTTTTATTTTAAAAAAAAATAAAAAAAAATAAAAAATGAATTAAAATAAGTAAAATATAAAAAATATAAAAATAAAAACATAATAATATAATTAATAGTAATTAGGATGGTTATATAATATTAAGTTAATAAAAAATGTTATATTTAGTTAATAAAAAAAACAATATAGGTTATTATTTTTTAATACAATATTTTGTAAGTAAACTAATGATAAAATGATAATTTAATATTAATAATAGAAATGAGAGTCACAATCTGAAGGGGGAATATGGGATTGTCAATCTCATTTCTCAATTTTAAATTAGTGTAGGACCTACCATTCTCATTCTCATTCCAGGAAAAAAAAAAAAAAAGTAAGTAAATAATAAATTTATTCTCATTCGCTTTTCTTGATAAGTAAGTAAATAATGAATTTATTCTCATTCCCTGTTCCTTCAGCATCTCGGAACGTTGACTTTGACTTCCACTTCCACTTCTCCTCCTCCTCCTCCTCCTCCTCCGCCGCCTCCTGACCTCCTCCCCACCAGCATTCCTCTCTCTATTCCCTCCGCCGTGCATTTCACCTCCAATCTCCTCCTCTGCAAAGCCTCTCTTCCTCGGCTCTTCCCAACTCCGACGGAAAACCCAATTCCTCCCCATCTGATGGGCTTCTGGGCTTCGAGTCTGGGCTCAAATCCCAACTGGGTTTTCTTGTAACTCTTCAGATTTGCTCGGGCTGTCAAGAGACCAGAAGGGTTTGCCGTAAAACTTGTTGCCGCCATTGTCAGAAAGAGAGGAAAAAAAAAAAAAACAGAAAAAACGTTTAAGGGGGAGAGAGAGAGATTTGTGTGTGTCACGACATTGATATGGAAAATGTTAAACAAGTGCGGCAACACGTATATTATATAGAGACCGGAGAGGGTTGTTGGGTACAGGAAAAGGTTGGAAAACTTTTTGGATTATAAAAGAGAGAGAGAGAGAACCAAAAAAAAAAAAAAAGTTGTTGGTGTCACTTGTTTTGTAGTTGGTGGGGGAATGGATATTAGATTTGGATTGGAAAATCAAATCCGAATCAAAATTTTCACATTTTAAAATATGTCAGCACATTTATTCTTTATTCTGATAAGTAAACATATCAAGAATGGGAAAATCGTGATATCGAAGGTTTGAGGGTAGATTTGTCTTTTTAAAGTTTATGGTCAACTAAAAAAGTGGTCAACAGGACAAAAACCCATAGTAGTAATTAAATGAGGATAAAAATCCAAAACATAAGCACTAAAGGGACTGTTCCCATCATTCCTTCAAAAATAGTTGTTTGACTACCCTTTGTAACTTGTCCAATCACTAGGCCTAGTTGGCACAAAACCAACCGAACAAAACCGGCCATCGGCATCTAGTCAGTTATTCGACCCGCTTGACCCAATATCAATTTTTATTTTTTATTATTTTTGAAATCAAGGGTATGAAGATTTAAATTCTGCACTAAAATTACTGTTACTAGACTATACTTACAATCACCCTAATAACAGTTTTAAATTTACAATTTTACCTTATTAAAAAAAAAAAAAAGTGTACTATTCGCTTGAATCACTAGAGCTTTATGCTAATAAGCTCTTGGTACCAATAATGAATGTCTTTTTCCACCCAACTTTCCTAAAGACTCCTTTTCCCTGAATTTTTTCACCTTTTGCATGATTTTGTGAATTTGGAACTGTTTCCCAACAATACTTATGTATGCCTCTTACGATTCTCAATTTTCGAATGTCACAGTGCCAAATCTTCATAGGTTTCGTTTACTTCTTTTCCTCCTTGTCTTACTAAGTAACGTAGCAATGAAATGATCTAAACATGCTACCAACAATCCTAAATAGCAATTAGATCAAATGCGGAATAAAATTTGGACCGAAAAACATACCTCCCGCCATTGTTGTTTTTCAACGCTCTGTTTATGGGTAAGTGTTTATTTTTGAGGTTATGGTTCTTCTAAACCTTTACTCTCTCTCGGCTGATGGTGTATTCCGAAACTAAATGAGAAAGCAGGCTTACGGTACCAAAACCGAATTGCAACGTCCCTTTTATGCACTCTATCCATCATAGAGCCATTCTCGGACGTGCATACTTAGTGGGCAGGGAATGTGCGCGAGAATCTCGCTTAGGAACGTTGCTAAACGTTCCTAAGATTGTGGGTTGAACCTATGCTGAATATGGACCACATTCGGAACTCAATTTTCTCGACAAAAAATGAGAAAACATCGGGAAAATTTCCAACATTCTCCCACTTGGTCCATACAGTTCAACATTCATCATACAAAAAAACCAAATATATGAATCATGGTGATAAGTCCTCTTATAGCGAGTATTATCTCCCATGTATTACAATATATCAAGTTTTTTAACTTGAGCCCTTAAACTTAATGAACAAACCTTATGTTTATTCTTGGTACAAACTTTAATGATATTTCTCAAAATAAATAAACGAATTTGTGCACAAAAACCAAATGAGAAAACATCACAAATAGAGTTTCATTGAAATAACATCGTTCTTACAACGAAAATCACATAAAGGAACCAAGTCCCATTCTATCTACATGATCCTTAAATTTTAATGGTGGCATGCCTTTAGTCAAAGGATCAGCAATCATCAATTCAATGCTAATGTGTTCAATAACCACTATATTATCTTTAACACGTTCTCTTATGGCTAAATACTTGATGTCGATGTGCTTACTTCGACTACCACTTTTGTTGTTCTTAGCCATAAAAACAGCAGCTGAATTATCACAATATATCCTCAATGGCCTAGAAATCGAATCCATAACTCTAAGCCCAGAAATGAAACTCTTCATCCATACACCATGTGAGGTAGCCTCAAAACAAGATACGAACTCAGCCTCCATAGTGGAAGTAGCAGTCAAAGTCTGCTTTGCGCTTCTCCAAGATACAGCTCCACCGGCTAGCATAAAAACATATTCTGAAGTCGACTTTCGTGAATCAATGCAGCCAGCATAGTCTGAATCAGAGTAGCCAATCACTTCCAAATTATCAGTTCGTCTGTACATAAGCATGTAATCTTTGGTCCCTTGAAGGTACCTCATCACTTTCTTTGCAGCTCTCCAGTGGTCCATACCTGGATTACTCTGATATCTTCCTAACATCCCAACAGCAAATGCAATGTCAGGTCTTGTGCAGACCTGAGCATACATTAGGCTTCCAACGGCAGAAGCATAAGGAATGTTTTTCATTTGTTCCCCTTCAAGATTGTTTTTCGGGCACTGATTCAAATTGAACCTGTCACCCTTCACAATGGGAGCTATACTTGGTGAACAATCTTTCATCCGAAATCTCTCTAAAACTTTGTTGATATAGGTTTCTTGAGATAAACCCAGAATTCCTCGAATTCTGTCTCTATGTATCTTAATGCCAATGACATAAGACGCATCACCCATATCCTTCATTTCAAAGTTGTCAGAAAGAAATTGTTTCACTTCATATAACAAACCCTTATCATTGGTTGCAAGTAAAATATCATCCACATATAGAATAAGAAAACAAATCTTACTCCCACTGACCTTCTGGTATATACATTGATCCATAATGTTCTCTACAAATCCAAATGAAGAGATAACATCATGAAATTTCAAATACCATTGACGGGAAGCTTGTTTCAGTCCATATATGGATTTCTTAAGCTTGCACACCAAATGCTCACCATTACTAGAGGAAAATCCTTCTGGTTGTTTCATATAAACCTCTTCCTCTAGACCTCCATTGAGAAAAGCCGTCTTCACATCCATTTGTTGCAACTCCAAGTCAAAATGTGCAACTAATGCTAGAATGATACGAAGAGAATCTTTCTTAGATACAGGAGAAAAAGTCTCCTTGTAGTCGATTCCTTCCCTTTGAGTGAATCCTTTAGCAACGAGTCTTGCTTTATATCTCTCAATGTTGCCTAATGAGTCTTTCTTTGTTTTGAAAACCCATTTACATCCAATGGCTTTTGCACCATCAGGCCACTCAACAAGATCCCAAACTCCGTTAAATGCCATAAAATTCATCTCATCTTTCATAGCATCATACCATAAGTTTGATTCTTTACAACTCATGGCTTGTGAAAACGTTTCAGGATCATTTTCGGCTCCAATATTATAGTCCGATTCTTCTAGATACACAACACAATCACTAGGTATCGCTGATTTCTTTATTCTAGTAGATCTCCTTAAAGTTGTATCAACATTTTCCTGAGAATCATGTTGTTCAACCGGCTGTTCAATAACTTCTGACAATTCTTGAACATCTTGATCTACTGGATCGTCATTAGCAGCTTGTGGAACATCAATAATTGGTTGTCCAACACCTGTTTGAACTTGAGGGGTGTTGTGAATGACAATCAATCTCTCACTTGAAGTGGAAGGTTGAGCGTCAAAATGATTCATTTCAGAAACAATATCTTGGAATCGATTGCTCCCACTAATCAAGTCATTCTCAAGAAATTTCGCATTTCTTGACTCCACAATCCTAGTGCTGTGAGATGGACAATAGAATCTGTATCCCTTAGACCTTTCGGCATATCCAATGAAATACCCACTTATGGTCCTTGGGTCCAACTTCTTTTCTTGTGGATTATAGACTCTCACCTCAGACGGGCATCCCCAAACGCGTACATGTCGCAAACTTGGTTTCCAACCTTTGAATAACTCAAATGGTGTCTTTTGGACAGCCTTAGTTGGAACTCGGTTCAATATGTACACAGCCGTCTTAAGAGCTTCAGTCCACAAGGACTCAGGAAGTTTGGAGCTAGCAAGCATACTTCGCACCATGTCCAATAACGTTCGGTTTCTTCTTTCAGCTACACCATTTTGGTCCGGAGAACCAGGCATAGTGTATTGGGCAACTATCCCATGTTCTTGAAGAAACTTTGCAAATGGACCAGGTGCTTGCCCATTCTCAGTGTATCTACCATAGTACTCTCCACCTCTATCTGATCTCACGATTTTTATTTGCTTTCCGCATTGTTTCTCTACTTCGGCTTTAAAGACTTTAAAGCATCTAGTGCTTCATTCTTATTATTAAGCAAGTAGAGATACATGTATCGTGAGTAGTCATCTATGTAAGAGACAAAGTACTTATCACGGTATGCATCCATGTCTGGACTACAAATATCTGTATGAATGATTTCCAACAATTCAGAACTCCTCTTGGCACCCTTCTTTGACTTGTTAGTCTGCTTACCCTTAATGCAACTTATACAAGTCTCAAAATCGGTAAAATCTAGAGTACTAAGTACCCCGTCATTCACCAACCTTTTAATTCTATTAATGGAGATATGTCCCAATCTCCGATGCCACAACATAGAGGATTCCTCATTCACAACACATCGTTTAATACCAATATTTCCTTGAACGTGCATAGTAGCATAATTGTCATCATTTTGTAAAATAAGACGAAAAAGATTATCAGACAAAATACCATAACCAATAATTTCAGATTTATTAGATAAACTAAAACCAGAATCTGAAAAATTGAACGAATATCCAACTGATACAAGTCTGGAAACTGAAATCAAATTTCTAGAAAAACCAGGAACATAAAAGGTTTTTTTCTAAAGACAAAATGAAACCACTACTTAAAACTAGCTTGCACGTTCCAATAGCCTCCACATGTGAGGGCATCTTATTTCCAGAGTAGATGCTTTGCTCACTTCCCACTGGCTTCCGCAGGTCGTGTAATCCCTGCAAGGAGTTGGTCACATGGATTGAAGAACCAGAGTCAATCCACCAAGTGTTATGATTAACATTTATCATATTGGATTCATAACAAACAAGTGAAAGTTGAGTACCTTTCTTGTCGAGCCAGTTCTTGAACTTGGAGCAATTTTTCTTTATGTGCCCCTTCTTCTTACAAAAGAAGCACTTTAACTCCTTCTTAATGTCCGACTGGGGAGGAATCTCGCCTTTTCCCTTTTGTTTGGCTTGATTCTTCTTCTTTCCTGGAACTGTTAAGTTCACTTTCTCAGCCTCTTCCATGACCAACCTTCCCTCCTCTTGAACACACATAGTCAATAGCTCATTAATTGACCATTTGTCCTTATGTGTATTATAAGAGATCTTAAAGGGACCATACTGCTGGGGCAGAGTGCACAGAATGTAGTGAACCAGGAAAGTTTCCGACATTTCAACTTCCAATGCTTTCAGTTGAGCCGCTATATCCCTCATGCGCATGATATAATCACGCACGCCTCTAATCCCGGTGAGCTTCATGGATGAGAACTGTATAATCAGGGTGCTTGCTAATGCCTTATCTGAAGTCACAAATTGATCATCAATTGCCTTCAGCAGCTTTCGGACATTGTCGTATTGCTTGACAGAACTCCTAATCCCAGCACATATTTTGGTCTTTATGAACATGACCGAAAGGCGATTAGATCGTTCCCATTTTTCATAAAGATCAACTTGGTCCGGAGTGCTGGTTTCAGTAATCTTAGGAGGTTCGTCTTTCCTAATAGCATAGTCAATGTCCATCCACCCTAAGTGAAGAAGAATCCTCTCCTTCCAAACCTTATAGTTGTCACCCTTTAGTTCGGGAATATCACATTTAATATCAGAAAAATTCGCAGGTTGCATAACTGCATAAAATTAAACATACATGCTTATAAATAAATTGAGACTAATAAACATAAATCATGTTTTACCAATGTAAATCATGTTTTTTTTAAAATATGAATCTAGTGACATAAAACTTGCCTGTGGGCTAAAGTCCTACTCAATTAGATCCATTTATAAATTTATGATAAAACTATCAAATTATGTTCCTTTTCCTAATTCCTGTGGGTAAGTTAGGAAATATAATTTGATATTCTATCCTAATTAATCTTACAAATATAATAAAAATTCCTGTGGGATAAAATCTATCATATTACGTATGATTAACTACAACTAATGTTATAATGTGATCCTAAAAGACTTAATATATAATCTCAATTAATTAAAGATGCTGTGGCTACTCTCTAATTAATTAAAATTATATGGATCACTCAACATTAAATAATTCACAATAAAAGCTCATACAATCGTATAAAACTATAAGCAATATTTACACAAAAAATGAAACAACAATGTATTAATATTATTTAACTTAATTTTGCATGTATAATAAAACAATAAATTATACACACAAATAACAAAATAATATAAACACATAATAATATCCACAATATATTAAAATCATTAAGTTCTGCAAAATTCTAAAATAATATTTTTTTTTTTTTTTTTTTTTTCGGCTGCAAAAAATTTTTTTGTCTCTCAAACGACATGTCGTTTATTAAAACGACACAAATTTCTTTCACAAAAACGACAAGTCGTTTCTCAATGTTGAAGTTTCAGCTGCCAACTAACACGACATGTCCTTTTTCACTTAATAAAACGACTCGTCGTTTTTTCCAAACGGCAACAATGCTACATGACAAAACGACATGTCGTTTTTTGTCGTCTTCAACCTTCAGCCGGGTCGTTTCGACCCCGGTTCGGACCCGAAGTGAAACCCGACGGTTTCTTAGCCTTCCAGACACCAAAATTGACGTTTCAAATCACATAAATTCTAGAAATCTAATATCTTAATGATTCCTAACAATAATTCACATCAAAAACGTCAGAAATTCAAATTCAAAATCTCAAAAACAAAAATTTCTCTACTCACGGTAAAACAACAACGCAGAGGCAAAAAACTGCTCTGATACCAACTGTAAAACTTAACTTAATGATCTAAACATGCTACCAACAATCCTAAATAGCAATTAGATCAAATGCGGAATAAAATTTGGACCGAAAAACATACCTCCCGCCATTGTTGTTTTCAACGCTCTGTTTATGGGTAAGTGTTTATTTTTGAGGTTATGGTTCTTCTAAACCTTTACTCTCTCTCGGCTGATGGTGTATTCCGAAACTAAAATGAGAAAGCAGGCTTACGGTACCAAAACCGAATTGCAACGTCCCTTTTATGCACTCTATCCATCATAGAGCCATTCTCGGACGTGCATACTTAGTGGGCAGGGAATGTGCGCGAGATCTCGCTTAGGAACATTGCTAAACGTTCCTAAGATTGTGGGTTGAACCTATGCTGAATATGGACCACATTCGGAACTCAATTTTCTCGACAAAAAATGAGAAAACATCGGGAAAATTTCCAACAAGCTTATATTTCTGACAATATTCAACAAAACTAACTTTCGGAATGTCGAAAGAGGTAGGTGAAAATCTTCCTTGGATGACTGTAGTTGTATGTGAAAGTAACAGATGGAACAAATTTCTTTTTGACTGCAAAACTGTGCATGAAGTTCATAATTGAGATGTTGAATGACCCCCACCCTTGAATTTCAACAATGATTTGAGTTTGTACAACATTTTGTCTTACAGCTGAATTTAACATATAATTTAGACTAGTTCTTTCCTTCTTAAACTGAATTTACCTATATACATACAACGAACAACGAACAATGAAAGGCAAGGACATAGTAAGAAGCGGTACTCGTGTTCTTGCTCGTCGCACAGACCAAGTTTAAGACTTAGGGTCTCGCATATGCAAAAGAATAAAAAAACAAAATTTTGAATCCATTGAACAACCCATGTTCATTTTCTCCTCTCTCCTTCGAGATGTCCATTGTCAAATTAAGCGGCAAATAAATGAATTCAAATGGCGTGACATTTCAGTCGTAGAAGACACGCTCCCCGGTAGCAAATAGGTTCCAAAATATGGCTGTTACGAAATATAGAACTGCGGTGACAGATAAGAAAGCCTGGAACGATCCCAACCATTGTACAAAATAACCGGTTCCCACGGTGCTGACGATCGCTGCAAGTGTCCCGGCTGAATTTGCTATGCCTGTTAACAGAGAGAGTAATTAGCCTGGCAGTTCTAAAAACGAATCATAATGAGCAAATATCTCATTTAGCAGATGGATAAGGCGCGCTACGAAACATACCATGGAGAAATCCGGCATACTGAGGAGCAATGTCCTGATTCAAAAACGATAAAAAAGCAAAATGAGTAAGCTTTAACGAAAGATGAGGCGAAAATTGTTGGACATGACCTCATTATCTTGGAAATATCTGCAGCTATAAAAAAGGTGTTTTGATGATCGGATATTTACTTGCATATTGAGGAGAAAGCCGGCTTGGCTGAAAGAGCTTAAGCTCAAGGCTATTGTCAAGAGTACAGCCGCAACTACTGGTGTTTTTGCATAATTCAAGCAGAGCAGAGCCACCCCAGGCCCGATGAAACCAATGGACTGTCACATTCACAAGCAAGTGTCAATCGAGTAAATCTTACAAATATACAAATGCTTTTGAAGAGAATGGCAGTTCCAAGAGTTACCTGCATGAGCTTTCGAACGAATGTCAAAGAGTAGCCTTTCCTGAGCAAGTGATCTGATGTTGCACCTGCAATGTAGCCAGAAACCGCCATTGTTCCCCACGGAACGGCACTAAACCATGCTGCTTGCTTCAAGTTCACATTAAACACCTGTATTCAGCAAGAAGGGTCAAGATGAGAGGAACATTGCAAAGCTAAAGACTGTTGCAATAAATGGTTTACCACGATCCAAGACAAAAAGAAGACAACATTTACTTACGGTTTTGAAATAAACAGGCATCCATGAAAGAAGAACGAAGTATCCCTGCAAAACAGACCACCCTTTAAGAGAAGATTGAAATCTAATCTCGCGAGAATTTTAGAAATTATAAGTAATCTAACCCATCCATAAAGAAAAAACTCACCCAATTGTTGGTTACATTGGCAAAAATAATAGCCCATGTTGGTAACTTGGATAAAAGAAGCCGTAGAGGTGGGAGTTTGTTGCTCTTCACCAGGGACTCAGTTTTCCCGGCTTGGATTAACCGGAGCTCTGATGTACTGATAAAAGGGCTCTCTCTTGGATCATTTGAGACTTTAAAACACCCATGTTGTCAACCAGAGCATCCCAATAGAAGAGAAGAGAATGAATGGGCCAGAAATTCCCATTGATGATAGCATTATTGGAGTTAGTAGTAAACCGATGACGTTGCCAAGATGAAATCCTGCCATAGACATTCCAATGGCACTTGCTCTCTCTTGGCTTGGAAACCACCTGCCAAATCACCAAAGAACAATTTCACATGTCTAAACTACTTATCCCTTGCCGAACAGATTCCAGATATCTCCCCCATTTTAATGGCCAACTCAGGAAAAAGTTACTCCCATGGGACAGTTTTTTCCAAAAGCAAAGCTAGGCTCGAACCGCCAGCTATTCCGGACAACCCAAATCCCATGTCAAATTTTTGGTGTTACATGGACGTTACATTCTCGAACATTTAAGTGAGCATGATAAAGTCATAAATCCAACTCGTTGTTTCACATTGGGTGATAGTAAGAAAATTTCGTTCGACAGGAAATACGACACCAAAATTTGACAGACGATTGGAGTGAATGCAGGACTGACATCCAGCTTGTGTTGAAACAGCTCAAGTGAAAATCCAACAATCTACAGAAACAATAAATGAGGAATTACCTGGACAGGAGGGTGCTCATAGAGGGCATGGCTACACCTTCGGCGAGGCCAAAGAACGCGCGAACAGCCAACAGGCTCACCGTGGAGTGGTTGGCAGCCCATGGAGTAAGGAGTGTGGCCAAAGACCAAAAAGCAACACCCCATGCCATCACTTTCTTTCCTCCATATCTGTCCACTAACGCTCCTCCAATCACCGAAGAGAATATGTATCCCCACAGAAACGATGACTGCAAAATGTATCAATCCACGCTTAAATTCGACATAACAAATGGTTGAAAAAAAAAAAAAAAGGGTTGTTAGGAATTGGTGCAATCTTTACAAAGTTGCCATGCTACGGGAACTAATTGGTTCCGCTAGAATTATTTTCCAAATTATGCATCTTTTTCATGTGCATATGTTAGAGCAAGCATCTTTTAATTTGATCACCTAAATAATGTAATAGGAAGTTCCAACTTGTACTATGCAACAACCCCATACGGTAAGATGGCGTTGAGTTTGCTCTCCAAATGTGAAAAATGAAAAAAAAAAAATATCCATTAAAAATATGTGAGGCTCAAATTATTTTTTATTGCACATAACTCCTTCCCCAAATGCCAAGTGCCAACGAAGTAGCATAGGATGGTAGATGGGACCTGGGTCCCAGCAGAATTGCTTGTATTAATTTGAGGAAAGTGAATTTCCATTGATGAATTGTGCATCACGTGGTCCTCATTCAAGCAAATGGGGACCAAGACCAAAAGCTGGACATGAGGCGGCGAATCGAGACAGTTTTAAATTTTCTTAACTACCACCACGCACAAGTTCACAACAACCCCCTGGTCATACTTTTTCATTTACATTTCTTCCTCCGGTCAATTTTCTTTTCCAATTCCAATTCTACTTTCTACTTTCACAAGAAGCACCCCCAAAAGGAAAACTTCAATTCTAACAAGGAATCACAACTACCACCAACATGAAAATGAAAATGACAACCTACCCACATGCCGTAAGAAAATGGAAAATGTCAAACAAAGCAAGAGCTAATCTATGCGTCATCAGTAGTAAATCATAAATTCTCATGATCTTAAATGGTAAGTGACATCCTTAAGTTACAACTTGTGGAAGTAGACACATAATAAAATCTCCAACGTTACCACTCTTTTGTTAATCTAATCCCAAAATTGGCTTATTTAAAAAAATAATAAAAAATAAATAATCACAAAATTCGTAGGACCACTGCAAGATTATAAGTGACAATTTTCGAGAAAAACAAGACTATGGGTCCGTTTGGGGGCAGTTCTAGTTTCTAGTTTTCAAAAAAAAAAAAATTTTCTTTTTCTTAACTTAAAATTATTTTTTAGGGCCTGTTTGGTGTGTAAGTTTGAGTTAAGATTTTTAAGTTTAAATAGTAAATTGTGTTGACTTTTCAGAAAAGACAAAAAACTTTTTGAGAAAAAGACAAAAACTTTTGGGAAAAAAGATAAAAAAAAGTTTGAAAATGTTAGTTTGGACTAACATACCAAACATGCCCTTATTATTCATATTTGAAATGTCTGCAGTAAATTTAAAAATATTAAAGATTACGGGGGTGTTTGGTGTGTAAGTTTGAGTTAAGATTTGTAAGTTTAAATAGTAAATTTTTTTGAATTTTTTTGAATTTTCAGAAAATACAAACAACTTTTTGGGGAAAAAGACAAAAAACATGATAAAAAAAGTACAATTTAGTTTAAACCGAACATGTTGTCAAACAAGACCTACATTTTTAAAACCTCTTCCATAGATCCAATATCAACAGGGCAAATGTCGAGAGCTCTTAGAGCCCCAACTCCGCAGGATGGGTCCCACATCAAGTGCGGCGTTAGCCGCTCATGTTGCTCCCCAGCTCTGATTGGTTGGAAGTGGTGATTTGATATTTAGCAGGCTTCAAAAAAAGTTATATCCGATAAAAAAAAATTTTGCAACAAAAATCCATAACCTTAATCATTTCAAACTTTAAAAAAATAAAAATAAAAACATGAAAAAATTGTTGAATTTGAGAATAAGAAAAGTTAGACTTCTAAACTAATGTTACGTTTGGCAAGGGATGTAGAAAATAGAAAGAAATAAAGAGTAAAATTTTTAATGATGAAAATAAAAGAGATTTTTTATCATGTTATTTGATAAAAGAGAAAGTATAAATTAAGAGATAATAATAAATTAAGATTAAAATACTTATTTTATTCACATTTATTTTGTCAATAAATTTTCATTAATTTTTTTTAAATTAAAAAGATTAAAAAGTGATAAATCCCGATTTAATTTTCCTTTATTTCTAATTTTTTCTTTACTAAACAACTAAAATTTCATTTTTCTCTCTAAATTCCCTTCTCTAACTTCCTTTGTCTCCTTTTTTTCACCCTATCAAACAAATGTTAAAAGTTTAACCAATTATTTGAAATGATATTGTTTATGATGTTAAACTTGGATTGTTTTTTATAGAAAAAAAAAAAAAAATCGAGAAGGGGGATTCCAATTAGGAAGTACCTGAACGATGCCAAGGAAAGAGCTGGACCAGCCAAACTTGGCGGCTAAAGGAACAACAGCGACAGACATGACAACTCTGTCAGCATTACAGAGGCACATAACACAGGCCACCATAGCCACCACCTTCAGCCTCTCCGGAACGTTGACTTTGACTTCCACTTCCACTTCTCCTCCTCCTCCTCCTCCTCCGCCGCCTCCTGACCTCCTCCCCACCAGCATTCCCCTCTCTATTCCCTCCGCTGTGCATTTCACCTCCAATCTCCTCCTCTGCAAAGCCTCTCGTCCTCTGCTCTTCCCAACTCCGACGGAAAACCCAATTCCTCCCCATCTGATGGGCTTCTGGGCTTCGATTCTGGGCTCAAGTCCCAACTGGGTTTTCTTGTAACTCTTCAGATTTGCTCGAGCTGTCAAGAGACCAGAAGGGTTTGGCGTAAAACTTGTTGCCGCCATTGTCAGAAAGAGAGGGAAAAAAAGAAAAACAGAAAAAAACGTTTAAGGAGAGAGAGAGAGAGATTTGTGTGTGTGTCACGACATTGATATGAAAAATGTTAAACAAGTGTGGCAACACGTATATTATATAGAGACCGTAGAGGGCTGTTGGGTAAGGGAAAAGGTTGGAAAACTTTTTGGATTATAAGAGAGAGAGAGAGAGAGAGAACCCAAAAAAGAAAAAAAAAAAAAAGTTGTTGGTGTCACTTGTTTTGTAGTTGGTGCGGAATGGAAATTAGACTTGGATTGGAAAATTAAATCCGAATCAAAATTTTCACATTTTAAAATCTGTCAGCACATTCATTTTTATATGTATCCTAAATATGAATTCTAAACATGTAACAGTTGTGTTTTTGAAGGGGAGTTTTTACATTAAAACTTTTTACTTTATACTATCAATGGAAACTAACGTATAATTTAACGGTAATATACATATTTGGCCCACCAATAGAGTTTGAATCCCCTAATTTTTATATTAAAATAAATAAATAAAAAATAAAAAAATGATTGATATTTTAATCCTTAGATTATTTTTTTAAAGCTTAGATCTACAACAGAAAGGTAAGATTTATAATGGAATTAGTTCTATTGTTGTAAATTTTTAAAAGAAACATCATTTTAAAATAAGACAGAAGAAAAGTTAATAATAACATGTTATAACTTTTATATACCTTCGAATTTACACAACTTATTTATAATTCGGATTTCTTCATATTATTGATTTTGGTCTATATTTTTGTGGTTCACAAACCTGAAAGAAGTTTTTTATTTTGTTGGCCCCTTTAACATTTTTTAGAATTGGTCCAACAAAACAATTTCTTCGCGCTCTATTAAAGAATTCTCAAAAAAGATTTGTCCACTAATCAAGAGTCTTACGTGGAAATCACGTGTAAACCGTCACCAACCAACCACATTCCACGCTTCAGGGGGGCAGGGGTAGCACTACCTACTACCGAGTCCTATGATGCCCCAAACTCGCATGGGAAAATGAAATCGAATCTTTTTTTTTTTTCTTTCCCGTATTTATTTATTTGTTTTTATGTGCAAGATCAGGGTTGAAATCTAAGGGCCTGTTTGGTGCACAAGTTCAAGATGAAATTGATAAGTTTAAATAGTAATTTTTGTTGACTTTTCAGAAAAGACAAAAAACTTTTGAGAAAAAGACAAAAGTTTAAACTCATGGTGATGAGTTTGAACTCATCACCCAAACAAGCCCTAATTATTTATTTATTTGTTTTTATGTGCAAGATCAGGGTTGAAATCTAATTATTATTATTTTTTTTTTCAGTGTCATCAGTTTACAAAAAGACTGATTGGGAGATTTATTTTTGAAATTGAACCGGTCTAACTGTAACGTTTTTGGACCAAGTTTGGTCCAGTCAGTCGTCTAATTTTAAGTTTCCATATGTAGATGGACTTTTACTCCTCTCATTTACCAACCAAACTACTCAAGTTGAATTTGAGGACTTTTAGGCGGAGTGATCGGAGTAAGTTAATCATTTTTTTATACTTAGGAACGTGAGATTCCAATTTAATATCATTTAATAAAATCAAATGTGATTTATATAAAAATATATATATATAGGGTAAATTGCTTATTTAATCCCTAAACTTTTCATCTTGTACAATTTTAGTCCATGATTTTTTTTTTTTTTTTTTTTTGTAATTGGAATGCCTTTAAACTTTTAAAATATTTCTGCAATGGCCTTTTCTGTTAATTTTTAACGGATTTTATTAGTAATTTGTTCAAAAAACGGTGCTAACTACGGATTCCCTCTAAATATTAACGAAAAAGACTATTTTAAACGATGTTTTTAATAGCTTTTTGTCATTCTAGATACGAAAAAAAGAATAAAAAATACATCTAAACTATTAAAATGTCACTACAATAGTTATTTTTATTAATTTTTAAACGAAATATGTTAGTGATTTGATAATAAGGTGATGCTAACTAACGGATCATATTCAAAATTTGATTTAAAGGATTATTGTAGTAACTTTTTAAGAGTTTAGGGCATTCCAACTACGAAAAAAAGTTTAAAGACCAAAGTTGCATAAAGTTAAATATTCATGGACCAAGCAAGCAATTTACCCATATATGTAGCTTGGTTGCAGATATAATATAACGGTAATATCACACTTGACTTTATCAAAAAGTACAGTTCGAATTCTCTCATCTCAAATTCAATATACATATATATGTTGGAAGCGTTTATAATAGAGATTTTGCAATAAGCCGCTAGATTTATTTTCCAATCAAAATAAGTAAATAGGTCACTTGATTTATGGTTAAATTCATAATTGAGAAGATGAGATATACTGATTGTGCTCACTTCAATTGTTGAAATTTATTATAAGGGCCTAGAGAACACTTCTAATGGTAGAAATGGGAGCGAATATTTCATTGCATTTTATTTAAATAACTTTTTGCTCAAAAGTGTTGCATTCCATTCACTATTATTAATAATAAATGATTTGACTACATGAGCTACTCTTTTTCAATTATTATTATTATTATTTTGGAAAGTGACATGTCCGTATTTTGACCCCAAATGAATTTTTAATTTTTTTGTTTTTTGCCCTTTGAGATCCTGAAACCCAAATAGAACAGTTTTCTATATATATATAAAGGTCAAAACTCCATTAAAAAGGGGATAATGTACAGAAATGACCGATTTTTAGGGGAAACAAAAATAAATAGACAAATTATTCGGTAAAAAAAAAAATGTTCTTTTAGATACACATCCCGTATTCACTAATTAAATAAAGGATGGTTCTATTAACACATGCATCACTCTCTTACCATTTTAAATATAAACCCCTCCTAATTTTAAAATTACACACTCTTTATATTCCAAAATTGCGCCTAATATCATTTACAAAATAAATACTACTAAATCAATTCAAGTAATTTTTTTTACACCCAAATTTTATTTTAGGAATACCCCATTTTATATTAAAGTACCATTTAATTTTAGTTACTTTAATATGAGTTTTTCTCTATCTTTCTCTCTCTCACTTTTTTTTTTGTTGTGTTTTTAAAGTGTCACTTTTTTTTTTTTTTTTTTAAATAGCTGAAACTTTAAGCACGAAGCTTTTTTCACACATAAATCAAATTTTCCAAAAAGAAGTTTGCCAAAAAAATAAATAAAAAAGGAAACAATGGGCACACAACAAAAGAAGTTATTTATATTTGTTGATTTTCGTTGCTTGCCCTTTTTTGTTTTAATTTTTATTTATTTTTTACTTCTAATTTTAAACTTTTAAGTTTATTGCAGAATACTTATTTCAAAGAATAAATAGTAAATATGCTAATTTGTTAGGATAAATTATTATGACTGTCCCCAATCTCTTTATGAGAATACCGTTTGATTCATAATTTTTTTTTTTAATTTGTCTCTAAACTCTTTAAAAAATTACAAGAAGGGGTATATCTCTACCGGACGTTCAAAATTAACAGATTTTTGTCACGTACTTGTCATGCGACCTTAATTTACTAAGAAAAGACTGAAATATCCTTAATAAATAAAGAAAAATATAATTTCAAAAAAAAAAAAAAAAAAAAAAAAAACTTCATCTTCTTCAACCTCTTGGCCTTGTTCAAGCCTATCGCAATTGCAGACCACAAACAAAAACCCTAAGAATGCAATGCACGTATTCTTCTTCCTCTTGGCCTCTCGGCCTTTCTCACACTCAATCAAGCGTTCTCCGAGCCCCAATCCACTTGCCTTATTCTCCTTCCTCTTCGGATTCTCTTCGGCGAATATGTGAACTGCTCGTCGATGGAGGCCTGGATCTTGCGCCGGTACGGAGGTACTCTCCGTCGAGCTAGATCTCATAGAGACCAAGGCTCACGATAAGAAGGCTGGGCTCGCGACGGCACAGAGATGGTCACGACGATGAGCTCGATCTGGCGGCACCCTGGGCTCACGGCGGGAGGGCTGATGACGCAAAAGCTCAGCAAGGTTTCAAAGAACCACCAAAATCTTAAAGAGAAATCGCCTTGAACGGCCGTCACAACAAACTCAAATATGGACTGAAATTTACTCTGCTGATCTCATTCATTGAACTATTTGGCTAACAAACGACAGTGAGCAGCACTGTTTAGAAATAGAACAAACGAGAAAGAGTTTTAAATAAAAGCAACAAAAAACGACAACTGTTTCATTTAGTTCTAAACACACAAAGTAAAAAAGGAAAACGACTTTAAATTGCTTCAGTTGCCTCCCTTGCAATAGCTTTTTAGTAATCTCTCCTACATCAGCTGAGCTGACAGCGAGCTCAAATCTCACAGTGGCCTGGACTCGCCATAGGGGTGGTTTCACGACAGACGATATTGATGGATCTTATATCATCTTCCATTAAAGCTTTATTTCAGTGCGCATATGTTAGTAGTTCACATTCAGAACAAATTGCTAATTATGAAGTCAAAATTTTCCATATTTTTTGCTTTATAACCATACACCAGTGAAAAAAATGGAGCCGACGATACCATTGGAGAAGATTCAAGAATTTTATTGTGTTTTGTTATTTTATTCTTTGTGTTTTGTTTCGTTTTCGTTTTTTTTGGATTTATTTATTTATTTTCGTTAAATAGGGGAGAAAATGGTGATGATAAATAAATGGGAAGATGAATACGGAGCCCTGTTGTTGTTGTTGTTGTTGTTTTTTTAAATTTATTTTATATTTATAAAATATTATTTGTTTACGAAAATATCCTTTGATATCCTCTCCATGTGCCATGCACATGATGTGCTCCATCCAAGATTTAACGTGTTAGGTTAAAGGATTATTTTTCACCGTTTTTACGAGTTTAGGGACAGATCCATAAAAAAAAAATTTGGGAACCAAACGACACCCTTGTTAAATATTCAGGGACTGATGTAGTAATTTATCAAATTTACAATTTGCTTATCTATGAACAGTTCTCCATTCCAAAAGCATAACAAAAAACAGACATAGTCTAGCGGTTATATCACATATAACTCCATCTAAAAATATAGTATTTGAATCCCCCCATCCCAAGTCCCAAAGAAAGAAAAAAGAAAAAAAAAAAAAAAAGTGAGAGAGAGGGAAAGATAAAGACAAGTGAATGTCCAATTAAATTAAAATAAAATTGGGTCAAAATATATTTAAAGTGGTGGAACAATATTAATTTTATAGAGGGATATATATAGTTTTGGATTTTAAAGCAATAAGTAAATTTGATTATTTTAAAACAAAAAGATCTATATTTAAGAATAAAGGGGTGTCAACAGAATTATCTTTATGAAATATATGTCATATTTAGTTATTAAAATATTTGGTAAATTTCATATTTATGCAGTAAATTGAATTACTTTATGATCGGTAAGTTCAACTATATAATAAAAACTTTAAAAAATAAACTAGCTACTACAATTCTTTAAAAAAAAAAAACAAACAAACAAACAAACAAACAACGTCAAAAACCTTAGACCAGATTCCGTAGTGCACAAATGCATAAAACATCTAATAAGTTAAGTTTTGGAACCTCACCAATATTTTACATCTCATGTGAATATATGATAGTATCGATTTCTTTTGGTTTGGCGCCGTTATAATTTTATAGGCAGAGAAAGACATCCGAATGTAACCAATTTAAAGACAGTTATATTAAAATGATACAAAAATTAATACTAAACTAATATGAAAAAATGAACACTAAAATTTGTATCATGTTAATTAAGAATGAGAAATTTATGTCATATTGGTTAATAAATTAAAAAAAAAAAAGATTGTGGGAGTAATTTTCTCTATAAGGAAAAGCCAATTCGTGAGAAAAAAAAAAAAAAAAAAAAAATCTGTTTTACCTAATAGCATAAAATCTTTCAATTATGTAAAAATAAAAAATAAAAAATAAAAAACTTTCGGCCAAATTAATACAGTAGTTTAACGCACTATCCAAGTGTCTGTTGGATCATAGATTGTATTTGAATTTTTTTTAGCGTTTTGTATTCGGATATAAAATTTGAATTGTGTATTCAAATTGAATGTGTGTTAATGTGGTTTTATTAAAGATTATATTTAAATAGTGTAAAAGTATAAATAAACGTGATACGAATTTCTACCAAATGAATATTTAAATTTAAATTTGAGTTAAATTATTTTTAATAATAAAAGCGTTGAGATGCACATGAATACTTTCATCACAAACCAAACAAACATTTGTATTTGAGTTAAAAATTTTCAATTAAGATGTTAATCCAAACAACCCCAAGCTTTTTTAACCAAATTTTTATAACGATTAGAAGAGGGGGGAAAAAATAATAAAAAGGATGATTTAAGAATAATCGTCCACGGGTACCTGATTCACAAGAGTCACGATTCACAGCCAACAACCTACCACTTGAGTAATCATCAAGAAAACTTATCACTTGAGTGACGGAATACCATAGCGAATGGAAAAAACGAGGGGAATTAAATAGAATTAAAGATGGAAAAAAAATCATCTATAAAATATGACCAAGCCGTAGAAGGAAAAAATAAAACTAGTATCTAATCTAATCTAATCTAATCTAATTTAGTACATCTATGACATGGCATTATTACATTACATGTTATAAAAACGACAAAAAAAAACATTAAAACAATATCTTTTGTTCTTGGCCTCCAAATTAGCTAAGTGACAATTTTAAATAAAAAATTAATTTAAAAAATAAAAAAAGTATTTCTTTATATTTTATCGGTGTCTCTTCTACTTTGTTTTTATTTGTTCGCGCGTAAAATACAACTAATATAAATAAAAGTGACCACTTTTGAGCTCCCCATGCCTTCCACGTTACACTCAATTTCGTGGTTTTATTTATTTATTATTATTTTTTGCTTTCCACATGTTTGCTGTCTGTGTGTTTTTTGTTTTTTGTTTTTTTTGTTTTTTGTTTTTTGTTTTTTGTTTTTGTAATAAATCTTCTTGCACTCCAATTATTTTCCCTTGCTTTTGTGTCCTTTCAAAATCTTCTTCCACTGCCATTAAGAAAAAAATCTTTTTACACTGTTTTTTGTTTTTTTTGTTTTTTTTTTTAACATTTTCCTCATCATTTCTTTTATTGAAAATGTGTGTATTTTTTTTTTTTTTCCATAAATAAAGTGACACCAAATACCTTTCTCATGGCATATGGTAAGCTCGGTGAGATATAAGCAGTCTGTGAGCTGGGAATCCCACGTGATCGACCACGTTGTTTCAAAATATTAACTTACTTAATCCTTAGATTAGAATTAGATGGTCTTTTTTTTTTTTTTTTTTTAACATGATTATCTTAACTTAATTCTGCTCGTCGATACATAGGATGCCGAATACAACTTTTCGGCATCTCATCCCATCAAGGAATTTTATCCTTCTAGGTACCCAAAAAGCACTAGCTCGAAGGCAATCCTACAATTTCCCTATTTTGCGACGACATTATTTGTAACAACTTTTGTTGTCGCTAAAAGTCATTATTTACGACAACATATTGTCGCAAAACTGTTCATATTTACCACAACATGTCGTTGCAAAGAAATAGAGAAACATTCTTGATTATATTGTGACGACTCGTTGCCGCAAATAATAGAGTTGGCGCCAAAATTCTTATAGTATGCACAATTGACACCAAATAAACAGTAATTTCAACGAGAATGTCATAGCAATTAGTCGTCCATATACAACTGACAACTTTATGAGAGATATTTATTTCTAACACTATTTGCAACGACAACGTTGTCGCAAATATTGTTTTGAACTCAATTTTCACCAAAACAATTAACGGACTGTTTGGTGGTTATTGAAAATTATTTGCAATTACAGTGAAGAAATGCCATCACAAATACTAGAGGGGACTTTCCTTTTGTCGCAAACACTATTTTGAATTCAATTTTCACCGAAAAAATTGGCGGACTGCTTGGTGGTTACTAAAAATTATTTGCCATGACACTGAAAAAATGTCGTCGCAAATACTAACCCAGTAAGGGAAATTTTAGTGGGAACTTTGTGCGACATGTCACTGCAAAAAGTGGTTCCAAAATGTTCATCAATTAATTTTAACAGACTGCGTCATTTTCTCTGACTTTTTACGACGACATGTAATCGTAAATAATAGTTCTAGAATATTCTTTAATGATTAGATCGAGACAACATCGTTAATTAGCTTCACTTTTTAGCTTCGACAATTGATTTTTTGCAACGACATGTCGTCGTAAAAGGTTATGCATAAATAAGATCTCACAGAACCCCTCCTCCTCATTTTCCCCTGTCATTTTCTTCCACTCACTCGGCCTCTCACCCTTTCTCCACCGGATTCTCATAGATGTCTTCCAAAATCATAAAAAAAAACATTCATATTCTTCAATATTCTTCTTGAATAATGCTAGAGCTACCAACTCCAATCTTTATTTTTATGCGCTAACCTACATGACATGTAATTTGACATTCCATAGCATATGTGTTTACTCTATAAAATAGAGTTATTTAACATGCTTTTAAGCTTATTAATTGTTGATATTTCAAGATAATATGCATTAGTTTTTAGTATTTTATATAACACTAATTTGTTTGCTTTAGTTAAAGAAAGTGTAAAGAGTTATAGATATTTTTTGGCTTTTAGCATACTTTTAAGTTTAATTTTGTGTTGCCTTACAGCTGGAGCCCACGATGCCAAAAAGGTGGAGGCCCATTGGACTAGAAGAGATGATGGAATAGGCAGCTGAAGTGCATCAGATTGCTGCAGAAATGCTATAGTAATGTCACAGCAAAGTTGCAGCAGTGAAGAATTAACTTAAAAGCACATGTGGACCCAAGTTTTGCTTTACAGCTGGCAGTGGTTCATTTGCCCATTTTGTCAAAACACGATAGCTGTAAGATGGCCACCAATATTAGCTATCAAAAGGGCATGTGCAACTATGGCATCTCTTTTAGTATTGGTATAAAAGGGAAAGTTAACGATTGAGCTAGAGGAGCCAGTTCTGAGAAGAGAAAGGGCAGAGGCAAAACAGAGAGGAATTTGGGGAAAAGAAGAGGACGAGAGGGAGAGAAGAAAATCTGGAATTTTTAGAAGCAAGCAGTATAGCACGGCCTTTGGATTATTGGCTGGGCAAGGAACCACACGAGAGTATACACGCTTAGTTTGGGATTTTTTTGATTTTCAGTTCACTCGAATCCTTTTGGTTTTTCTTTATTTTCTTCTCTGTGAATCATGATTCTATCGATTGAGATTGTTGATTTTAATTTCGTTGAACTAAGTATGAACTAATTTCCTTTGCTAGGATTATTGATGGAACCAAGGTTGTAATGAAGACTTGCTTGTTTTGTTAATTGTTTAGTAATTTTTCATCCGGTTTATTCAAGTGATTTATGTGTTTAATCTCTGTTGATTGACTGGCCATCAGTTGGTAGAGTGTAAAAACTAGAATTAATTCTGGGAAGGTTAATTTTGGTTGAATCTAGCTTGAATAATATAAGTGTATGATATAGGAATATATTATTACCTTGTACATCCCATTAAAATTGGTGCTAAATCTTATGTTTGGAAAACTGAGATGCATAGGAATATGTTGATTTTGGTTTAAAGAATTGAAGACAAAATTCATTCGGAAGAGGATTTTGTAGAATTTTAGGTTGACTGTAGCAACTTTGCTATAGCATTCCTACAAAATTTGCGGTCAGATTTACAACTGAGGGGAAATCAGTAATTCTAGCCATTACCCATCATTGATTCACAACCTAAGCTTTAGATTTTGTCACGTTTTACCTTTTGTTTGCATTTTTAATCACACCCATTCGTTTATATTCATTTTCTATAATTTTGGCTCTCAAATGATTCTCAAAGTTGTTTTAGAACAATTGTTTTCTGTAATTAAATTTTTGGTAATACAATCCCTGTGGAGACGATACTCAACTCACTACTGTATTACTTGTTCGATTACGTGCACTTGCGTGGTATTTTCACATATATATTTTTGGCGAACAATATGACATATTAACTCTTTTTAATTTATTAGATTAGTTTGCCAAGATACCCCTGTTACTCATCTGACTACAAATAATTTATCACACCCTCACCTAGAAACGTAAATCTTCTATGACGTTTCAGTTTCATGACATATGTAATTATATATATATATATATATTGATGAAGCATGTTTGTACGTACAAGAATACAATCAGGTTCCTAATATATATATATATATATATATATATATATATTCAACCGGATATAATAGATGAAGAAACATTTGTATTTCAACCATACAATCAAGTTTACCAGCCACCCTCCCCGTAATTGTTGTTCACCCTGCCGACAAAATAAACCACGCAATCAAGTAATATTGGTTGTATTGATAAAAATTGTCTTCCGTTGATCTCTTTGCTAACTTGTTTGAGTTGGTTCATATTAACTAGGTAGCTCTTGTTGCTGCCCTTGCTATTGTGCCTCCCTCTTTGTGATTTCCGATTCCTATTTTACACCAAAACAAAAAAAACAAAAAAAACAAAAAAAAACAAAAAAAAAAAAAAAAAAAACAAAAACAAAAACCGTTTTTTTTTCTAAAACTGGAAATCCGAAAACCAAAATGAAAACAAAAATTGAGGAAGAAGAAGTACAGAACAACGAAAAAAATTTTCAAATACCCAAAACCCCAAAATTCGAAGCCAAAACAAAAACCAAACAAAAAAAAAATAAAAACGAAATCAAGAATTTACATAACAAAAAAAAAATTTACAAAACCCAAAATCCTAAACCTAAACGGGAAAAAAAAACAAAAATCAACAAATTACAAAACGAACAAAATTTTTATTACCAACCAGAAGACTTATTAGGGCGTTTGAAATCAGAGAAAGAAGATGACGTAAGGAAGGAAGAAGATGATGGTAAGAAAAAAAATATTTATATTTTTTCTTTTGCTAGAAGAATATTTGATACTTCAGCTTCATGAAAAAGAGAATGGAGCTATTAGAGAATAAGAGAGAAAAGGCCGGCGAGTAAAAACAGAGGAGAGAAAAATAAAAAAATGAGCAAGAAAGTGGAAGAGTCAGAGGGGTATGTTAGCAAATTAAGTGTTACATTAAAAAAAAAAAAAAAAAAGATGATGTGGCATATGAAATGGAGTACAAAGTCACATGTTATATGTAGATTGGTGCATAAAAGTAGATATTAAAGTTGACGTGTTTAATAGTTTTTTTTATTGGAAATCTAGACTTAATCCACCCCAAAACCCACAAAAATACCCACACAAAAAAAAAAAAAAAAAAAAAACCCAAAACCTCTCATCCCCCACCCAACAAAACCGCCTTCACCGCCGTTGTCCCTTCAGCGTCGTCGGAATTGTTCTTGCTGCCAATTCTTTGAATTCCACCCCCGTTTAGTGGGTTTTGGATTGTGTAAGTTTAAGTTTTTATTTTTTTTTTCCTTTCAATTTTTTTTGCTTAAATATTTTTTGGATTTGGATGATTGTGTTGGATGAAACAAAAGTATGAATTTTGGTTTTTGGATTTGGATGATTGTGTGGAATGAAATAAAATTATTGATTTTGGATTTGATTTTTGGTTTTGTGTATGGATTGTTTAAGAATTGTGAGTATGTATGGATGATTTTGTATGGATTGTTTAAAGATTGTGGTTACGTATGGATTGATGATTTTTTTCAATTTTGATTATCTGTTATTGATTGGAAAATTGAGTGGTATGGCAACTTTTTGAAATGTTAATATCTAGTTAAAAGAGGTTAATAATTAGGAAATCAATAAATTGTTAGATGAAATATTTAATAATTAATAAATTTTCAAATAATTATTACAATTAAATAACAATAAGAAAAATATAATAAGTTAGCAATTTAAAAAGAAATTAGTATGTCAATATAATAAAATGAAATACATTAAACAGTAACAAGAAGTTCAAAATTATCAAAATAATAAGCAATTCAATTAGTTAAAAATGGAATTAATTAAATTAATAAAAATTATCAAAATAATAAGCAATTCAATATTCAATTAGTTAAAAATGGAATTAATTAAATTAATAAAAATGAGAATTAAATAAATAAATTATTTAAAAAGATAATTTATAAGAAACAAATTTGTAAACAAAGTGTAAATTAAAAGTTAATTACAAAAAATAGAAAATAAATCTAAAAAATAACGGGAAAAATTATGTTAATTAAGTTAATGAAGTTAGTAATTAATTTTATGATAATATTGAAGACAATATCAAAAAGTGAGACGAAAACGAAAATGTAATTCTAAAAACTATTAAAAAAATTTAGTAAGTATGTAAACAATTAAAGTTATTATTTAAAATAAATTATTTAAATATAATGTAAAAAATTATTGATGTAACATTGAGTAATAGGATAAAATAGTGATAATATATATAACACTTCATAAATTATCTTTTTAATAACAAGATCCACAATAGACAGCTGGAGTGACTTACACTGTCACATGAAGAATTGAGTTAATCCGCAAGCAGCGCAGACATACGTAAGTATTTTTTTTTTACTATATTTCCCCATTTAAATTATATTTGTAATAACATATGTTTCTATTTTTATAACATTTTATTTAATCTAACTATGCAGAACCAGAATGAGAGGGAGAGAACCACCCAATTCATACAGTCTAGTGCTTAACAATCTTTTTAACAATTGATATTGATTTGTATAGAATTCGATCTGATTAGTTATATTGTGTTTATATTAAATTTGGTTTTTATTTTATTTTAAAAAGTTCGATTTTCAATAAAAATAATTGAATTTATTGTATTATAATTAATTTCTTAACAAAATATAAAATTACTTGTCATTGCAAAAAAATCAAAGTATAAAACGTTATTTGCGATGACAGTTGAAAAAAGTCGTCACAAACAAAATTCTCCACGTCATCATCTGATCACTTATTTGTAATGACATTTCAAAAAATGTTGTCGCAAATACAGTTTTTCACATCGTCATCCGATCACTTGTATGCGATGACATATATTTAAATCATGCCGTCGCAAATTTAGTTTTTCACATCATCATCCGATCACTTGTTTGCGATGACATATATTTAAATCATGTCATCACAAATAGTTGTCGCCACGTCAATATCAACTAAAACTTCGACGAACTAAATGTAACGACTTATTTACGATGACAGTCGTCGCTAATATAGTTATGACGACATTATCGTCGCAAACAAAGTATATGCGGCAAGATATTAGCGATGACTTGTCATCAGCAAAATAAGCAGAGCATAAGCCATGCCGTCCAATTTGTACGATTCAAAAACCCGGTCCTCCTCACCGCGAAGGGCAAGACCCACAACACCAAAAATCTTTGAATCCTATCATATAGGGTATTGGAAGCGGACTTCATCTCATCAAGCAAAAAAGCTTGCCCCAAGCAAACTCTTCAAACGCACCACTGTTGATCACTTTCAAAAAAATCGGTGCTAATTTGCTAATTCGTCAGATGGTCGTGGGATCTTGCAGACCTGAGTTCACTTGCAATGGCCTTAAGGTTCTAAGTTGTGCTACTGATAGGGGTGATCTAATTATGCTTAATTTCATAACACAATGTGAACAAATTTCACATTTAATCATTACTTAGCCAATATAGATTAAAAAAAAAAAAAAAAAAAAAAAGCTTCGGAAACAGCAGTTCGGTGGACTTCCTTTATCCAATATTATAATGCTCGTTTGGTGATTAAGGAAGATTATAGTTTTCCAGACAATTATAATTCCTACCTGGTTTATTTTAAATTCGTGCAGGAAATATATTATTTGAATACACTACGTACAACATTTGAATTCTCTTTATCGACATTATTATTAGTATCACCCACCTAAAGGCCTCTGGTGTTCAGTGACATTTTTGTAACAAATAACAGTTTCCAAATTTTGCATCGGTCTTTATCTGGCTTCGAAAAAAAAAAAAACAGATAATGCAGTCACTGGACGAGGGGTAATAATCGAAAGTAAATCAATAACTAAATCTGCATAAAATAATGCAGAGGAACTGCTTCATTTCAAGTCCAACCAGGCTGATTGAAATTGTATGTGTCAACAAAATTCGAGTTCATTTCATTGACTGATAATGCTGCAGTTGCTACAAATGTTCTTTCTATTTATATGATAAGAAGATAAACAATTTTGACATTGCTTCTGGGATGTAAATTGCATCATTCGAGCAAAATAAAGATGACAGGGACCCGATAAAGGTAAATTATGCTGGTGGTCTGCAAGGCATCCGCGTGCCAATCTCAATTGTTATGCCAAAATCTAATAATGTGCGCCTCTACTGCAGAACCAAGCTGTAGTTGTTCGATCGATCTGCTTATAATCTAACAATTCTTTATGCGTTTGGAGAGATGGTTACACAAGCCATGGGGCATGATGAAGTTATAACAATTAAGTATTGGCTCTAAGTATACTAAAACATATTGTATAGATTCCTCTTAAGCATGTAGTATTTTATCGTTTTGAAGTAGCCACATTTAAAAGAAATTAACCGAACATTGTGTCCATTTAAGTAGATGGGCAGATCCCTAATTCTTATAGAGTTCACTTGTTGGCATTTTTGAATCTATTTATTCTCTATTTCTCTCCATTGTCTCATTGCTTACACCGGGAAATATAATTGGAAAATGCCTCTGCTTTGGTTACTCATGCTGGAGGACATGTTGTTTGCTCCCGTGATGCTCAGATAGCATCTGATCATGAGACTGGGAGGCATGCCATGGTATCTCATGCACGAGTTATTCCAATACTGAAAGTGACCCTCCTTGACTACATGAAAAGTAAAAAATAAATAAATAAACTAACAAAAAAACAAAATCTCTGCCCCCTCTCTCTACCTATCCAAGGGATGGAAGGGCAGAGGCCTTTGGTGTCCTCGCTAGTCAAGAATTCGGGCTTCACAATCACTAGGCAATATGCTTTCTCTCATGCATTTTTTTCATTCATGGTTTGATATTTTGCGTCCTAGACGTAGAGGAACCACACAAATCCATCCTGAACTTGGTGGTTTTACTTTACTGCAGTGACGATACTGTTTACCTGTTAACTATATCTCCAAATCATTTTGTTGGTGTTTAGTGAGTTTATACCTCCATTCTGTTGGTGTCACATTTTCACTAGTAATTCAGCAGCTTCGCTATGGACAAGCACTGAACCTCTGCTTAATACTATATGTCCGCCAAACTCCCTAGATGTGCAGAATTTGTGTTAAAGGCCAAACCCCGTCTTAATGTGATAAGTCTCTTAAAATGACAATAACGAATTTTAATCCTTTGCATTGCTGACCTAGTGTAGGAGATTCTCCGTTTGTCTACCAAAACATTTTAAATTTTCGACAAGTTAAGTTCTCTAAAATGCAGGCCATTGTTGATGGTTTAAGCACGCTTGTACTTTATACTGGGGTTTATTTTTCTGATCCTGCAGTTATTATTTGAAAATAGTTGTACTTGCTTTACAAATAAAACTGGGGTTCTCTTTGCAGTTTAAGTCAGATCTGAGATCCCAAGTAATGGTCAGCACTTGCTTGGTCTTGAAAGCCAAGTCATGGCTGAAAGCAATGGTAATGTCTCAAATAAGCGTGCCCAAACTGGGTGCAAGTTTCAAGCATCTAAAGTCGCTGTCTGCGACATGAAGGATGAAGAAAGTGATCTTCTTAAGAGACACTTTGGCAGTTTTATCATCCATCCGCAAGTTTTGTACCTTTCATTTAGTGCTTCTGGCGTATAGAACTAAGACTTGAAGGCCTTAAAGGGCTTAATGTTACAAAGCAGATCGCAAGTAAAATAGATTTTATTTCAAACAAAACACGTTACATTGTCTATACGACTCATGGCAGTTGAAAAGTGGAATGCCAACTGAAATTTAACAGGAGAGTTTACTCTGGATTGAGTTGTATTCATTTAGACGATGCTTTTTATTGATATTTGGCGTGTTTCATAGTTGACAGATGGAAAGAGAAAATTCTTTGAAGAGGAGAAGACACTCCGCTCGCCATACCGTTCATGGCGACCATATTGGGGGCTACAAGAGCCTTCTCGATGGACTCAACCTTTTAAAAGTATAGGTGGTAAAACCTTGAGTTGCACAGAAGAAACATTAGAGGATCTGACATTACATATTTTGGATGATTTAACAAAAAAAAACAGATCTTGTAAACCGGTTTATTAATGCAAACAGAAAGGAGACAGCGTTCTGGTAAGACGGGTTCTTGGGATACAAAGTCTGTGAACTAGTTCAATGGAACTCTAAGTTTTGTAACAAAACAAACAATCAAGAAGAGTCTTTACTGTGACCAATTCAGGTGCCAGTTGCAGGACCTGATGAAGTGAAGGGAAAGGAAAAGTTAATGCAATCAGACAAGCACGACTGGCATTGGATGCTGCAGCGGAAAACGCCGTCCTGTTATTTGCGGCGGAGAAGGCATTTCAAGCAGACATGGAGCTCAGTTATGTGCTGAGGCAGCTGGAATGCTTCCAGCAATTGCGGAGAAAGATAATCAAAGATAATTCCAAGCCTTTGTCTCTCCAGAATATATTTGAAATAATTGTGTGTTGAACAACTGTGACAAACTAAGAGATTTGTTCTTCAGAATCCAGATATGCTTGCCAAAGGGACGGTTTCTTCATTTATTATTATTTTTATTTTTTCTAACTTGGGATGAGGGAGAGGAACTCTACGACTTGTGGTTGAGTTAGACGTAAAATTATTACCAGATATACCCTGCAACCACATGATTTCTTGATTTCCAAATGCTTGCTTAAAAAGACGACCTTGATGAAGGGAAAAGAAAAGATATTCAGATGATGACATGAATTGGATGAAAGAAAGCCATAAGAAATAGGAATTGGATGCTGAAGTTGAACATTAACTGCACATTTTTAAGGATCTAGAAGGGTCCATATTAAGATTAAAAATGGAATGGGGGCTTAAAATTACCAATTAAGATTTTAAGCTTGAACCAATGAAAGCCCAGCTTGGAAAATCTAATAGGCCCATTAATACACCAAAAGTAACCAAATCGATGTAAGCTATGGTCCTAAAAGAAATTACCCCAAAAAGAAATTTTTATAAAATTTGGACCCTTTCTTGTGTGAACCCATCTTTTTCTTTTCATGTACATCCTTTCCAAGCACAAAATCATCAGCCTTACTCCACTTTAACACTAAAAAAAGAAAAAGGGTATTAAAAAATAACAATAATAAAGCAAAGACCAACTTTTCTTTTGCCCTCTCCTTCACCTTTGAAAACCCCATTTCTGCTGATGATTTTCATGCAAATCCTAATTTATATAAATATATATACACACACACACACAGAGAAAAACTATAGGGGCAAGTTCCCTTTTTTGAGTACATTTCTAGGCATGCCAGAGGGAAAAAAAAATTTACATAGCTCCTCCAAACACTAGTCATGATAATAATAACCCACACCCTAAGATCTGTTTGGAATATTTGTAAATCCCTAAGAAGGTATGCCTAGAAAATTTACCATGTTGTATGCTTTGCCTTTGCTTTTGTCTTGCTTTAGTAACATGCCAAACTCTACATTCTTTCTTGGGATTCCTTCACTCTACTTGTATAATCATATAGTTCTTTTCAAGGCTATCATAGGAATTGCACGAGTTAAAATTCTAGGACAATTACAAGTGATCACCAATTATAAATCTATATATATATATATATATATATAGACCTGCCTCTCATGTGTATGCCCTAACTAAATATTGCCATAACTTAGCCTAATCATGCTCATCTTAGGCACTACAAACATGTCCCATTTAGGATCCAAATCCACTAAAACTTGAATAATAACAACATATCTCTCCAAGCCCAAAAAATAAACAAGAGTTGATTAAGCCTTCAATCCATGATCCAAGGGCTAAAAATAAGCCATGTGGATTGATTAGCGGCGCAAATGGGGATGTATACTAGATTCTTATAATCTCTTATGTCACACATGCATTAAAACTTTTCGTGGATATTGATTAATTAAGCGTGATCAAATCTGTATCAAGTAATATCAGTTTTTTTATTTTACAATTGATTTTGAAAAATATTTAATATTTTAAGATATATTATTAATAAAAAATATCCAATAGTAAAAAGCTGATGATCATAGACATGAACATCCTAAATCTAGAGGACTATTATTTTTATGCAAATGCTTTCATAATAAGGTAATACATCATAGTGGGGGAAAAATGTGAATTGGGTTTTGCACAGGCATGTTGGGGTCCAAGATGGAGGCTTTGTTTAAAGTGGACAATCATTCTGTACATTGTTTTTTTTTTTTTTTTAATTTCTTTTTATTTTATTATTAATTTTACTTTTAAATTGGGCAAAAAATGAAAAAGCCTTTGATTTATATTCTGCTGTGTATGCGTGTGGGGTAAAGGCCTCTCAATTCGATTGTCCTTTTGTATTCATTTTCCTTATGTAATGATGGGCTTCACTTTTCTCTTTTTCTACAGTTACATTTATAAATATATATATATATATATATATATTTATGTATGTATATGTATATGACTTCACTTAACTCTCAATCTCTAGGTTTGTTTGCCCCTTAAAAATGAGAAGGAAAAAAAAATTGGTCCTCATAGTCATATGAACTATAAATGTCACTAGCTAAGAGATTTTTTATTTTTTTTATTTTTTGGTTGATCAGTGAATATGGTTTGCATGATTATAAGCAATAATGGTCCAGGCGTACATTAAAGACAACATAATTGAACATAATGGCTTCCGCGAAATTTGTGGAATCATCTTTTGGTGCCCATGTTTCCATGTTTGCTCTATTTGATTAGCCTAAGAGCTGTAATCCCTTCCGAAAACAAATTCGTTTTTGCTATTTTTTTTTTTACAGCGGTAACATAATATTATGGGATGATCGCTTTATAATTATTTGTTTTAATCTTTTGTGATCACTACTTTGTCTTGTAAAATTCTGAGTAGTGAGGTAGTATGATTAATATGTATAAATTTTTAAGGATAATTGACGAGAATATAAATCGGTCGACTTGTATTCTAATTAAAATTTTAAAATCATATTGAATGAAGAGAGGGCACCATTATCCTTTGTTTAATTAAGTGAATAATAATAATAATAATCTGTATTTGTAGATTTTAAGAGAGTTTTTTGGAATGGAAAAAATGAGTTTCGAAATGAAAGAGTAATGAAAACCCATATTTTTCATAAAAAGAAAATAAAAAGTAACAAAAAATTTTAATTTGAAAATAAAAATCAGCCTGAAGAATATACTTTTATCGAGAATTGAGAAAAAGTGATAGGTGTTGGGTAGAGGGATCACAGTTTTGTTTTTGTTTTGTTTTTTGTTTTGTTTTTAATTTATCATTTCCTTTTTCCTAAATGGGGTATGGGGAAAATAGATCTTGATCATGCATATAACAATATGTGGTGTATTATATATACACATATGTAATCTCATTATTCTTACATTATGATAGTAATGTACAGAAAAGGTAGCATAGAACCAGAGTGTTGCAATGGGGTATTCTAACATTTGTCAGCTAAATTATTATTAAGGATTCTGAAGCATATGTTCTTCTTTGGGGGGTTTAAGAAAGACTGAATATATATATACATATATACATATGTATGTGTATATATTTTTTTTCTTTTTTCTCTTGTTGTTTTCAATTACAAAATGACAAATTTTTAAAGAAGGCAAGGAAAGCTCATTCTCACTGCATAAAGCTAGTAGGAGGGACAAAACACTACATTAGCCCCTGCCTGCCCCCTCTCTGCCTCACTATCGAATCTCCAGTTCTCTCTACACCCCAGAACATATCTATATATAATCTATAAAAATATATATACATATATATAGGTATATATTATACACCTAACATTTGCTATTGCATCCTCCAACACAAGTGATGATCGAGATCCTTTCCATGTCATATCTAACAACAAAAAACAAATTGACATAACTGGACTGAACACTGAACCCACTTCCCTCCAATAATCTTCACCATGTCTAACATGACATGCATGCAAGAATATATATATATATATATATATGCATCATTCTCTCTCTCTCTCTACATATATATATTTATATATATAATTATCTTATTGTTATTCAGCGTTGTCAATTTGGAATACCCAATTGGTATAATCATGCTATGATAGGTAAACATTAAACAAATGGTATATATATGTAAGAATTCTCTGATTCTTTATTTGTCCAAATAAGAAAAATCTGGCAGGCATAAATTATTTTAGGTTTTGTGTGTATTGATCCCTTTTTCTCCTTTATGTATATATAATTCATATGCAGTCGCACGTTTTCTTTGATGCGTAAATATATATGTATTTTTATATTACATGTATAAAGCTAAGGTTAAATATATATATATATATATATATCAAAGTTGTTGTGTAATGTTTACAAATACACGAAATATTGAGCAAGTAATCAAGTATAAAGTAAGTATCGTTCTCACTAAAATTATACGTCAACTATCAAAAAAATTAGCCTTATAGATTATTTGAATAAATCGAAGTATAGATATTTAGAATACCTAAAAGTAAAGATGTCAGAAAAAAAAATTAAATAAAAAGAAAACAAATGAGCAAAATGAAACAATCAAATAATTAGATATTGATAATGTATTCACTGTTTAATATATACGTACATACATTCGTATATATACGTATACTCTTCGTAAAAAAAAATACATATACACACTACATGATACATATATGCAACTTTTCTTTTTGCTGCATGAAAATCTTGACTCTGAGACTTTGGTGGAGTTAGATTATTAATTAGCAAATAATAACTCCGAGTTTAATTAATGAGAATGAGGAGGAATTAATTTGATAATTATTTATTTTTTGATAAATAATTTGATAATAAATTTTTGATATATATAGTTACAAAAGAATTGTCATTTGAATATTCCACTAAGCATCAAAAGTACTTTTATTAACTTTTCTTTTTTGTTTTTTATTTTTTGGTTTTCTTTTTCTACCTATTTAACTTGAAACCATCAAAAGTAGTACTTCTAAGGAACCAAAAGAATAATTTGCACGAATATTTGGCATATAGATGTCATGTTTATAACTCTTTAATTTGTAAACATGCAAACTAAGAATATGTGGACCTTACAATGATTGATTTGAGAGAGACATGAGGGCTTATTTTGTCAAAGTGTTTTTTAATTTATTGAGAAACATATATTTGGTGGGGACTAAATATATAATATATATATATACACACACACACACAAGACTATGGTGGACATGGACTGTCACAATAGACCATATATTTTCAAACTTGAAAGCAAACAGCAGAAACACAAAATTGTACCTACCACTTGAAAGAAAAAGAAAAGTATGTAATTTTGAAAACAACATTTGTCATACATAAATATATATACACATAAATATATATATGTATGTATATTGCTACAAGCATATATAGATATATCTATATGTTGCTTAGTGGAATGTAATGTCATATAAACAGGAAGGGTCCCCAGTAGTACCCACAATGGGAAGAGAATTTTTGTCCCCAAATATTTAATAAAAATCAGTTTAATTCTAGTTCTCCCCCACTAGACTAGCACACATATAACATATACTCTCATATATCCACTTTGAGATCATTGGAGGAATATGGGAATGATCTGATATTTATTCCTTTACATTCTACCAAACAAACAAAGGCTAACCCCTAGAGAGACAAAATCCAAGCTCTAAGAGAATATATATAGATATATATATATATATATATCTATATATGAATTTTATAGGATAAAGGAAAGACAAACCCCAATGACCCATTTGCAAGTTGTCCATTAAATTCTCTTTTTTTTTTTTGTTCTTTTTTTTGGGGGGGGGGGGGGGGGGGGGGGGGGGGGGGGGTGGGGGGGTCCTTCTGTTTTTGTTTTTTTTTTTTTTTTCAACTATATTTTTTCAAGTTTACTTTATTATTAGAAAAGGAAAAGGTAAAGGTGGAGAGGACAGAAGGAAGCTTTACGCCTCAATCCAACAATTCCCATGCAAAAATACGCATACTTACGCTGGCCTAGATCGACCCCCACTATCAATTATAGTTAATCCAACCAAATTTTTGAAAACATATATATAGTTAACTCTAGCTTACAAAGTTGTGCATAATTAGCCTCTTAATTAAGAATCATTAGCAATACTATGCAATGTATTTTAGATTTTTAATCTTTATTGTAATTGAGAGCTGTATGGTTTTACATGAAAAAAATAGAAATTGTAAAAATATAAAATAATTATCAATGATCAGTGGTGGAGCCCTGGTTCTCGAGAATTGCCCCTTCTCATACTTGAAAACTAAAATTTTACCCTTAAAAATGTTGTAAAAATTTCAATAACGCTCCTACTTTGTAAAGAAAATTATAATTGTGCTCACACTGAATTATTAACATATTATCCATATTTATGAAAAAAAAAAAATTAGAGAAAGTTTGATGTGTATCACTGATGTTAAACGGACTAATGTATCACACATATATGTATGTATATATATATAGATGTGACGATAAGGTTTTTGAATTCCCTTATGTTTTTTCTATTCACACCTGCATATAAAAGAGTAAGGGGGTGTTTGGTGAATGAGTTGAGTTGAAATTTTTAAGTTTGAATAGTATTAACTTTTTAAAAAGTAGTTATAAATTTTGTTGACTTTTCAGAAAAAGACAAAAATTAAGATGAAAAAGTACAGTTTAGTTGGAGTTGAACTTGTTCTCCAAACAAACCCAAATAAAAATTAGAGCGTCTTAATTAAATAAATTCATAGTGCAAATAAAAATACCGCTCAACCCAACGAATTAGTCGGGTAATCTCACATAAATAGACCCTACCCAAAGAATCTTACTATATCAAGCCATTTACTAAATAAGATCTAGTGGAATAAAGTTGGTTTATTACAAAATATAGGTTCGAAAGAAACATATTAATCACCCATAAGATTTTTAATTTAAGTCACTTCAATTTCCACGAGAATAATAAAAGACTTATAGATTCATTCATATGCTACACAAGAATACATGATATTTATTTTTGAAGTTACGTTACTTCACCTTCTATCTTTATAATCTTTTTTATTTAGTAAAATTAAGACAAGAAAAAAAAGGAAATAACAGTAGCTAGATAGCATTATAGGTATAGTGCTATATATATATATATATTAGGTTGTTGTAGTTACGCCGGCGGTTTAATAATAAATCTCGTGACACAGCGGCGCGGGGGGGATCTGAAATATTGTGAATGATCGTCACCTCAATTAATTATGACTTTGTTGATCATATAATTAATGTGTGTGTGTGTGTGTGTGTATAAAAATAGATAAATTCCTCATCACGAATATCTCATTTATTTCTTCCTCTGACCATCAATGCACGCCCTGCTTCTCAAGTCTTAATACACATGCATGCACACATCACCGTCACCTTGCCACGTCGCCAACGTGTACGGCGGCAAGGGAAGGGAAGGCACTTTTGCTGTTTAGAATTACTTATATATAAAGCACCAAGGTTTTGGAGATGTAGTTTAAAAATATGTGTTTAATTGAAAAAAAATTATTTTGCATAAAAAATAATGTAAAAACTTAAAATATATTCGGAAAAAATATCAATATGAATCTTGTTTTGTTTGTCTTAAAATTCTATGTAATTTTTTTATTAAAAAAAAAATCATCTTATTTAGATTTGAAATGACAAAGTTTTGGACTTTTACTGGAAATATTTGAATATGTGAATAATAACAAATAATTTTGAGTTAAAAAAATAGTCAAAAGAAAATCTAGAAACCATATGCTAAATGTGCCCCTAACAGATCTTCAAGAGCCGTTTGACAGAGTTTTTGCTTTTATTTTTAGTCGGAAGAGAAACAAAAACTGCGACTTTTAAAAAAGTTGAAAACCACCATTTTAAAAGTACTTTTGAAGTCAAAATGATTTTAAAATCTTATAATAACTATTAAAATTGTTAAAATGAAGTTTGTATATAAGTCTAACTTAGACTCTAATATAAATTTTAAAATTTATTCATAAAAGTATTTTTTTTTTTTTGAAAATTATATTTTCTAATTTTGACAGAAAATTTTTTTGGAGGATAAAAGCTCCTAACAGATTGGATCAACTAAACACTTCCAAAAATAAGACTTAAATGTCAAAAGCAATTTTTAGAATAATGGAGAAGAAATTCGTAATAATAGAGAGGAGACAGAGAATAAAGTGGCTGTAGGCATGCAAATTTCCTTATTGAGTGTATAATGTTCGTCTTTCGTTGTACTCATGCAACATTCGTCCTTAGGGTTATGAAATATTCTTCATTTTATAGATAAATAATTACACAAAAAAAAAAAAAAATCTATTTTTAGGTCCCGTTTTAAAATATGTACATTTTTCTTAACAATATCACGTATATATCTATTTTTTAAGAAACAAATATCTATAGTAATTATTTTACCATTTTATTATAATTGACATCAATTCATTTTTATAAAGATACTTTATTTTCTTTTCCTGTTTTTTGAATTTAATTATGAATATTTTTTGCTAATAAATGTAAATTACCTTTAATAAACCCAAATTAGTTATAAACATCAAAATAATTGCTGTGAAAATAAAATATTTACTATAAAGATAATGGTATAGACCAAATAATAAACACAACATAAAATATTGATGAAGTTAAAATATTCACACTTTTAATAAAGAAAACTAATGAATTCTTTATGAAAAAAACTTATTTAATTATATAATCTACTACAAATCAAATTGAAGAACAATATTACGAATCAAATAGTTACCATTTGCCTTTTTATTATAATTAACATAATTCATTTTTATACAGATACTTCATTTTCTTTTATTGTTTTTTGACTTTATTGATTAATATTTTTTTTGCTGATAAATGCGAATTACTTTTAATAAACCCAAATTGGTTATAAAGATCAAAATAATTATTGTGAAAATAAAAGATTTACTGTAAAGATGATGGTTTATGTCAAATTATAAACACAATTCAAAATATTAATGATAAATATTGATGAAGTTAAAATATTCACACTTTTTACAAAAAAAAAAAAAAAACTAATGAATTCTTTATGACAATACCTATTTATCTATGTAATCTATTGCAAATCAAATTGTTGCCATTTATGCCTCAACCAAACAAATTGGAGAACAACACAACAAATGGTATCGAATTCTTTACGAAAAAAACATTATTATTTATATATACTAGTAGAAATGAAATTGAACATATTTTAATGATAAAGGCTAATTCAATATACGAAAGATATTTTTGAGATATTCTTTTTTCTTTATTTAATTTGTTCTCAATAATGTGAAATCTGATTTTGAGAAGAAAAAAAAATTTCCCTTTTTGGTTCATTATGAATGTTTACACCTTCTTTACTATAAATCAAAAAGATTTCCATATTTTCCTTTAACTTCATTTCGCTCAGCAATTCCATTAAATCATCTTTACCCCAAACGTCTTATATTCCTTTTTTTTTTTTTGCTTACTTTTTTTTTTTGGTAATTTTGTTATTTGTTAATTGTTAATTCTTTTATGAATAGTGATATTATCTTTATAATATTCTTTTAGACGTTTATATAAATAAAAAGAAAAATTAACATATTTTAAATCAACACCTTTAATTTGGATATTTATATAAATAACCTTTTTTTTCTTTTTTTATAGAGGATGTGTGTTGCCAGCTAGTTTTCCAGTTCTGATAAGATTCGGCCATCAAATCTTTGAATACTTTCCTCATCTCAAAATTGAAAATAAATTGTTTGAAATTTTAAAATGTAAAAACTTAAAATTTGATTAAAAAAAATAGCAATATTGTTTCGTTTATCTTATCATTCTATATAATTAAAAAATCATTTAATTTTGACTTTAAGGGTTCGTTTGGATCGCAGGTTCAGTTTGAGTTGAGTTGAGATTTTTAAGTTTGTATAGTAAATTTTGTTGATTTTTTCAGAAAAGACAAAAAACTTTTTCAGAAAAGACAAAAAACATGATGAGATTTGAGTTGTTTAGTTTGAGTTGAGATGGTGAGGCAAACGGAGCATAAATATAAGGTGTTTTTAGTTCCAAGGTTCAAACTAAATTTTTTATCTCAGTTTTTGTCTATCTCTCTCTTTCTCTCTCTCTTTTTAAAAAGTAAATTAAAATTATAACTAATTCTTGAAAATTCAACTAATTTCAATTTAAAAATTTCATTTCAAACCCATACACTAAACGCAAGCATAAAATTATGGACTTTTAAATTTTGAATTTTTAAAAGATATTTGAATATGTAAATAGTGAAATTAGTTTTCTAGACGGAAAAAAACAAAAGGATTTTTAGAAAATTTTGAATTAAGTGTATGTTCCAAATATAACCTTAATCGGATTGTTAAAATAACTTGCACAGTTAGATAAAATATAGATATATATATATATTTCTACCATAAGTTCTTCAATTCACTGTACAAATATGAGTTCACTCGTATGAAGTGAGATGCAATACTTATGAACATCTGCCACACGTGCGAATAGACTGTTTAAAAAAAAAAAAAAGCTGTCTTCTTTTTTTGTTTGGGTGTTTTTATTTATTTATTATTATTTTTTCTTTTGGGCGAGAAATAGAGCTTTCAATCTCACCTGCAGTGAGATACTCAAGAGTAGTAGAGAGATGGATCCCTGCTAGGTGGGCCCAGGTCTTCAATACGTGTCTAATCAGGAACGACAAAAGATGACGTGTCAAATACCTGCATCCGTATATACGTATTCCGTACATCGACACGTGCGCACTCATTCCCCAATTATTCTTGCTTATTAATCCCCCAACCTTGAAATTTTAAGCACAAACAAAATTATAAAAAAAAAAAAATTTTAAAAATAAAAAAGAAGAAGAAGAAGAGGAAGAAAAACCCCCTAGCTTGGAAATTAAATTTTGGTGAACACTTTTGGTCTTTTGGGAAATATTTTTTAGGAGCTTCCATAAAGCGCTTTTGTTTCTTGTGTCATTTTTGTTTCGCCTTATTGATCCATTGATTATGAGTATAAATATGGTATATTAATGTTTTTTATTTTTTTAGACTAGAAATATTCTGCTGACTTAAGCATTCTCAATAAAAGCACTCATAAAATTAGATTGTAGTAGTATTAGATTAGTAATGTTTTGGATAAAGTCTGGATTGACGACTGACAAAGACTATATTAAAGACTTATTTCTTTCTTGTCATAGTTAGGGAAGTGGATTCCGCCTGTTAGGCTAAAATTAAGACAATGATGAGGCCACCATCAGAGTATTTTCTCCTAACATATATACATATATGTACATATATAGAAATTAATACTACAAGAATGTCACCGTAGTCAAAGCTTTTGTAATTTTATGGACAACCTTTTTTTGATATTTTTTATTGAGACTCAAAGTTCTTTGAAATGTTGCCTATGCTTATTAGAGTTTTAATCGTGTGAATATAGTACATATAATGTTACATAAGAATAATAACTTCTCTAAACAACCAAACCAAACAAACTAATAACATACTTCTAAGAGTAATTGAGGTATGATAAGATTTTTATGCACAAACTAATATAATAAAATTAATGTCAAAACCACCTCTCAATGTCTCAAAAGATATACATAATATTTGTATAAAACAGACAAGTAGTGTGAATCATGGATTTGGAAACAAAAAGCAATTAAAAAGAAAAAGAGGCAGGTTTCCCTTTTCAAGAAATGGATCAAGGGAACCTATGGCTCTCACCATGGCTTGGGGTGATTCCATATTTGTGTTTTGAGAGGAGACTCTTCGACTCCTTTGTGAGTAGGCAGATCAAAGTACCCTCCCTTTACCAAAATATAAAGAGGCAAACCCAACATAAAAGTCAATACTAGCTCAAGTCCAATTCTTTCAATCTAACAAGGGAAAAAATATATTTTGGGCAAAAGGGCAAGAAAAAAACCAAAAAACAAAAAAGAACCAATGCTAAATTGATTTTTTTTTTTTTGGGGGGTAAAACAATGCTAAATTGATTGGTGCATATTGTCTGTTGCCATAATGTTGAAGAAGTATAAACATATGCATTAGGAGTGTATTAGATGAGGTATATCATCCATCGGCTGTAACAAGCATTGTTTGTTGTGCCTCTACAATGGCAGCCAAATTGAATTTGGCATTTATGTTTTTAAACTCCCTAGTTACTAGGTGAGAAGTGTCATGTTCTTATTATAGTATTGGTCCGGAAATCGTGAAGACATTATTGATCTCTTTTTTAATTGAAAAAAAGACCAATATTGATTGCGTGACACTGTTTGTCCATTTAAAAAAAAAAGGGAAAGAAAACCTAAAGACTATGATGAAATATTTGTTTACAATACCATATCAGCATGATACAATTTTAAATATTCTGGGGTTTTTTTTTAATACAAATTTCATTGAATTTTCATATTCTTCTTGATTTAATATAATTCTATATGATTTAACAATTTAAGATTTGGGAAGTTTTGCATATATGATTGGTTTCTCTTGGGGCTCTTCATAACTTATATTTTGGTTTTTAAACAATAAATGAGAAGAAAACATAGACGTGAAGCATGTTTCGAATATTGTGGCTGCAGGGCACTGTGGTTGGGCTTGTGCACCCAATGGGTGAAACATCATTTTGTTTTCTTGTTGCTTATAATTAGAATAAATCCAAAGTGGGAAAACAATAAAACGATATGGAATGCTGTTTGGAAGGAGGGAAAAAAGAAAGGCCGAAAAACAAAAAGAACCCAAAACAGGAAAAAGAAAAAGAGGAAAAGAAAGAAAGAAAGAAAGAAAGGGCGAGAAAGAGAAGGAAAAAAAAAAAAAAAAAGAAAGAAAAGAAAAGAAAAGAAAGCGAAATGTGAGAAAGAGAACTGAACAGCCAGCCAGCAAACCCCACCTCTTCTTTCTCTCTCTTCCTTTCTCTCTCTTCTCGCAACATAGTGATGGCGTGATTTGCTTTTGCTTTTTTTTTTTTTTTTTTTTCCCTTCTCTCGACAGGAATCTTTGAAAATCCAAAGCATAAATCGGAAGCAAAATATATGAATATATAAATATTTAACAAAAGAAACAAAATAAGCTCAAAAAGCAACAACAACAAAAAAAAAAAAAAAAAAAAAAAAGCAACTAATTTGGGCACCTCTTTATCCCCTCGTTTCCTTTTTGCTATTGAAACTCCCTTTGCTTTCTCAGGTTAGCCTAACCCAACCCTCCTTCTTAAGGAATTTCTCGATCCAATTCATGCATTTTTATATTTAGATATTAGACTTTTTTTCCTTACAACAAATTTATGACGAATGACTGTAAAGGGAAATATTATCTCTTTGTATTTCTGCATTTCAATCTTGTACGTTGAATACAAAACTTGAAACGACCATTATTACCTTATTTTTTTTAAGGATAAATTAAGTAGATATACTGTTTTTGGACATTTATTTTAGAAAATAACATATTTCTTTAAGGGACTTTTATTATCACCCATCATTCTACACACACCCATTTTAAACCACCCATTGCTAAAATCTTAAATTTTAATTATTATTTGTTACGTCTTTCTTATTTTTCAAAAAAAAAAAAAAAAATTCCCTACAATAAAAGCTTTTATCCTTCCAATCAATAAGTTAACTTTCTCTCTCTCTCTCTTTTTGTCATTTCTTGTTACTTTTATTCTTCCTCGTCTTCATCATCTTTTTTTTTTTTTTTTTTTTTTCCTTTTCTTTTTTCATGCCAATCCATCAAAGAGCTTCAAAACTGTAAAACTGGAAAGAATAATGATCAGATGATTCAATACTAGTTCTAAAAAAAAATAATAATAATAACAAAATATGTACCGCATCTTAAAACTTCAAGAACCAAAAGGATATCAACAAACAAACAAAATTTAGAAGACATCGTTCCTCCACCCATTTTTAATTGTATTCGTTTTCCTTGAATATGTATAATTACTTTAGACAACAGCGAAAAAAAAAAAGAAAAAAAAACCAACAACAACAACAAACGGTTTCTCTTCATGAGAGTAGTCTATTATTTCTGTGATCAAATATTAAATTAGATTCTAATGTTTAATTTGCATTGATTTAAAGGGTGTTTGTTATTTTTTAAATATTAAGATAATGCGTGAGAAAAGTATCTTTTACCTAAATTTTGTCCTTAAATGTAAATTTGTTTAAGGGTGTTTTAAAAATAAGAAAATTTATTGAAAAGAGATGTGTGGTGAGTAAACAGAGTGATGTCAATAGATGTCTCCTTTAAAAAATGGCTGGTGATCATTAAGCAAGTGTTTGATATACCAATTATATTCAAATGCAATATTTTTTTTTTTTAGTTTCAACTATTCACAGTTTGCTATTACAACTTTGTAATTCAAATTTTAAAAATCCATAACTTAATTTGTATATATAAGTCCAAATGAGATGATTTTTTTTAAATTATATAACATTTCGAGACGAATGAAATAAACTCCATATTAATATATTTTTTCCAAATACACTTCAAATTTTTACACTTTTTAATTCCAGTCATTCAAACCCATGCACCAAACGTAAAACAATTCAATTCGAATCCAATTCAATAAAACTCAATGCAAACCCGTGCACCAAATGTATAACAATTCAACTCGAATCCAACCCAATAAAACTCAATTACTTAAATGTTGATTGGTCTACCCAGTTAATTAATAATTAATTATAATTGATTAATGATTAGTAAATACACATATAAATATTGATCAATTAATGATTGATTCAATTATTTATCGACATACATTTTTTAAAAAATGACTAATTTTCTAATTTAATAAAACTTGAAATATTTAGTTTAAAAAAAAAGCTTAAAAATACAATTTATCCACATATCCCTTTAACAGTAACTTCAAGATCAATTCAAGAAAAGTTATTCAACAAAAGATAAATAATAGTTATGTTTAGTTTTGTCTTTGTCAGTTTGTTTGAGACCTTTTGTAATTTTTGATATGCTTGATATAGAATGAATGTATTACAATTTTTCCCTAAAAAAATAATTAAAGAAAAAGAAGTTGCACTAAATTATAAATGAATCATTAGTAAATATACATGATACAATGTCTGCAATTCTTTAAAAAAAAAAATGTTGCGCAGTTTTAGATGTTAGAGTTAACAAAAATCCAAGTAGGTAAAAGAAAACAAAATATTAAGATTAGAATTGGTATTTTTAATCTTTTTTTTTTTTTTTTTTTTTACCCCATCAAATACTCTACTAGAGCATGTAACTAAATTCCCTAAATAAAAAAAAAAAAAAAAAAACTAAAAACTAAAATTCAGATTTCCTTGTAACTCATGTAGTCTAGTGTTATTTGTTTCGCATATATTTATCTAAATATTATGTATTTTAGGTTTATTTGAAAAATATAATTTATTTTAGCTTTTAACAAGAATAAGTGTTTGTTTGGTTCACAAGCTCAAACCATAATTTTCAAACTTTTTTTTGTCTTTTTCTTAAAAAGTTTTTTATCTTTTTTGAAAATTCAAAAAAAATTACTATTGAAACTTAAAAATTTCAACTCAAAATCATGAACTAAACGAACCCTAAATCAAGATTCATACGTTGATGTCAAATCTTATGTTTCATATTCAGAAATATAATTTTAATAAATTCCCTAAAAAAAACATAAAACTAAAATTCAGATTTCCTTGAAACTCATGTAATCTAGTGTTATTTGTTTGGCACATGTTTATCTAAATGTTATGTATTTTAGTTTTATTTGAAAAGTATATAATTTATTTTGGCTTTTAATTAGTATAAATCAAGATTCATACGTTGATGTCAAATCTTATGTTTAATATTCTGAAATATAATTTTGATATTAAAAATATCAAAATATCTTTGAGAAGGAAAAAGAAAGGAAAAAAAGAGTAAATAGTAGTTTTTAAAAAATAATTGAAATAAATAATATTTTTAAAATATTTGAAATAAATAATAGATTTATTAAATAATTTATTTATTTACATCATATTTATCAGATAAATAAATTTTTCATTTACGTTAGTAAATTTTCTATTTACTTATATATTTGTATTTATTACAATTTATAAAAAAACAAAAATAAATTTTTTTCCTTCGAAAAAGGAAAAATTTTAATAAATAATTATTGAAATATAACAAAAAAAAATCTCAATTTTCAATGAGTTTATTTGTTTTATACATTAATTAACAAAAGCCTTTTGTTTTTCGATTTTAAAGAAGAATTTTGAACTTTTGTTTTTTAGTTTTTTAATTATATTAGTTAAAATGGAACATTTATTACTTTAAGGTATGATTTTATTACCATTTTACATGTCATGCTAAAATCTAAAATAGATCATTTTTTCCCAACAAAAAAAAACTAAAAATATGTTATCCGTAAATAAAATTTTCCTTTTTTTTGTTTTTTTTTTTTTGTTTATCTTCCGGTGGGTTGTTATCTTCTCTGTCTTTTCCATTCAGTGCTTGCACTACATCATAAAATTTTCATCTTCGATGTCTTTTCGCAACGCAATAAATAAATCTAATAATTTATCTTGGCATTCGTCTTCTGAGTCATTGATCTCATATCTCATATCTATAAGTCTTGATCTCAGAAAATCTTCCATCCAATGCCCGCATTGCGTCAGAAAATCTTCGTCTTTGATCTCTTTTCGCAACGCAATAAATAAATCCAACAGTTTATCTCAGCATTCGTCTTTGAGTCATTGATCTCATATCTATAAGCTGGGGGTCTGTGTTCATTATTAAGCCTATACTCGTCCATTCCTTTCAAGCTTGATCTCGCCCTTGGATTCGTTACGTTGATCGACTGAACTCATTGGCTCTGTACTAAAAATAATAATAATAACACATCTGTAGTTTATTTAAAAATATATTTTTTAGGAAAGGCTGTGGTAGAGCCTCTCACAGAGTAACTAACGGTTGAAATGTTGTTAGTATACCATACTTATCATACAACTTACTTCATATTACTCTTCTCACCCCCAAGTCTTCTCCGTTGCAGGCAACCTTCTCGCCGCCGGCGACCGCCCCGACGCCATCGACCCAGCCCCGGCCCCCCCACCACCGGCCTCCCCCCACTCAGCTCCTGGCATCCACTCGCCGACCCTCGGCACACCCCCCCTCACCCCAGCCCCCTTTTCCCGGCCTACCCCGATCCGCCCCCCCCCCCCTCGATGCCCCCCCCGACGGGATCCCCCCTACCCTCCTTCTCTCTCTTCTCCTCTCTTCCGGCCCCTGGCATCCCCATCCCCGGCACTGCCTCTACCCCACCCTCGACGAGGATCCCCAATCCCCCCCTTTCTCTCTTCTTGCGTTGGGGGTGGGGGGGGCGCGGGCCGAGAAGAGAGAGATAGGGGAAGAGAGAGAGGGGGTGGGGGGATCCCCGTCGGAAGATTCTGGAAGAGACTTTACCACCGTCTCTCTTTTCTTTTTTTATTGGTTGAAATTTATTTATTTTTTTAAAAGTTAATCTTAATAAAATCACTCTTCACAAGAATCCACATGCCAAACAGAACTTAACGGACTTGACCTCGGTTAAAGATTCAGTAGACTAATAGGGCCAAAATCGTCTTTTCAAGAAGCTAGTGCTCTTAGAGAGAAAGACAAGTGGGGCATAGATTTTTCTTGTCTTTTCCTTTTTTTTTTTCTATCCAATTTTTTAATTTCCCTTAAAAAAAAATTTATTTTCAATATTTTCCCATTAATTATTTGTTTCTATCTTAATATTTTCCTCTGTACTTTCTCACACTTTCTCACTACTGTCCGTTGGAACCAAACAGTTCCTCTCTCTCTCTCTCTCTCTCTCTTTCTCATACACGTCTTTCTCTCTCTAACCTCTCTCTCTCTAACAGTCTCTCTGCCCGTTCTTCTTCTCCCTATCCGATCGTCTCTCTCACTCTCACTGAACTGAAACCTGAAAGTCTCTCTCTTTCTCTCTCTATCTCTCTCTCTATCTCTCCGGAACATGAGCATCAGAGTGGGGGATATTGCACAACACCACAGCCGGTTATGAATCCCACCATCGAACCAGCACCGCCATTGCTACCGCCATTACCGCCGCAGCCCCACCACCCGTCGACCTCCTGCGCCCGCCATCCCGACGAGCACTTCACAGGCTTCTGCCCCTCATGCCTCTGCGAGCGCCTCGCCGTGCTCGATCACTCCTCTTCTGCCTCCTCTTCCTCCTCCAGAAAAACCTCCGACCACCTCCACCGCCGCCGCCGCGCTTAAGGCCATCTTCAAGCCCCCCACCGGAGGAGGAGGCGGCGGCGGCGGAGTAGGAGCCAACCGAGCGGCCTCGTTCTTCCCCGAGCTCCGGCGGACGAAGTCGTTCTCGGCGTCGAAGAACAACGAGGGTTACTTCTCCGGCGTTTTCGAGCCGCAGAGGAAGTCCTGCGACGTTAGGGTTCGGAACACTCTCTGGACTCTCTTCTCCCAAGACGACGAGCGAAATCCGGCGAAGAAGAAAGAGCCGTCTTCGTCCTCGATCGTCGAGCTAGATTCTGGTCGGAATCTCGGAGCGTCTTCGTCTAGCGTTCAAGGTCCGGTGTTGGAGTCGAAAGAGGAGGAAGAGGAGGAGGACGAGAGCTTGGAGGAAGGAGCGGAGGAGGAAGACGACGACGGAATTAGGGTTTTGGAAGAGCCCGATGTGAGTAATGTGATTGAAGAGAGAGTTCAAGAAATTGTCGAAGAAGAGGAAGAAGACGAAGAAGAAGTAGCAGAGGAAGAATACGAAAGGGAAAAGCCAGTGGAGGAGTTGTTTGAGTTGAAGCCGATGAAGGACCACATAGATCTCGATTCGCAGACGAAGAAGCGAGATTTGAAGGAGATCGCCGGGAGCTTCTGGTCGGCGGCTTCGGTGTTCAGCAAGAAATTGCAGAAATGGAGGCAAAAGCAGAAGATGAAGAAGCGCCAGAACGGCGGCGCGTCGGCCACATTGCCGGTGGAGAAGCCAATCGGGAGGCAGTTCAGGGAAACGCAGTCGGAGATCGCCGACTATGGCTTCGGCCGTCGATCCTGCGACACCGACCCGAGATTCTCCCTCGACGCCGGCCCGAATGTCGCTCGATGCGGGTAGGATATCGTTCGACGACCCGCGGTACTCCTTCGATGAGCCCCGGGCCTCCTGGGACGGCTACTTGATCGGAAGAACCTTCCCAAGGATGCCGACCATGCTCTCCGTGGTCGAAGACGCTCCGGTCGTCCACGTCTCGAGGTCCGACACGCAAATCCCCGTCGAGGACCCGATGAATTCGATCAATGAGGATGAGGCCCTCCCCGGTGGGTCTGCGCAGACCCGGGATTACTACTCGGACTCGTCCTCTAGGCGGCGCCGCAGCCTTGATCGGTCGAACTCAATTCGGAAGACGGCGCAGGCCGTGGTTGCCGAGATCGATGAAATGAAGTCGGTTTCGAATGCGAAAGTGTCTCCAGCAATCGGAGACTACTTCCCGGGAAGGGATTCGAACTCGAATTCGCTGAGGGACGACTACTCGGAGAATTTCGAAGACAAAGGAGCGAAGAAGTCGAAGAGATGGAGCAAAGCGTGGAACATTTGGGGGTTCATTCACAGGAGAGGAGGGAACAAGGACGAAGAAGACGATAGGTATAGCAGCAGAGTGAATGGTGTCGAGAGGTCGTTCTCGGAGACGTTTTCGGAGCGAAACGGAAGTAGGAGGCGGTGGTGGCGGAGGATTCAACTTCAATCCGAAGGTGGTTCGGAGCAACAGCAGCGTCAGCTGGAGGAATGGCGGCGGGCCGTTCGGGAGCATGAGGAAGAGCAATGCGGAAAGTAATGGGCATGTGAAGAAGAAGAAAGAAGAGGTGGTGGGGTTGGAGCGGAATCGAAGCGCCCGGTATTCCCCGAACAATGTAGAAAATGGGCTGCTGAGATTCTACTTGACGCCGATGAGAAGTAGCCGGAGAAGTGCCAACGGGAAGGGTAGGTACAACCAGGCACATTCTATAGCCAGAAGCGTACTGCGATTGTACTGATCATGAACCACAGAGTACTTCTACACTTCTGCTACTATTGCTGCTACGAAACCTGAAATTAAGGTTCATAAGTTGTTTTCTTTTGGGGGGTTACTTTTATTATTAATATTATTACTTAATGTCGTTAATTTTGCTGCTTTTCTTTTATTTCCTTCTTCTTTGTTGTGTAAAAGCACACATGCCTTTGTATTCTTCTTGGTTGGTTGGTTGGGTTGGTTGGGTTATTAAAAAAAAAAAAAAAAAATTCTGATATTGTTTCTTTCTTGTGATTATATTAGCAAGCTTCTTCTTCTTCACTCTGTTGCTTAAAATAACAAAAAAAAATAAAAAATAAAAAAAAAAATAATCAGGTGTTTCTTGTCCTTAAACAATCCTTAATCATGTTGTTGTTGAATGAATTTGGGCTTTTCTAATACGTGCATCTGAAATTGATAAGATAAAGGAAAAGGTAATGTTAGGTAGCTTTATGAGTTGTATCTATGACCCATATAATGTCTCTTTTTTGTTTATTTTCTTTTTCAAGGAGTGGGAATAGGAGAATGTATGTTTTGTTTGTTTTTGGCGTGTTATGGTGTTCCAAAAAGAAAACGGTGGTAATGGATTGGTGGGCTCATCATTTTCCCCACCTGGGTTTTGCAAAATTTATTGATGCAAAGACAGTAGAATACAGTTTGGTTTGGTTTTTGGTTTGTTTTGTTTTTGATTCCTCGTCCTTGTTTGCCAAGAACCAAACTCATTTTGTCGCTTGCTAATGAAATATCAATTCTTTTTCTTTGTTCCTTATTTTTTGTTTGTTTGTTTGTTGCCTTTGCTTTCTCATGAACATGACTTGAAAAGAACTATTTTGCTGTATGGTTGGTTGTGAAAGCAGTAGTAGATGATGATGATGTTATCTATATATATATATATATATATTTTTTTTTTTATCTCCATGGAATGTGAAGAAGATTGCAGAGAATGACCGTCAGCTCCTCTGCTATACCCCACTGTGTATCAGGAATAATACCCAACTTAAATCATGGGACTGTTGAAGTTCAGTTTTGTTGATATATGGTATTGGTCAATTGTGAATATCAATTTTCTCCTCTTTTGGTCTCGAAAATGGTCACATTCAATTTTTGCTTTTTTCGTTTCGGCCAATTTTGGAGCTTCAATGGGTCAGTATATCTTATCATATAGGTCTATGGAGGTCAAGACTGCAAACTTCTCATTGTCCTGATCTCTCATTCATGTTAGTTAAGTTGCTGCTTCATTTTTTTTTTTTTTTTTTCCAGAAAGTTAAGTAGGAACTAACCCCGTATTTTTTAGTGGAGATAAAAGACTTGGTGAAGCTGATAAATTTCAATGTTAGAAAGCTCTAATGATCAAAGGGAGGCAGGCAGAAAAACCTTTGCTGCAACAAATCTACTGCAAGAGCCCAGTTATGCAGAAATAGATGTAGAGTTTTGTTCTGTCATCTTCTTTTTTCTTTAATTATTTCTCATCTTTAAAAAAAAAAAAAAAAAAAAAAAAAAAAAACCATTTAGGGTCTGTGCCTGTACGAAAAAAGTAGTACAAAATCATATCTGAATATGGTCATGATTCGTAGATCAACCTTGTTTGTAGTGTTTATGTTTGCAGTGAAGGGTATTATTGTTAAAAAACGAAGAGACAAAAAATTAAAAAATGCAGTATTTCTTGTCTAGCTTTAGAAATCTGTTTGATGAAAATTTTGGTTAAACAATTGAAAATGATATTCTCCTTTGCTAAAATCCTTCTCAATTGGGTATGATATATTATCTTAAGCTATTTTATAACATAGTTTACAGGATCAAATGCTAAAGTGAAAAATAGGAGGAAAATAAAAGGGGAAAGAAAGTTTTATGAAATCATGCAAAAAGGTTAGTAAAAGAAAAGAAAACAAAAGAAAAAGAAAAGGGTCGTAAATCTTTGTTATAAAACGAAATTCGATTCAAGAATTAAACCACCCCACACAACACACCACCACCACCCCCACCTCCCACAAAAAAAAAAAAAAAAAAAAAGCCTCAGTAATGATTACATCTGAAAAATGAAAGATTCTTAATTCCCCACCTAGATGTGCAAGGAATCAAACTAATCAACAAAAAAATTTTTTTTTTTACTCACCAAGTTTGAGAGACTAATGTGCTTTGTCCTTTTTCTCTGCATATGCAAAAAGCTCTATGATCAACAAGGTTTTTGCCTCCAAAGTCAAAAAAGTGAGGAGGAAAACATCGCAAAATGTTCCTTCATGGAATGGATAAAAAGAAGAAAGAAAGAAAGAAGAGAGAAGAACAAAAAGAAAACAACAAAAAAAAAAAAAAAAAAGAGAGAGAGAGAGAAGAAAAGAGAGATTAGAGGCTCATAAATTAATGGCATGCCCAAGTAACTTGTTTTCCCATAAACAATCTCATAAATGGACAAGTGGGGGGGTGAAATTAATCATTTGTTTAAGGTAGTAGTGAACTTAATTGTCAACGGTTGTAATGCTCATGCCTACACTTTGCCCTTGGGATTGTTTTGTTTGCATCTTTTAATGTTTTTTTTATTTTTTATTTTTATTTTTAAAAACGTTGTGTATTCCTATTTGACTACAAAATAATTCACGAGAGTTATGAGTCAATGTTTGTACACTAGCATATTCATGTGTGTAGTGGTCAATGAATAATAGCAATACTACTACATGATCTTCCTTTAATGATTTGTAACTGCGTTTCTTTCTACTTGCTTTATGCTCCTTTCTGCAGCTTTTAAGTCTTTGAATTAAGGCCACCACATATCTAATCAGCATTAAAACAAAAAGAAGCACCATCTATATGACTTTCTTGCATTTACACCAAGGATTTTTGGTGCCCCAAAAATCATGCGTTAGTCAATGGTATTGAAAGTGGGCCTGCCAGACTGTATAGGTTATTTTTTATTTTTTCATTGTAAGGAAAAATAATGGGGGATTTCTTGTTCCAATTGAAGCAAATAGATTTGTACGTATAGGCCACTTGAAGTATACTTATCACTACTTGAAAGTATATCTACGTAGTACTTTAAAAACATGGTCAACGAGAAATTGTTATGCTTGCGATTCTTCATCCACAAATGTAGAAATTGCTCCAATTTCTCATCTTATCCCTTTCTTCATTTTGAAAGTTGAAGAACCCACCAATGAAGCAGGGAGAACTTAACTCAACTCTACTCGAAAGATTGGTAAGAAAGAGGGTGGGGTGTATCATCTAAATTAGTAAGATGAGGAAGGGGAGAAATATGTCATTTCTCTAATCTTATTTATTATTTATTATTTATTTTTATGAAATCCCTCTACTAATCTCTTTTTTTAGGAGAGATCAAAATTTGGATATTTTGAAAGATTTGGAATGATCAAAATCCTTTCACTAATTCCTCCATCCCTCTCATTCCTTTAACTTGTCTATCCTATTAAACACACTCTAAGGCTATATTTGGTTGGAAGGATGGAGAGGAAAAAGGATGTAGATGGTTGAAAGGATAGGGGAATATAAAGGATGGAGAGGATTATAAGAATCTTTTGTATTGCTTGAAAGGAAGGTGGGAGAGTTAAGGGATGGATAATAGTTATTTGTTTAATTAACATATTGATTATTTGTTTAATTTTTTAATAATTCTTTTGAGGGTAAAATATACTTTTGAGTTTTGACATAAAAAGATGATGGATTTGTTGAATCCTTCCACTAATGGAAAAATTCAATTCTTTGGGTTTGGAGGGAGACTACCTCCCTCCACCTCTTATCTCCTTCCCCTCTTCCCTCCAACCAAACAAGGGATTAGGTCTATTCCTCTACCACTCTTCCTCCCTCCATCTCTCCCTCCAACCAATAGGAATGAGAGAAAATAGGAATAAGTAAGTGGTAGATAACATCAAGAATGAAAATATCGACATTTGCGGAAACATCGGTACTTAAATTTTATGGAAATATCGAGGTCGATGGGAATTGACGTAAAATATGGAATTTTATTTTAAAATACTAAATTTTTAATAAAATTTTATGAAACTCTAAAATAATTAATAATACATAGATTCAATAAAACTCTCAATTAAAATACCAATTATATGATAAATTTGTACAGTAAAAAGTGATTATAATACAATAGATGATAAGTTTACATTCACCAATTTAAGTAAAATAATTGAAATGCAACATAATATACGTACATTACATTCAGTTTTTCATACAAGGTAAGAAAATATTATTATTAAAATGAGCTTTTAGGATGTTCGAAAGCATTTGTAATACCTTATTAGTGTAAACAAAATATCAATACCAAGATATGATATTTGAGTATTTTTCTATATAATTTAGACATGCCATGGACATATCTCTCAATCTCTACAAACTATCTCTTCATATATATAAAAAATTGTGCGTGAATTAAAAAATCATGATTTTTTTAATATTAAAAGGTAATTTAAAATAATATTAAAAATGATATGTTATGGATCTTTTGTCGATATTTCCATAGAAATTTTTAGAAATTTCCACAATATTTTGTCATTTATTTATTACTACACTTTTCACATAAATCAATATTTCTGTAAAAAATCAATATTTAAGGAAATTTCCATATAAATCTTGTCGATATTCTACGTAAAAGATACTATAACCCTGTTTCAATATTGGTACTTCTAAATACAGGAATTTCCATAGATATATCGGTGGAAATGTCATTTTTTTAATTCTTAGATAACCTAAGTGAGGGAAATGAGAAAGGAATGTTAGGTCATTTCTCTTATGTTGTCCTTCAACAATCTCTCCAATTTAGGAGTTATCAAAATTAGGATGTTTAGAAGGATTTGGAATCTCTCTCTTAATCAATTCCTTCCTCTTTTCTCCCATACCAAACAACCATAAAAGTTAAAATACATCTACTATTCTCTCTACTCTTCTCATTTCTTTCACTTTTCTCTCCTACCAAACACACTCTAATGAATTTATCTATCAAATATGGCAATGCCTTTACACTGGGCAGAATCATAATGCAAGAACAAAGAAAAAGAACATATATCAGCTTCCCTTGAAATGTGGAAGAAGGATCTTCCCATGGTACAATTATAAGTCTACAGCGAGGACTTTGATAAGTTTCTACCGCTTTTTATGGAGTTTTGCTTCTTTTAATCAAGCACTCGTGGGTGATGAATATTTTTTATAAGTAGAATATCTTCAGTAACACGGTAGGATATCATAGGTAGCATAGTAGACTACGCTCACCAACAACGCAGTTTCAAGAGCATTTTTAGTATGTGTTTTTTTTTTTTTTTTTTTTTCACATGAATGTCCAAATTGGAGGCTATGATTTTAAAAAAGAAAAATTATAGCAAATAGTATATTTTATAGGTACTTTTGAAGTTTATAACATGTTTTTAAAAAAATGATAAATTATAGCATATATTTCTGGTAAATCCTTATATTTCCTTGTATTTTCTAAAATTTTTTGGATTTATGGTTAATTTATAACAACAAATTTATGTGCGTAGTTTCGTGTTAGAGGGAGAAGAGAAAGAAGGAGGGTTTTTTTTTTTTGGTATCATGTGATCATAAATTTAATTATGCTATTTATTATTATGTTTAAAATTTTTTGTTATGATTTACCATTACTCCATTCAAAAAAGTTATTTCTCTTTTTTCCTTTAAAAAATGTCCATTTTTTGTTTTATTTACATGAATGTCAAAATTTATACGTATATATACCACATTATTCATCATAAAGAATATAAAATAAACAAATATAGAACTAATAAAAAAGGAAAGAAAATTCTCCAAAAAAAAAAAAAATCAAAACTAAGTAAATTTTTTATGAACAGAAAAAAAAAAAAAATACAATTCTACTTCATTTATAATAAAGGAAAAAAGATGATAGCAAATATAAGTTGTATGGTAGGTGAAAAACAATCATGGTAATAAATAACTAAATGGTCATTAAGATAAAAGTTACAACGAATATACAAAAATTAGACAGTTATTATAAAGAAATAGAAAACATTAAAAACCCTTAAAAAAAAAGAAAACAATTTAAAACCTAAACACAACATCATAATGATATAGCAATTATCATAAAGAAGAAAACATCATACTGTTATAGTAATATCATAAAAAAAATACCACATTTTAAAAAACAACATAACGAGATAGTAGTTATTATAAGGAAATAAGTAATTTCAAACCATATTTAAACTTTAGAAGCTAACTATTAGAACAAGATCAATAAGAAATTATCATATACAATTATTAGGAAAAAAAAACCTAAAATCGTACTAAAAAATGGGTTTCTAAAAAACCTTAATAATATGAAAAAGCAATCATTGTAATGAAGAATTAATCATTAAAATAAAGATACGACAATGACTTAAAAAAAAAAGGAAAAAAAATGAATCATAACTTGGGCAAATAATGTTAAAAATAGTAAAATGACAAAATGGGTACTACATGTGGTTGTTTATTTATAAACAATAGTAGTTTTGTGTAATTATTTCTTGGGTAAATTGCTATTGTTTATTGTTTATTTATAAACAACAAACAATAGTAGTTTTTTTTTTTTTTACATAATATTATATAAAAAAAACATTTTTTTTTTTAAACATGGTCTTAAAAAATAGTATTTTTTGTGTAATTATTTATTGGGTAAAGTGCTAGGTTGGCCCCTGAACTTTTAATTTTGTGCAATTTTGATAACTGAACTTTTTTAAATAGCTAGAATGCCCAGAAACTATTAAAATGTTGCTACAATAGTCATTTACATTAATTTGTGGACGGAATCAGTTAGTTAGCATCACTTTTTAATCAAATTACTAACAGATTCCGTTTAAAAATTAACAGAAATAATTATTGTAGCAACATTTTAATAGTTTAGAGGCATTTCATTTTCTTTTTTTCATAGCTGGAATGACCATAAACTATAAAATCATTGATACAATAGTCTTTTTATTTAATTTTGGACGGAATCCTTAGCTACGTTTTTTGATCAAATTACTAACAGATTCTATCCAAAATTAACGGAAAGGACTTTAGTAGCAACATTTTAATAGTTTAGGGACATTTTAACTATGAAAAAAAGTTTAGAGACTAAATTTATACTAGATTTAAAGTTTAGGTACTCAGTGAACAATTTACCCTTATTTCTTTTGGTGTTCCAAATTTGTTAATGTACTATTTTATCCAACTTTTTTTTTTAATAATTTCAAAATCAATTCAAGATTGTAGTTGTCACCTGAATCGCAATTTGGATAATGTTTGTGTCGGTTTTGAGTTTACCCCAATGACACATGATTTAGTGAAAATGGGATTCAAATCGTCTTATAAAAACTAATGCAAACAAATTTAAATGTTATTTACTTGCTTAATTAAGTTGTTATTTATGAATTTAGGCTACTAACTGATATAATGATTTTATCAATCTATATTCTTAGGCATTTTGTTGGATTTTGAGTACTTTCATTAGTGTTTTTGTAATGTTCATGTTGTTTTTGTAGGTAAAATGCAAGATTGAGCAAAAAGGCACCAAAAAGAGGAATCAAATAAGCATGAAGCAAGCTGCAGCACACCAAACATCCGCTGTAGCGCGCGCTTAAACTCCTAGGCCAGAGAGCTCATTTCTACAAGCTATAGTGCATAAAACATCCGCTACAACCCACCCCTACCCTATTTCAGCAGTGCTGCAGCCCCCTCTTTATCCACTGCAGTGCGCCTCTTGAGAAACCCTAGCCGCCATATGCGCGCTGCATCCCCCTTTTCATTTGCTGCAGTGCCCGCACACGTGGATGACTGAATTTAAGGCGAAAATGAGTTGATTTTTGAAGGGTATAAAAAGAAAACGTGCGAAAACAATTGAGAGCTTTTTGGAGACCCAAATTTCAGATAAAGAAGAGAGAAAACTTCAAGGTTTTTTAGGGCTTTTCTTGCAGATTCACAGAGATTGAAGATTTGGGAGCTTGTTCTTCAACTAGTTCATCTTCCTTCTACCTTCCTCTCACTTTGTAGCTCTTGAACTTTTATTTACTCTTTGAATTGGTGCTTGAATATGGGTTTGATGTTTGTTTTGAATTTGGTTATGGATTTGAGAACTTTGATGTCTAGCTAAACTTTCAAAGCTATGGGGTATGATGTAGCTTGACGAGGACTATGTTTTAATGAATTTAATGCTAGTTGATTGAATCCCACTTGGAATCGTTTGTGTTTCTCCATGCTTTTTCCTAATTTGATTTTTCATTAAATTAGAGTTATTAAATGTGTGAAATTGGCTCTAGAGAGTTAATTCATATGTTGGGATTTGGGAAATACAACCCATAGCAATATTAAGCTCGGGAGGCTAATATAACTTGGGTAATCACAAGAGTAGAGTTGCGTAATGAGTGCTTGATTGGTTGAGTTAATATGGATATTAATTTGATTAATTTTGCATATTATTTTACTCAGCACTCAGGAGAGGGAGTGAAATTAAAATTGATGCCTACAATTAATGATTTGAATGAATTCGATTAACAAGCCTTGAATTAGATAAGCATAGTTTAGTCAAGTGAAATCAAATCCCCCTAGCCTTACATATCATCGAATTCCCTTCAATCCATATCTTCGATTGCTTTTATTTTGCTTATCCTTAGTTTAATTTAATTACTTAATTTGTTGCTTAATTTCATTTCCTTTTAATTCTAATTGCTTAGATAAAACTGAGTCATTTTAATTACGGTATGTAGTTAGTTTCTTAATTTCAATCTTCGTGAGATGATACTTGATATTTTGTTACTTTATTACTTGTGGCGATTCGTTCACTTGCGAGCACACACGAAAAAAGGCACGCAACATTAACCTTTTATTTTTCATTTATTTAAATTAATTTTTGTTGATTTTTTAAATTTACTAGTTGCATTTCGGGCGAGTAGATTAGACAAACAAAGCAAAACAGTGCGTGTGGAATAGGGGAAAGAAATACGTTACATGGTGTTGATTGGACCTCCACTTAAGCAACCATGTGGTGCTGAAGTGGCTGTCACATGACAGTTGTTAGATACAGGATGAAAAGCATATTTATACTTTATATAGATAGATATAGATTTATGTATAGTTTACATATTTTAACATCAATATTCTGTAAATCGAGTTACTTTCGTGTCAATTGTGTCAACTATTTGGGCGGAGTTTGAATCCTTATGTGATGTTGTATTGATGTGAATTTTCACATTACTAATGAGTTAATAACATAAATGTTTGAAAATTTTTGAGAAGCGTGCTTTTGAAAACTAGATCGAGACCAACATCCAAAATTATATATATTAAAAAAAAAAAACTTAAAATCAGCTCCATAATTCTAAAGCAAAAACTAAAAAAAGGAGTTGCATAATGAGATGAAAAACGAAGAGAGAATTTTTTTTTTTAAAAGTTGTTCGGCTGTTAACTAAACGAACTTCCACAATCACTTATTAATGATGGAAAACACTCACCCTTTGTTTTGTTCTTCACATTTACAAGAAAATGCGTGCCATTTTATTTTTATTTTTATTTTTTCATCCAATCCCACCTAATGGGTTAGTGTGGATTTATTGATATGAGCAGGTTGAATGTAGTGAGTTAGAAGGTGAGAGATTTAAACCCATTTGTTTGGATCGAGTTATGTTTGTTAATTTGTTTACCTTAACTCTAGTGATGGATAGCTCTGTCGAAAAAATTATAGACCAACTGTCAGACTAATTTAATGGGTTTTAGACTATCGATCTGATCTTATGTAAGAAACTAAATCACAATAGATCGTTTCTCAATTATATATATTTATATGCTTTTATAGTATATGAACTATACATATAAATTGGAACTTTAAATGTCTTTACATTTGTTTGGACTTTAGATTTTGTTGTTTGGAACTTTTGATTTCTTTATGTTTATTTGAATGATTTTATGTATATGTTATGTGTTACTAATTGAACAATGTAATGTTGTTATTATTAGTATTTTCATTTTGATTTCGACCTCAATTTCAAAACTATAAAATTTATTAATATTTTGATTTAGACTTTATGTTATGTTTTAAGATCAAAATCCATTAAACATAATTACTTTATTTTAAAGGTAACTCCACGCCTGATTCCACCATAAGATAAAAAGTATGATTTTTCCTATCGTAAGTTCAAAAACAAATCACAACCCAAAAACTCTTTAAAAATCACAATTCAAGTACTCTTTCATTGGCCCAAAACTAGATGTTTAAGGAGAAAATTACTTAAATAGTCATATTTTTTCATATATTGACCAACATAATACAATCTCCCATCTTGACCAACATAATACAAATTTTAGCACTAGTTTATATCATATTGGTCTATTGTTTTTTTTTTTTGTTTTGTTTTTTTAAATTTTATAATATGTTGATATAATGATTTTTAAATTTATGTCATTTAGATGTTTTTCATCTTTAAGCCACAATTTAACCTGAAAGGTGTGGTCCTGATAGGTATATATGCAAAAAGTTATATGGTTAGATCTCCATAAAAAACGATCCAGCTTGCTAAATCTAGTGGTTTGATATCAGGTCCGGACTGTAAACCCTCTTAATTGATTTGGTCCACTGATTTGAGAGAAAATTACCTAAATAACAATTTTATTTATTTATTCACCAACATGATTCAAATTCTCTATTTTTGACCAACATGACACAAATTTTAATTAATTTTAGTTTAATTTTGTATTATATTAATCTAGTATTAATTTTTCGTGTCATGTTGATGTAATATTCTTTAAATTTGTATGTTTTCCCCTAGTTTAAACATAGGCCTAGTACACGCCCCACATCGGCGGGGAGTGAGGAGATAGGGTGGCTTATAAGTGTCTATGGGTTCTTTTTCGGTCAGCAATTGCCTGGAAATTGTAACTTAGTGCGGTCCATTTATGAATCCACTTAGTTCCTTCTTCTGAAAATTGCCAGTGGGTTTTGCATGCTGTACTTTCCTTGTGTACCAAAAAAAATGGTAGCCACTTGGTGAGTCCCATATCGACGAGGAGTAAGGATAGAGTGGCTTATAAGTGACCATAGGTTTTCTTCTAATCAACAATTACCTGGAAGTTGTAACTTAATAGGGTTCACTTATGGGTCCACCTAGTTTATCCTTTTGAAGGTCTTTTGTGATCGAACTGCTAGTGAGTTTTGCATATTATACTTTCCTTGTGTACCCAAAGTGTAGGACACTGAGGCCTTGTTTGGGACGCCAACTGGAGATGGTGTTTTACTATCTGAATTTTAAAATTTATAACTTTACATCAAACTTTTCCTCTCTTCTATTTTCAAAAAATTTAATCTTTAAAAGCCTATAACCATATCATTTCAAATCGAAATGAGATGCTTTTTATGTCAAAATGCTCGTAACGACAAGATGAATAAGATAAGATTCATTCTGCATATTTTTTTTTCAAACACATTTTAAATTTTTGCATAATTTTTATATCACAGAATTTTTTAAAAGTTTTTGTCCCAAACATAAATTTCCAACCCAACTTCAAAACATCATTTACAAATATTCCTCAACGGGCCTGAGCCTATAAAAGACCCAAGTCCAATCACTGCGGACAACCATTTCTCCCTTGAGTTGTATTTGTGCCAGGACATATTTTCCTCGGACGAAATCTTCTCACCAATGTCATTACAATGAGAAGAAGAAACCTAAAAGCATTACAACGTATCCGCCATGGTGGAACTCCCCAAGCTCCTGTCTCCAAACCAACTTCTGAAGCTCCTCAAAGCAGAGAAGAACACTCACAAAGCACTCGCCCTCTTCTACTCGGCGAGTCGCCACCCGAGTCACGCCCACTCACCCGCCGTCTTCCACCACCTCTTCCGCCGTCTGATCGACCCGAGCCTCGTCTCTCATGTGGGTCGGCTCGTCGAGCTCATTCGGACCCACAAATGCAAGTGCCCAGAAGACGTCGCCTTGTCGGTGATCAAGGCGTACGCGAAAAACTCCATGCCTGATCAAGCACATGGTGTGTTCCGACGAATGGACGAGATTTTCGGGTGTAAACCGGAGGTAAGGTCGTACAATTCTCTGCTTAATGCTTTCGTTGAGTCGAATCAGTGGGACAAGGCTGAGGAATTCTTCGCGTCTTCTTTTGGGTCTCGTGGGGTTTCGCCGAATTTGCAGAGTTATAATGTTTTGATCAAAGTTTCGTGTAAGAAACTGCAGTTTGAGAAGGCGAAGAGGTTGTTGGATTGGATGTGGAGTGAAGGTTTGAAGCCTGATGTGTTTAGTTACGGTACTTTGATCAATGCGCTTGCTAAAAGTGGCGAGTTGTGGAATGCCTTGGAGGTGTTCGACGAAATGCCTGATAGAGGGGTTACACCTGATGTGACTTGTTATAATGTTTTGATTCATGGGTTTTTGAGAAAAGGGGATTTGGAGAAGGCTAAGGAGATTTGGGAGAGGTTGTCAGAAGCGTCCGAGGTTTATCCGAATACCGTGACTTATAATGTTATGATTAATGGTTTGTGCAAATTTGGGAAGTTTGATGAGAGTTTTGAGATGTGGAATAGGATGAAGAAGAATGAGAGAGAGTGTGATTTGTTTACTTATAGTTCGTTGATTCATGGGCTGTGCGAAGCTAAAAATGTTGATGCGGCTGAGCGAGTTTACAGAGAGATGGTTCAGAGTGGCGTGCTGCCTGATGTTGTCACGTATAATTCGATGCTTAATGGGTTTTGTCTAGCGGGGAGGATCAGGGAGGGCTTTGAGTTGTGGGAAGCTATGGGAAGGAGTGGGTGTCGAAATGTTGTAAGTTATAACATATTACTCAAATGGTTGTTTGAGAATCGAAAGGTGGATGAAGCTGTTTCTGTTTGGGAGGACTTTCTTAAGAAGGGTCGTGTCCCAGATTCTACAACTTACGGTGTAGTAGTTCATGGATTGTGTACAAATGGGTATTTGAATAAGGCTTTATTTATACTCAAAGAGGCAGAAAGTAAGGGAGCTGATTTAGATACTTTTGCATATTCCTCAATGATTAATGGGCTATGCAAAGAAGGGAAATTAGATGAAGCGTCAATAGTAGTAGATCAAATGGGTAAACATGGCCATAAGCTCAACTCTCATGTTTGCAATTCAATGATCAATGGATTCATTCGAGCTTCCAAACTTGAAACTGGAATTCGATTTTTCCGGGAAATGAGCAACAAGGGTTGCTCTCCTACAGTTGTCTCCTATAATACTCTCATAAATGGTTTATGCAAAGCAGAAAGATTTACCGATGCATATCTTTTCGTGAAAGAAATGCTTGAAAAGGGGAGGGAATTAGATATGATAACATACAGCTTGTTGATAGATGGCCTTTGTCAAGGCAAGAAAATTGACATGGCTCTCAACATGTGGCAGCAAGTTCTTGACAAGGGTTTAAAGCCTGATGTGAGAATGCACAACATTGTAATCCACGGGCTCTGCTCTGCAGGCAAAGTGGAAGAAGCTTTGCAACTTTGTTTTCGTATGAAGCAGTTGAATTGCATTCCAAATCTTGTGACACATAACACCCTGATGGATGGTTTTTTCAAAGCCAGAGACTGCAACAAGGCATCTCATATTTGGGCTCGTATTTTAAAATGCGGGCTACAACCAGATATCATTTCTTATAACATTACACTCAAGGGGCTTTGCTCGTGCGATAGATTAGCAGATGCCATTAGGTTTTTGGATGATGCTTTGAATCATGGAATTCTTCCAACTGTTATAACATGGAACATTCTTGTAAGAGCGGTAATCAACAACGGGGTAAAGAAGAGATCATTTTGGGATTGAAATATTCTTGAGATTTTGGTATCCTCTGGCTTCTGTTGATGAAATTCATCACCTGCACTTGTTGCTTCTGGGGTCATATATCTTTTTAGATTTTGACAGGAGTTTAGCACTGCGGACCTCGAAACATGTTGAATAGTTGCTGCAATTTATGTGTAAGATTCTATGATTTGCAGTTTCACAGGAGGATTATAACGTTGGTATCTAAATACAAGCCAAAAAATTACTGAAGATAATAAGAACGGCCAATCGTGTGAAATAGATTCAGGTATTAGTATATTTACGTGAAATTTATGAGAAATTGAACTAGTCTTTACAGTTCCAATTGTTGCTGTAGCCTGTGTTTTTCTCTTTCTATTCTTTCCTAGTCTCTTGTTGTCATTGCCAAAACTGTTTCCTGTTGCAGGCTGGATTCTTTATTCTAAGCGGAGCCTGAACAGATAACCAAATTAATTATTTGGTGAAGCAGTGACTCCCCCAGAATCCAGACAGCCAACCTGGTCCAGGTTACCAATTTCGAGCTCCAATGCCCAACTAGTTTGTATTCTGGATTATCTGCATTTTGTCGCACATTCTTGTGTTTTTAGAATACCCTAACGAGCTCACGTTAAGAAGTTGATAGGAAATTTGAACAGTTTGAGGTATTTCCGAATCATAAAATAAAAAGCACCACACAATAGCTATTTGCTGTTAGCAGATCTATTTGGATGGTTTATGTCTATTTAAGTAGAAATGAAATAAAAGAATATATATGCTTAATCGACTGTTACCCTCTGCTTAATCGACTGCTGTCAGGCTATATTAATCTGATCGCTTTACTGTAATCATTATACATAAAAACATGGACAAGCATCAGAATGGCAATCCATTTGCACGGGTTTTGGTGATTTGAGTACTATTACCATGACCAGCTGATGATGATGATGCAAAAGCTAGTCGCTTGATGTATCAAGCCCAAGTCGTTAGATTTAACTTGGGTCTATGTTATCATGCTATATTCCTCCACAACAATTTGTGAAAAAACTCTCTCACACATTAATAAGTAGTAAAGTACGGATGTCACTTTTATTGTTCCTCTCTCTTACCCTTTTCTGTTTCTTTTGTGTCTGATAATATATTCTGCTCATAGATGACCTGAGAAATCAAACCCACCAGAATCGCCCCAAGAGCTGCGACTTTTCGCCAATCCGACGAAGAAGAGATGAAAGAATCAGCAATTACAATGACTAACACACCAATCAAAGCGAGGTAAATGTTTCTCCTGACTTTCGATCCTGCACTCTGTTTTGCGAGCTTTTTAATCCTTTCCATTTCCTCCTTAGCAGCCACTTTTTCTTGGGGTGTTCTCTGCCTCAGGTTCTTGAAGAATAAGCCTTCGTTTCGGTCTTTTTCCATTTGGTCTTCAAGGTGTGCCACCTTGTTTTCACTCTCCTCGATTTCTTGCCTGTTCTGCTCTGCAGATTCTTCAAACTCCTGCATACGGCTCTTGATGTTCTCCATTATCTGCTCAACCAAAAACGAATAAACAAGTTTGTCATCATGCCCATCTATATATCGCACGGAAACGTTCTGTTCACGGTAAATGTGTTTTCATAAACAACTAGGAAAGCAAACAGACCCTGTCCCCAGCCTCATCAAGTTCTTTCAAAGCATCTTCTCCAATCTTGTTGAACTCGGCATTAGCCTCTTCCGCGAATTGTGTGAGATACGCGGATCTTTCGTCCAAGTAATCGGTGAGACGGACTTTCTGAGCTTGAAGCTGAGCCATGCGGGCGAGTAGTTCTTGCTTCCGAGTGTCTCCTTCAGGAGAGGAGCCACCGTTGGAGTCGGAATCAGCGGGCTTGCAGAGGCAAAGGGTTGAGTTCTTTTTGTTGTTGGATAGTCTAGTTGTGTGGAAAGAAGTGGTTTGTTTAGCGGTAAAAGAGGTTTGAATGGCTTTGAGTGCAATCATGTTATCTTTTTTCTAGTGTTGAACAAGATATGGGAGGTTGGGTTGGACTCGGAGGAGACGAAGAGAAAGAAGAAATAAAATATTTTCTATGCACAGTAGAACTTCTTTTGCGCCTCTCATTTATTGGACATTATCCCTTTCTGATGGCAAATTTATTTGTTTTGTTTTTTTTTTTTGTGGGCCTAAACGTTGGATCATTTCAAAGGTTAGGATTCTTCCGAGCCTACCTATGTTTGTTTCACAGGTTCATTTTTAGAAAGGGAGAAAAAAAAAAAAGAAAACAGAAAAAAGAAAAAGAGTGTTTTTTTTTTAATTTTTTCTTTCATTATTTTCATTTTGAAAAAAGAAAGCTATCTCATTTTTAAATTTACTTTGTATAGTATTCTTTTGAAATCTTTTTAAAATTTTCACCAAATACATTATTCTTAACACCAATTTTTTATTTTATTTTAAACAACTTTTTATCTTCAATGAGAAAATTTTTTCTACAAATCCAAATAACATCTCATTATCAAAATAAAATGACTGTCTTATTTCAAACAAGAGAATTTTTCCTTTCAAAAAAGGACATGTGATCCAAACATATATATTTTAGTGTGAACTTATACCTAACACCCATGTACATCTGCAAAGAGGAAAGAAAATGAATACGAATGTATAACAGGAATTTTATGATGGGGATAGACATTGGTAGGGATAACATTTTTTTCCATGGAGACGAGGTTGTGTGGGTTCCTGATTCTAATACGACTGGTTTTGGAATTGTTAATGGGTTTTGGGGTGGTAATGTGGACAAATTCTTGTCTCCGCAGTGGGGTGGAACGGGGATGGGAGAAAACCTCCCCGTCTTGATATAATTATTTAAGAAAAAATGCACAAATTATTTTTAACATGTATTTTAATATTCATCCTAATCTCTAACATCGTTCTCTAACATTATTTTGTTGAAATTTGATTTCTTTTGAATTTTTGTTGAAATTTAACTTATTTTTTGGTTTCTAACTTGTTAAAATTTTTGTCAGTTATGAATATTATAATGAGAATTGAGGCGGATATACGAAAGATACTTCCAACGGGGATTTTTTTGCCTCTGCTTAAGTGGGGAAGGAAGCAGGGATGAGAATTGTTTTGAAAAGTGAATACAGTGAAGCATTTCTAACCTTGTCTCGTCCAATCACCATACCTAAATGGTAGGCTCTACGTTTGTAGAGTTAGGGATTTGTGATGTCTCTAGCCATGTGAGCTCCACACTCGTAGAGCTACGGATTTGTGACGCTTCTAATCATGTTCGAACAAGAAAATGCTCTTATCATACATGTATTATCTACAAATCGCGTTAGATTAAAAAAATATTTAAGATAATTAAATGAAGCTTGATAAAAATTTTCTTTGAAAATGTGTTATATTTGTAGGTACATTTTTATTTGAGACAATAAGAATTCTCCCATGAATAATTAGCATTTTCTTTTCCTTACTTTTTTCTAGCTAGAGAACAAATATATATAAGATAGACTAAAAATTTTCAACAAGTGACTGATATCCAGTCAAATTATTTATCTCTGAACAATGGGATGGGAAAATAAAGCAAAAATCATTAAGATTCTCTATACTTTTTTTGGGGTCATTTTTCATATAATTGTCCAAAAGATAATTTTTCTTTTGAAATACAGTTCTACTAAATCCATCGAGGACCCTTTTAATAATAATAATAATAATAATAATAATAATAATAAATTGCCCAGGACTCTGATGGGCTAAAAAGTAAAAACCAGGAAATGAGAACAAAATAATGAAATTGTAACATATAACATATTTATAGATACTTTTAACGTTTGTAACAAATTTTTCAAAAGATAATACAAAAATTATTAAAAAATTGCACTAAGTAATAAATTTTAATCTTCTAATTGAAAATTATAGCATATTTTAAAAGTAAGGAACAAAATACTATATTCCTTTTTTTTCCCCCCTCAAATTCCAAATCTATCCCTACCTCCACAAAATGGGGCCTTTGCAAATATGGGATTAAAATGGCTATCATGTTGCAACACTAGACCCCAAAGAGAAAACATTGTAAGGATAGCCTCATTCATTAATGAATATTTTGTTTTCTCTAAAATACCCTTTACAAGTAAAAAATAAAAATAAAGGAAAATAAAATAAAAGGACTATCTTCTCCTAAAAAAAAAAGAAGTTATATTGTTGAAGAAACCCCCTCCCATTGTCAAAGAAAAGAAAACGTCATCTCCTTCACCATCATTTTTTATCTCCATCATCCACATCAAAACGACCATCTTTGTATTCGGGTTAACATCTTACATCGTTTTCACATTCCGGGCATCGATTTCCAGCCACAAGGAGAGGAGAGGAAGTACTAAAAGTTTGTAAAATCTCTAAAATTTTGGTAAGTTCATCTCAAACCCTCTAATTTTTTATTTAAATTGTTTTCGAAGTTGTTCAAAGGTTAAGCATTCATGGTTAGGGAGCTTAATATAGAAAAACAACAATGATTCAACCTATTTTGCACTAATTTTCGTCTTGTAAAATCTGTAAATTTGTAAAATTCCGTCATAAGAACAGTACCGTGACCAGATCAGATCAGCTTGACCAGCCGGACCTACTTGACCGGTCTGGTAGTTTTAAAGGCGGTTTGGTAGTTTTAAACCAGTCTTCAATTTTTCATTCATTTTTTTTAAAATTATTTCATAATAATCTTTTTTGTTTTTCTTATTTTTATTTTAAAGGAAAATGAGTGAGATTATTATTTATTTCGATATGATGGAGAATGGAAGGAGAAAGATGATGGGTCATATGAATGGTGCAGAAGGAATAAGGAAATCAAGAGCATAGTATTATTAGATGATCCGGATAATGTGAAATATTCTGAAGTTATTGATTGCATTTTTAAAAGGCTTCACGTGGACCAAAAAAATACGGAATTAAAAATAAGTTACATTCCTTTGTGTTCAATATCGCCAGATTCTAAAATCATTTTGGATGATTTTGATGCTAAGTGTTATCTTTTAGACTTTCGTAAAACGTTACAACGTAAAAGTATGCTACAAGTTGAGCTCATGAAAAAGGTTGAAAGTAGTGATAACAATGATAAAGTAGCACTTGAAGTTGAAGGAGATGGAGGATGTAATATGGAAAATGATGGAAATATTCGAGATGAGTACTTCGACATTAACATGGAGGCACCAAGGGTTTATGATGCTGCTTTTGCACCAGGCTACGAAGGTGATGTTTTAGACGTGCCTACCTTGGAGGAACGCCCTAATCAGGAGACAACGGCATCTGCCCCAACTCCGAAATGACAATGTTCATGCATAGAACTAGACCCGATTATGGGTCATTGTGAACTATTAGCAATAAATGACACTTCTGTGTCTTTTAGTTTTGATGATGGTATGGGTATTGCAGTTGGTTAGGAATTTGAAAGCAAGAACGAGATGAAGAACTTGATAATCGATGCTTCATTGAAAGCTTATTTTGATTATAAAATAGTTAAGTCAACCATAAAGTTGTTTGTGATGAAATGTACAGTCCCAGATTGCAAGTGGGCACTACGAGCTGTGAGGATCACGAACTCAGATCGTTTCTCTCTCCGAACATATTACAACACTCATACTTGCTCTGCTAGTTTGGTGGATAAAGAAACGGACAAGCAACTGTAGATTTAGTTTTAAATATGTTAAAAAAGGAGTTTCCAGGCCAGCTTGAGACACCTACCCCGAAGAGAAGTGATAGACATGATGAAAAATTGTGGCATGTCAATATCCTACTTCAAAGCTTGGAGGGCAAAACGAAAAGCAGCAAGTGATGTTAGGGGTGCACCAGAGGTCAATTTCAAGATTCTTCCTAGCTATTTGCACAGGATAAAGTTAATGGACCCTGGCACGGTCACACACTTGGTAGTAGACAAAAATCAAAGGTTCAAGTACCTTTTCATTGCGTTGGGCACGAGCATCGAGGGATTTAAAGCAATGAGAAAGGTAATTGCGGTTGATGGAACCTTTTTGAAGACCAAATACAAGGGAACAATGATCATCGCCACTGCCCAAGATGGCAACTACCATCAATATCCTCTTGCTTAGGGAGTGGTTGACTCGGAGAATGACAAATCATGGAAATGGTTTATGACGAAACTTGAGGAGCTCATACTCGAACGAAGAGCTGGTCATAATTTCTGATAGGCACCAAAGCATCCGCAATGCAGTTGAAAAGGTATATAAAAAGTTCCGCTATGGATTTGTGTATGGCACCTCTCTCAAAATATCAAATCATGTGTTCACCGAAGATCTCGTGTTAGAGCCGGAAAGGGTATATGCAAGGTCAAGGTTAAAGACACTATCATAAGTAAGTTCATGAAAGTCGCTGGGGCATATTCTGAGCACGAGTTCAACCGACTCTATGATGACCTAATAGATATCCTGCCACCGCAGAATATCTTGATGATCATGTAGATGTCAGAAAATGGGCTAGGTGCCACTTTACAGGATCACGTTACAACATCTTGACTACCAACGGTACCGAGAGTATTAACAGTGTGTTAAAGAAGGCAAGAACATATCCTTTGTTGCCCTTGATTGATTCAATTGTAGAGAAAATCTCTGAATGGTTCAACAATCACCGTAGGGAGTCAAGTCGTGGATCTTCCTCACAATGCTTAACTCTAATGGTGGAGAAAACATTGAATACAAGATACAAAGAGTCCACAATCTTGACTGTGAAAGAACTAAACAGTACTTCACTTGAGTATTATATCACAAGATCGAATGACAGTTTCTTGGTTGATCTAGGAAGGGGAACCTGCACATGTAAAGTATTTGATATCGACAAAATTCCTTGTGTCCATGCCCTTGCAGCATTCCCAAGAGGTAAGGATAAAATGCATGATTTATGCTCAAAATACTATCTAAAGGAGGTATGGGCATTGGCTTATGTCCAAACCATTTATCCCATCCCGAGCTCATCAGAGTGGGTTATCCCAGATGACATAAAGACTGCAAAGGTATTGCTTCCTGATTTCACAAAAAAACGTGGGAGGCTTCAACAAACCAGATTTCCTTCTATTGGAGAACATCGGAAAGTCAAAAACAAGCGATCATATTGGGATCTATATGTGTCATAAGGATAGAAAATCAATTATAGGGATTTTCTGTAAATATTACATTTTGATATTAATAAAAAGAGGTTATTCATGTTTAATAAGTTGTGTCCTATTTACTTTCATTTGTTGATTGTATGATTATTTTGAGCAAACATAAAATACTCCTAGGCTGTTGGTAGTATATCAGATTACCATATGTATACGGGTATACATAGAAGACATGGTAATTTGATAACAGTCTAAATAAATGGTCCGCAATCGATAGAATAAGATTTAGGGATCTTATTTATGATAAGATTGTAAAGGTTGTTTACTTCCTTGGAGGGATGGTTTGTCTTGACCATCGAATTGGTTCCGAGTAGAAACTTTAGTGTATACCAGTATTGAGGTATGACATTGGATTGGACCTAAGGTGTTAATTGATTCGGTTTAATAATTCCGTTTATAAGAATCAGTGATGCTTTGATTATCATCCTGCATTAATCTTAATCTTGAAATGAATACTTGAGTTCGCATCCATGACTTATGCACTTTGATCTACTATAGGTGAGACATTGATAATTGATGGTCAATATACTTGTGTTTTGGGTGTATGACTTATGGATGGAGAAATCAAGAATCATAGATACGGAATCCATAGCTATCTTAACGATAATACATGTTATCTACTTAAAGGCATTATTCGGGAATTGAAAGATAATATAACAAGATCTTGGCCATCGGTTTACTTTGTGTTCTTTGATGGTTTGCCGATTGTATGGCTTTACAATTGGTGGTTCTTTCAATGGAGAATAATGAAACTTTTAAGTTAAAATGATTGAAAAGGTAAAACGGAGAAAGTCCTTAATTCAATCATGGATAACATATGAGGATTAAGCAAGCGATGAATAAATCATGGAAGAAGCACTGCGTTAGAGAGCTTTCGTAATACGGTATGTAAACGGGAGTTCAGCTTCAGACTTTTAGTGTAATAGTCTTGAAGTTGATAATTGATGAATAATTAATCCGGGATTAATTTTTCACAATTATAGGAGCCTCTTTACATATTTCTATCGGGTCCCTCTACTAGCTCATATAGTTCTACGAAACGTCTCGAGATTTGTTCCTAATGAGATCGGTAAATTAAATGGAAATTTAATAATGTCTATTAAGAAATGGTACTCTCTAACATGCAATCCCGAAAGGATTGGACATGTGAAATTAATATAGACAAATAATGTGATTTGTCAACAAATGATTGGTTGTAAATAAAATAATTATTTGTTATTTTAGTTAATTGAATTTTGGAAATAAGGTTGTGTTTGAATTATTTAATTTTTGAAAACAAAATTTTTCTCTCCTAATTATAGGACACGGTTTTTTTAATGGATGGAGGGAAGAAGATTTTGTTTCAAATTATTTAAATATATTACAAACATTAAATTATTTATTGATTTAAATAATGGAGCTTATTTGATAGATTTTCTTTTCTTAAAGAATGTTGCACATTTTTTGTGTGAAAAGGAATCTAAAATATTTCATTTATTTAAATTAATTAAATATGGATAATGTTTGTGAAAAATATTTATTTAAATATAAATAAGAAAATCTTATTTAAATTCAAAGGTTTAAAAGGAGTTTGAATCAAGATATGATTAGGACTTTTTGACTAGTCTAGATTCTTGATTTAAATTTGAACCATCAATCAATATCCACATGAATGGAGCACAAATTTTTTGAGTTTCTCCTAGCAAAAAACCGCCCATAAGGTTTAAAGAACCTAGCGCAAAATTTGAATGATCCTTTGGTTCAAAAGATTATCCAGAAAAAAAATTATTAATTATTTTCAAGTAGGAGATATTTTTGAAAAATGATTGGAGTATTATATAAAGGCTAGGGGTTCTTGAAAAAACCAACCATCATATCATACTCATAGGTGGATGGTTTTTGGGAGAGAGAAAAACGTAAAAATCTAGTTTTTTGTGCTTGAGAAAAATTCATCCTTCTTGGGTGTGAGAAAAAGAGAGAAATTTTCATTGAATCAAAACTGTGAGGAAGGTTAAGCCAAGTGATATTTTTCATTGAAGGTTAACCGGTTCCTGTTTTGTAGTTTTGAAGAATGAACCCGGATCGAATTCTCAACGAGGTACATCGGGATTGAGAAAGTGAGATCTAGACTTCGAAAGAATCACCGGTCGCTTAGATTCATAGCACGTGTGCCCTCACACACTCTGAGACGTGGGGACTCGAGAATAGTAGAGAAGACAAGTTGATCGACGCTCTAGAAATTTCAGAATCCGAGAAACAAGGTACGCTTGATCATATATTTAATTTATTGTTATATACATCATGAGCTTCTTTTCTGAATAAGCATAAAAAATTTAAAACTTCTGCTGCGTCGTAACTCTGATATCGGAACCGTTTTTTCAACAGGTATTGCCTCCTGATTTCATAAAAAAACGTGGGAGGCTTCAACAAACCAGATTTCCTTATATTGGAAAACATCGGAAAGACAAAAGAAGCGATCATGTCAAGCAACTTTTCATTAGAGCTCAGAATTGACATACCCCCTTTGAATATATTTAATCGAAATAGATTTCATAAAATATGATCGTGTTTTTATTTTAACTTTTACTAAAGATTTTGGACTAGATCTCTTGTATTACTAATTGAATTATATTTGTAGTGATGAATTGTGTTTTGGACATTATAGTGGCTGAAATCATTTTAATTCTTTTTTGCAGGGTCCTTAGTGTTGGTATTTGATTAAACTAAGTCAACATGTTGTCGATTGTTTATTTAAATAAATTTTACTTTCTTCTATTTATATTTAAGGAATGCAAAAATACTTTGGTGCTATGACTAAAAAGACCGACAACCCTTCAATGTAAATAAATACCGGACCCACTTGTCCATTCAAGCCAGTCTGGCAGGTTCGAAAAATCAGTTAAGAAAGCATCCTTTCACTTTGGTGTCATGACCGGCAAAATCGACAACCAGTCCGGGTAAAAAAAAAATTACTTAGTTTGGGTGACTGGGAAAACTAATAAAAAAAATACAAAAACACTTTGATGTCATGACCTGGAAGACTGACAACCCTTCCATATAAATAAATACCCGACCCATCTGACCATCAGACCGGTATGGCTTGTTTGGAAAGCATGATATCACTTGGGTGTCATGACCGGAAAAACCGACAATTGGTCCTGATAAAAAAAAATTACCTGGTTTGGGTGACTGGGAAAACTAATAAAGAATGCAAAAACACTTTGGTGTTATGACTTGAAAGACCGACAACCCTTCTATATAAATAAATACCAGACCCACCTAACCGCTTAGACCGGTATGACCTGTTTGGAAAGCATGGCATCACTTGGGTGTCACAACTGGCAAAACCGACAACTGGTCTGGATAAAAAAAATTACATGATCTGGGAGACTTGGAAAACTAATAAAGAGTGCAAAAACACTTGGTGTTATGACTAGAAAGACCGACAACTCTTCCATATAAATAAATACCAGACTTACCTGACCGTTCAGGCTGGTATGACCTGTTTGGAAAGCATAATATCACTTGGGTGTCATGACCGGAAAAACTGACAACTGGTCCAGATAAAAACAAATACCTGGTCTGGGTGACTGGGAAAACTAATAAAGAATGTAAAAACACTTGATGTCATGACCTAAAAGACCGACAACCCTTCCATATTAATAAATACTGGACCCACCTAACCGCTTAGGCCAGTTTGGCTTGTTTGGAAAGCATGATATCATTTAGGTGTCATGACCGACAAAACCGACAATTGGTCCGGATAAAAAAATTTACCTAGTCTGGATGACTGGGAAAACTAATAAAGAATGCAAAATCACTTTGGTGTCATGACCTGAAAAACCGACAACCCTTCCATATAAATAAATACCGGACCCACCTGACCGTTAAGCCGGTATGGCCTGTTTAGAAAGCATGATATCATTTGTGTGTCATGACCGGTAAAACCGATAACTGGTCTGAATAAAAAATTTACCTGGTCTGGGTGACTGGGAAAACTAATAAAGAATGCAAAAATACTTTAGTGTCATGATCTGAAAGACCGAAAACCCTTTCATATAAATAAATACCGGACCCACCTGATCATCAGGCCAGTATGGCCTGTTTGGAAAGCATGATATTACTTGGGTGTCATGACCGGCAAAATCGACAACTGGTTCGGATAAAAAAAATTATCTGGTCTAGGTGACTGGGAAAACTAATAAAGAATGAAAGAACACTTTGGTGTCATGACCTGAAAGATCGACAACCCTTCCATATAAATAAATACCAGACACACCTGACCGTTCAGGTCGGTATGGTCTGTTTGGAAAGCATGATATCACTTGGGTGTCATGACCGGTAAAACCGACAACTGGTCCGGATAAAAAAAATTACCTGGTCTGAATGACTGGGAAAATTAATAAAGAATACAAAAACACTTTGGTGTCATGACCTGAAAGACCGACAACCTTTCCATATAAATAAATACCAGACCCACCAGATTGCTCAGGGCGGTTTGGAAAACAAGTTACGAATGCATCATTTCACTATGGTGTCATGATCGGCAAGACCGACAAACCTTCTATATAAATATATACCGGACCCACTTGACAGCTCAGGTTGGTATGGCTGGTTTCAATAATCGTTAAGCCTTTTCATATCACTTTGGTGTCATGACCGCAAAAAACTGGCAAGACCGATAGCCAATTAGGGTAAAAAAAAAAAAATACTTGGCTAGCTTAACCGTTCTTCTCGGTCCACTCAATATTATGGAGTCAAACAGCTCGATTGTATGGTATACTAATGACAGTTATCTCGATCAAACTGTCAGTTATATGTTTGTAACTCATGTATTCTATTTAGTGAAAGAACAAACCAATCTTCTAGCTTACCTTATATGCCGTAGTATAAATTGATAATATTACTCATGACTTTAGACTTTTTGATCACACTAACAAAATTAGAATAATATTAAAATAGATATTGTTGTCACACTAACAAAATTAGAATAATATTAAAATAAATATTGAAAACCTTCTTAAAAAAAGAATATTAGGACAAAATGGTGCCAATCATGTCAGTCTTCTTGGTCCATTCAATATTATAGACTAATCCGTTCGGTTGTATGGTCTGCTAAAGACAGTTATCTAAGTTTGATTGAATTATTTGTGATCCATATACTCCATTTAATGAATGATTGAGTCATTTTTCTAGGTCAAATTTTTTCTCAATTGACCAGTGTGTTTCTCTAATGGTTAGTTAATTTTCTTGAATGGTCACGTAATAGTCAATCATTTATTGACTTACGGTCAATTACTAATTACCCATAATGTAAATCACTAAATTTGACATCACTGATTGATAATTAGTCAATCAACAATGAAACAAGACAAATAACCATCTTATGACTGCCTATGCCGATTAGGAATATTTTTACCCGAACCAGGGCGATCTTGTCGGTTTTTCTGGTCATCACACCGAAGTAGTATGATGCTTTTTATCTGGTTTTCTTGACCAGCAGGACTGGCCTGATCACATATGCTGGTCATGAATATTTTTACCCGGACTTGGGTGATCTTGTCAGTTTTACTGATCATGAAACTGAAGTAATATGATGCTTTTAATCTTTTTTTGGGACCGACATGACTGGCCTGACCGCATATGCCGGTCAGGTATTTTTTTACCCGAACCAACTAGCGACCTTGTTGGTCTTACCACCGACGTAATATAATACTTTTAATATGTTTTTCCAGACCGGCATGAGGTATTTTTTACCCAAAGGCCTAACAGCATATGTCGGTCAGGTATTTTTTTACCCGAACCAACTAGCGACCTTGTTGGTTTTACTACCGAAGTAATATGATACTTTTAATTTGTTTTTTTCGGACCGACATGACTGGCCTGACCGCATATGCCAGTCAGGAATTTTTTTACCCGAACCAACTAGCGACCTTGTTAGTCTTACTATCGAAGTAATATGATGCTTTTTATCTGTTTTTCCTGACCAGCATGACTGGCCTGACCGCCTATGCCGGTCAGGAATTTTTTTACTCGGACTAGCCTGACCGCCAATTTGGTCACCATAATAACTTATTTTAATCAAACACCATAACTTAGGCCGTGAAAAAAACAATATAGAAAAAAATTTGGATGCCATAAATGCAAGACGTGCCGCATAGAATTGGTTCAAAAGTAAAACCAAATACATATATAAAGTGTTTAAGGAACCCAATAATTATGGTGAATATTGATTGCCATCTTCTCTCTATAAAATTTGACAATCTCATCATTTATTAACTCAAAATTGTGCCCTTGCATATCGAACTCGATATATTTGATGGCATATAAGGCACAATCTCCCCTGTGTTAAACAATATGTTTGTTAGTGTTTGTAATTATAAATGACAAATAAAAAATTAAAACATTTGAAATACACTTACAATTTCTCGTTCTGCAGATGGTTGAATGGTCGCTTATAGGGCCATGGAGAAGGATCAAGATGGCCGAAATGTCTAGATTTTTAAAGTATTAAGAGAATCATCTTTTGCACGGGCTCTATAAATCTATCAATCTTTACTTTCTCGTAACATTTTCAATTGCAATAAAAAAACCACCAGCTCTGCAGTTATCAAATCAACTTTCACCGAAACCCAATTTTTTCTCTTTCTTTTTCGGTGACGTTGGTGTCCAATGTGTCATATAAATTAAGCATGAAGTAAGTGCCTTGGCACCATTCTAACATTTTCCCATCTTGGGGATGTGACCTCTCACGTATGTCATGAAATAGTCATCTATGATCCCATCTTCATTGGCATTCATCACCAATAATTGGCCAAAGATCTCATCCAAAATGACGACGTCTGGATTGATGACATCTCGATACTTGGGCTGTTTTTTTTTTTTTTTATTCCATACATGGCTTCTTCTATGTGCTACAAAAAAAAAAAAAAAAAAAAAAAAAATTGTAGTATGAGTCAAAAATCTTTTACTAGAAAAAAAATTACATATAAGAAAAAAAGCTTAGATATAGTGTTATTTAGTAGAGAATCACTTATATAACTTAAAAGCCAAAACTGCTCAGTTATTATCTTATCAAAGAAATAGCACCCTCGTGTTAACCCAAGATCAAAAGTAAATGGGGGCTTCGAATCTGAATCCTTGTAGTCTTCAAATGATTTTCGCATACTGTCCGGTAGGTGCAATGGATCGAATTCTTTGATTGATCCTTTACGAAACAACGTCTTTTTTGGGCCGGGATCGGTGTATGGAGTTCTCTTATATTTTGACTTCTTTAGATGTCTTTGAGGTCGTCTCTTAGGTTGCTCAACATCCAAAATATCCTCTTCACAATCCTCATCACTCAAACAAGTCGGAGTCTGATAAAAGATTTATTGAGGTGAGAATCTTCCATGTCTCTTTCTACACTGATTTCAGTTTCAAAACAAACATCTGGAGGTGCATTTGTAACATCCTCAACCTCAAAGTCACTACCTCCATTTATTATATCACCAATACCTCCATTATTCTTACCTTTACCTTCACTTTTCTCCTCTTCACCTTCACCTCTACTAGAGTCAACCTCAACAACTCCACCTATAGTAGTCACAGCAACTATCGGTGCATATATATCATTTTGAGCCTCAATATCACCACCGGCAATAATTCTAACATCAACACCTCTACTATGCTCACCTCCACCTCCACTGCTCTCACCTCGATCTCCACCTTTCCAAGTCTCTGATTGTTGCTGAGCAAATCTTGACACAATGTTTGTCAGTATATCAACGCGGTTACTATTCTTGGTTATCAATTTCTCTAATTATGAAAACTGAGATTCATGTTCGGTGCACATCTTTTCTACTGTTTGCTTTAGAGCTTGAATCTCACGTAGCACCATTGAATTGTCAGCATGAGAGCTAGCTTGTGGAGGTATAGACTCGTTGACAGTAGGGTTAGACGACAGATACCTGGTTTGCTCAGCTGCAGTGGTACCCTGTTGAGGCATGGACTGCTCATGTATAATATCTTCAGGCTTCTCTATATCTCTTCCTTGAACTCTCTCACCATAACCAAGAATGAAGTTATGTCGGCCTTCTAGATTAGCATGTAATAAGTCCTCCCAAAAAATGCTTGTTCCAGAATCTAGGATGGTTGCCTAATTGTCCACAATGGCGTCGGGATCATCATGATAAGGAACAAACCCTTCATGTGGTTGGCTTTCTGCTCCTCCAAAGTTGGGACAAGGATGCTTTTTATGTTCTGAAATTTAGGCACTTCAAATTAGTAACCTACAAATCAAGACTTATCTACGTAATATAAAACAAAATAAAACAAAACAAAAGACAAACCGTGCTCTCCCCAACTGCATGAAGAATTTACTCCAATGATGGAGCTTATTGTCGATGAAACTTTGTTTTCCATTGACAAATTCTGGGCACCGATCTTTTAACGTCTTTTCTAATCTCAGCATACATTGGGGTCAAGGCAGGAATACACTCAAATGGTAGAAGCTATACTAATGAGCAATAAAATATATTAAATTGCAAACATTTTAGAACAAATTAAATGTGAGAATCTTATAATTGAAACAAATTTTACATACCATCAATGATAGTATGAACGCATGACAATTCCATCTTGTCAACTTCTCAAAAACGTCTTTCCATTTTGCAACTATGTCTAACTTCTGGACCTGAATCATCAAATATTGATATGTCTTTCTTCCCCATGGGTAATTGGCATACCAATCTAGGTCTTCAATCATTTTAAAGAGGTTGTAATCAATTCTTTGGTCGGGTTTTTTTGGACCACGGAGGACTGCATACAGAAAGTATAGGACACACTACTACAAAAAGTAGATTACACGACGGAGATTACACGAAGGTTCCTTGGAACCGTCGTATAAACCTCACTTTACACGACGGTTTCTTGAAACCGTCGTGTAAAGTTGGACTTTACACGACGGTTCCAAGGAACCGTCGTGTAAAGTTTCATACTTTACACGACGGTTTCAATAAACCGTCTTGTAAAGTGCATCTTTACACGACGGTTCTTTGGAACCGTCGTGTAAAGTGCATTCCGGGGGCACTTTACACGACGGTTCCTTAGAACCGTCGTGTAAAGTCCGATTTTACACGACGAGTTTCTAAAACCCGTCATGTATTCCTAACTTTTTTTCCCTAACAACAGCCCTCATTTTATCTCATTACAGATCTATCGCGCAGCCGCGAAAAACATCACAGAGACCGGCGAATCCACGTCTGCTCCACTGCGAAACCAACACTCACGTATACTGAATATTTGTAAGTATAGTGATTATTACTTACTCTTCTTTTTATTTATTTGATTTTTATTGACGATTTATTGTATATGTCAAAAATGATATATATTCTCTTTTTTTTCTTCTTCTTTTAAAGTATGATTAGTTGTTGACTTTTTTCAATAGCTTAATATATGTATATGTTGTGTTTTGAAATAAAAACTTGATTATTGAATAAATTGTATGATAAATTTAATATCGATTTAGGTCGGGTTCTTGGAAATGGATCGAAAATGGATGTGGGCTAATAGATTGGTTAGAAAATATCGAGATGGTGTTGAAGAATTTTTGTCATTTGCGGAAACTCACATGAAGAATGATAAGATTCGATGTCCTTGTGTGGATTGTGGAAATCATAGATCTCATTCAGTTGATGAAGTTAGAAGACACTTGCTTGCGCGTGGGATAATTTGTTCGTACCAAACATGGTATTTGCACGGTGAAATGTGTTTTAATCCATCATCGAACAACAAAGCGAAAGAACCTATTGTTGAGGAAGATGTAGGAGATAATTTGTTTGATATGGTTAATGATTTGGAAGAACAGTTTGTGCATCGTCCGGAGTTATTTGAAGCAATGATGAATGATGTCGAGATGCCTTTGTATGACGGGTGTAGTAAATATACGAAATTGTCCGCATTGGTCAAATTATGGAACATGAAGGCATCGGGAGGGTGGACAAATTCTAGTTTCACGGCTCTTTTAGAATTTCTAAGAGAGGTTCTACCGGTTGATAATAAAATACCCGCTAATATGTACGAAGCTAAGAAGACGTTGAGCACTTTGGGAATGGAATATGAAAAAATTTATGCATGTCCAAATGATTGCGCCCTTTACCGAAATGCGTACGAGGATTTGGATGAATGTCAGGTTTGTCAGGAGTCAAGATGGAAGACGGGCAAGAATCCAACGAATTGCAGCAAAGGTGTGCCGGCAAAGGTGTTATGGTACATTTCACCGGCACCGCGGCTACGGCGTTTATTCCGTAATGCCGAGCATGCCAAGAATTTGACTTGGCACCATGATAAACGTGTTGAAGATGGCATGCTTAGACATCCAGCCGATGCACCACAATGGAAGACCTTTGATGCCGATCATCCTGAATTTTGTGCGGAACCGCGGAATCTACGTCTTGGCTTGTCAGTGGACGGAATGAACCCACATGGTAATATGAGTAGTAGGCATAGTACTTGGCCCGTCATACTTGTAAACTACAATCTCCCTCCGAAGTTGAGCATGAAGTGAAAGTTCTTAATGTTGACCTTATTGATATCTGGTCCTCAACAACCAGGGAATGACATTGATGTGTACTTAGCACCACTAATCGATGATCTAAAGAGCTTATGGGAAAAGTGGATCGAAGTTAGAGATGCTTACCGTGAAGAGACATTCACACTCCGTGCAATGTTGATGTGGACAATTAATGACTTTCCTGCTTATGGAAATCTATCTGGTTATTTAGTCAAAAGTGCTATTGGTTGTCCCGTTTGTATGAAAGAAACATCTTCCATCCGATTGAAGAATGGTAAGAAAACTGTCTACCTTGGTCATAGGAGATTCTTGCCACAAAATCATCGATACCGCAAACAGAAAAAGGCGTTTGATGGTAACACGGAAGAAAGAACCCCTCCCCAGGTTTTGACGGGCGAAGACGTTTATGAGATGGTTAAGGATTTGAACGTGGTGCTCGGGAAAAGAAAACGGAGCAATAATACTCCCGTGGTTGATGGACCTTGGAAAAAAGCGGTCAATCTTCTATGAACTTCCATATTGGAGGACACTTTTTGTTTGCCATTGCTTGGATGTGATGCATATTGAGAAAAACGTCTGTGAATCAATAGTTGGCATGTTGCTAGACATTCCTAGTAAGAGCAAAGATGGTGAAAAAAGCACGGCTTGATCTTAAGGAATTGAAGATTAGACCTAACTTGATCCCTACAAAAAAAGGGAATGCAACTTATTTACCTCCGGCAAAGTACACATTATCAAGATTGGAAAAAAGAAAGCTCTGTGAGTGGCTCGCTTCTGTGAAAGTCCCCAACGGGTATTCTTCTAACTTCAAAAGGTTGGTGTCTATGAAGGATCTGAGGTTGATTGGAATGAAAACACATGATTGTCATATCTTGATGCAACTGCTTTTACCTTTGGCCTTGCGAGGAGTTTTAACGAAGGATGTGAGATTAGCAATTACCAAGTTATGCTCATTTTTCAACTCGATATGCTCCAAGGTAATTGATCCATTGACACTAGACTCGCTACAATCAGAGTTGGTTCAGAATTTGTGCTTGCTTGAGAAGTACTTTCCACCCTCATTTTTTGACATAATGATTCATCTAACGGTTCACTCAGTCCGAGAAGTGAAGCTACGTGGACCGGTGTACTTGAGATGGATGTATCCTTTTGAAAGGTACATGAAGGTTTTGAAGGGTTATGTGAAGAACCGAAATAGGCCGGAAGGATGTATAGTAGAAAGCTACATTGTGGAGGAATCGGTCGAATTTTGCTCCGAATATTTGTCCACCGCGGAAGCGATTGGGTTGCCAAAGACTACAAACATTGACTGGAAAGGACTATCCATCGGCACCCCATCGCCGGTAGATCGATGTGAATGGGAGAAAACTTGTCTCTATACTTTACATAATAGGGTTGAAGTTGAGCCTTTTATTGAGGTTCATCTACAGGAATTAAGAGATAGAAATCCAAGAAGAGGAAGAAATGAGAGGTTGCTACAAGATGAACACAATCGGACTTTTCGTCAGTGGCTACGAAGACATGTACTCTTTCAGAAGGACGGCTTTTCGAATGAGTTAATGAACCTCGCCAGAGGTCCGTCGACGATTGTTACACGATATACATCATACTTCGTCAATGGTTTTACATTCTACACTCGCGAAAGAGATGAGAAGCATCATGTTCAAAATAGTGGTGTCAGTATTCAAGCTAAGGCCATGCACGTTTCATCTGCAAAGGACAAGAATCCAGTTTATGGAACAATGAACTACTTCGGCTTCATTGAAGATATTTGGGAACTCGATTACTGTGGTTTACACGTCGCACTATTTAAGTGCAAAACTGGGGGAAACGACGACGGTCCCCAGGGAACCGTCGTCGTTTCCTTTGAAAGCTGGTGGAAACAACGACGGTTCCCCTGGGGACCGTCGTCGTTTCCTTTGAAACTTGGGGGAAACGATGACGGTTCCCCTGGGACCGTCGTCGTTTCCCAAACAGAGGAAACGACGACGGTCCCCAGGTGAACCGTCGTCGTTTCCTTTGAAAGCTGGGGGAAACGACGACGGTTCCCCTGGGGACCGTCGTCGTTTCCCCAAACAGAGGAAACGACGACGATTCCCCAGGGGAACCGTCGTCGTTTCCTTCAAAACTTGGGGGAAACGACGACGGTTCCCCTGGGGACCGTCGTCGTTTCCCCAAACAGAGGAAACGACGACAGTCCCCAGAGGAACCATCGTCGTTTCCTTCGAAACTTGGGGGAAACGACGACGGTTTCCCTGGGACTGTCGTCATTTCCCCTAAAACGACGACTGTCCCAGGGGGACCATCGTCGTTTCCCTCTTCAGTTTTTTCGTGCTTACACGACGGGGTAATTCCGACCCGTCGTGTAATCGTTAAAAAAATTTGAAAGTTTTCAAATTTTATGTCTCGAAATCCGCACGAAAACCCATTACTTATAAACAATAGTCTTTTCATATATCCTCATATTTGAGCGCGAATTTCTTTATTCTTCTTCACATTCTCTAAATTTCTTAAGTACCCATATCCTTCACCAACTCGCCACCACCACTATTTTAACATCCGGTCAAAGTCGCCGTGCCGTCATTGCCGCCGTCGCCTCCCTCTTGGTGTGGCCGTATATTCTTCTTCAAGCACAAGCAAGGTGACTTCGTATTGTAACTAAAACCCATTTGCTTCTTTGTATAGTTGTTTGTCACTAAAGATCCATTGTTGACAATTAGTGGTTTTGTTTTTGATATTTCTCTTTGTAGAGAAGAAATAGGTTTGTGGATCGTTAAATTTGGCACTTTACACACATTTATGAGCATGCTTTTTTCTCGCACACAACATGCTCGACGGAATGCCATAATGAGTTTCTCTTTTCGAAAAACATAATAGAGTTTGATAAATTTTTATAGCATGAAAATACAAAAATAATGGCTCAAAACGGCCTATGACCGTGGGGTGGTGGGCCGCGCCTTGTGCCAGGGGGTTGGGCGGCCCCTGGCGCCCGTGGGGTGGGGGGCCCCTGGGCGTCCGTGGGTTGGGGGGCGCCTGGGGATCGTGGGGTGGGGGGCGTCTGGGGCCCGTGGGGTGGGGGTCGCCTGGCGCCCGTGGGGGGCGCCAGACTCCCTCTTCGTGCGCCTTAGCGCCTGTGGCTATTTTAAATAAATCAGTTTGTGCCCGCATTTTTTTGGACGAAATTCCAACTACATAAGTTTGTGCACCTTTGCGGTTGTTTTAAAGAATTAATGTATCGTGTGCTTAGTAGTTAAAGTTAAATTGCTTCTATTATATTGGTATGACATAAATTTTTTTTTTTTGGCGTTTTCTTTTTACAATAATAGGTGAACGAATACAATGGAACATTCCAAAAAGGGACGAGCACGAAGGAAAATCTCGTCGGAGCCGGATGTCGAAGGCACGCGAAGGGCAACTATAATGAAACGCGTCCATATAGCAAGGAAAAGGGGTGAACGAATTCCCGTCACGTTTGACGAGAAAGGACAACCAGAAGGAAAGCACGGTGACGAATTGATGAGTTGGATTGGTGTGCTAGCTCAGGAGCACATTCCAATATGGATACAAGATTGGAGATCTCGTGATTTAGACGGATTGAAAGATATTATTTGGAAAGAAACCGTTACTTCTTTCACCGTTGATGAAAGCTTTCGGACTGCGTGTATAAAATCATGTGGTGAAGCTGCACGGAATTTCCGGCATGATTTGTACAAGACGTTTGTCGAGGGATTTTTAACAGAAGAAAGTGTTTGGACACGGCCGTAAAAAGTTATTGACAACTACCCTAATATAGAAGAAGAGGATTGGGTGAAATTCGTTCAGTATAGAACATCCTCACAATTCCAACAACTATCTGATCGTGGAAGCGGAATAAGGACAAACAACGAATACTCATCAAGAGGAGGTCGAGACGGATATAGGAAGCTCGACCAGGAAAAGGTATGTCAATACATTTTGTTCAAACTAAATCATATGTCATTTAATTTATAGAACATTATTCCCTCATTTATACTAACAATGTTCAATTACATGTAGTTTAAGAAGACTGGGAAATGGGAAAGAAAAGATAGTTTGTGGCTTGAGCAACAGATGGGACTTGATGGAGAGTTGAAAGATCCAGCATGTAAAAAAGCTACCGAGTTGATAGTAAGTTCGCTAACTAACAATGAACATTTTCATCACTAGTATATGTACTTACAACCCTTAATCTTAAATGAGTTATGTTAATTTTCTTGTAGATGGAGTACAACACACAGGAGAGCTAAGGCACTTTCGAATCAGTTGGCACTAGTGATGTATTGTCGCATGCATTATCTAGACCCGAACACAAAGGGTGTGTCCGTGGACAATCAAAGTTCGTAAAGCCGTCTCAATACTTTAACCTAAATCGAAGTTCGAGTAAAGACAATGAAGTACAGTCAATGAGACGTGAAATAGAAGAATTAAAGGCGTTGGTGCGTGGTCTATGTGCGAACAAAGATGTGCCGCCGTCGGTTGATCCCAACAATGTGCCAACTGTGGGCCAATACAACAGTTTTAAGGCTAGTTGCTCTGCCCAAGGAAAACAACATGGAGTTTCTGATCCGCCAACCATGGCGGTCGACAGTCAGGAGTGTAAGCTTTATATTTTCAATGAAGTGCAGGGTGGACAGGTGCTTGTCGCGTTTGGAAGAGCATGGCTGGAGAGCCTTCCCACCGATATGGTGCATGGGATTCCACTGGGGGAAGGGAACGTGCGAGTGTCAATCAATGTGCCAAAATTAAAAAAAGCACAATTACCTATACCGACATACGAGGCAACAACTGTGGATGATGCTATTAATGGGTTTGTTGCTTGGCCTAAAGCATTAGTCGAGCTCGACACGATATTGAACAAGGCGAGTCGAGGGCCTAGTCACGTTCCTGACCCATCATCTGGAAAAAAAAAGGCCAAAGAAAGCTTGGAAGTAAAACCATCGACTCTCGGACAGAGATACAACAAGGTGTGCAACAGCAACAACAACAACCTTTGTTCGACTTTAATAAAATGAACATGGCGATGAGGCCTTTAGCTTATTATGCCCATAGTTCCATGCGTCAAGGTAATCAGATTGAGGTCCCAATACCATACACGATCATGACTTTTGAGATGCCTGTCTTTCTGAGCTTTGAAGATATTTATGAGTTCATTAATTTACAAGAAATCAGTGCAAATTGTATATTAGTCTACATGAGGTACGACATTCTATCTCTAAAATTTGTTTAATCTAGAAATTCTTCTATATGTCAGGTACAATAACACTTTTGATACGCTTATATGCAGATATTTGGAGGAACTATGTAGGATTAACGGGCAAGCTGACAAGTTTGCGTTTGTGTCTCCAACCTTGATCTCACCGGTGAGAACAGATACTGAAGATGCTGGCATGAGAGACCGAGCCGACAATCTTATCAGCTTTTTGCTCGACGCACCAAAAGGCCGGCTTTTTCTTGTGCCACATAACAGAGGGAGACATTGGGTTTTGGGAGTCATTGACCCATGGGAGGACCTCGTCCTTTATTTTGATCCTCTTCGAGAGAAGAAACGGGAAGATTTTATGGGGCTAATGAACATGTAAGTCAATTTTAATATGTTAATTTTTTTAAATCTTAATTATTATATGTATCTTAATTAATTAGTTTGAATTTAACCAATTTTCTAGGGCCCTATCGGATTGGAAGATTATGGCCGGAGAAGGGATTAGAAGGAGACAAGATTGTAAAACCAAAATCTCGAACCGTCCTTGTCCTCTTCAAGAGGGAAGTGTTGAATGTGGTTATTTTATTTTAGGTTTTATGAGGGACATAGCGTTGAATGGAATTGACGTCCTTGAAAGTAAATAATTTTTTACTTATGAGGATTTGGATTTAATTAGGGGAGAATGGGCTAGCCATGTAATACAATTCATTAATTACGATACGTGAACTTGTAATGTAAAATATTGGTATGTATTTGTAATTTGATCAATTGGATCGTGTATCGGATAACATACAGTTTAGGCTAGCACAGGAAATCACTAAAAATCAAAATTTTTTTAAATAAAATAAGATTACACGACGGTTCTTGGCCGAACAGTCGTGTAATGCGGAGATTACACGACGGTTCTTCTTCGAACCGTCGTGTAATGCGGACATTACACGACGGTTCGGAGAAGAACCGTCGTGTAATGTCCGCATTACACGACGGTTCGAAGAAGAACCGTCGTGTAATCTCCGCATTACACGACTGTTCGGCCAAGAACCGTCGTGTAATGTCCGTATTACACGACGGTTCGGAGAAGAACCGTCGTGTAAAGTCCGCATTACACGACGGTCGGACAAGAACCGTTGTGTAATGTCCGCATTACACGACGGTCGGACAAGAACCGTCGTGTAAAGTCCGCATTACACGACTGTTCGGAGAAGAACCGTCGTGTAAAGTCCGCATTACACGACGGTTCGGAGAAGAACCGTCGTGTAAAGTCCGCATTACACGACGGTTCGGCCAAGAACCGTCGTGTAATGTCCGCATTACACGACGGTTCGGTCAAGAACCGTCGTGTAATGTAATTATGATGACATTACACCGTGGTGTAATGTTAAGATACCACGACGGTAATGGAACCGTCATGTTATCTACCACGACACTGGATTACACGACGGTTGGTAAACCGTCGTGTAAACTTTACACGACGGTAAAAAACCATCGTGTAATCCACAATTTGTACTAGTGACAACCAACTTCAACTTATCATTTAGAAGGGTCGATCTCTCTTTTTCTCTTTCTCTGATTTCGTTACTGCGCCTCTTTCTATTGCTCTGATTCTCCTCGGGAGGGATGACCATACCTTCCAAGTATTCTTAACATCATTTTGCGAGATCTTTTTCATTTCGTGAAAGACTCTTTCTCTAAATTCGTTTCCTGTATAACAAGCATCCTCATTATAATCAGAACAATTAAGTCCACTTATAATCGCATGCTCCATGAGCTAGTACCTAATGGGGATGCCATTCAAAACGAATCACATTTCATAGTTCTTTTTTGTAACCATTGCTCGAGATATTAACATCCATAATATGGTTAAAGTTATTTTGATGTGGTCTGTAATATTAAATAGGTGGCCAAATTGGGACTTCTTAAACCACTATATGCCATTAGGGTGGTCCTGTAAGGCATTGATCACAGTATCGACAACATCCTTTGATAAGTGCTTGATTGAAATTTTACATTTGAAATTGATTTGATCTATATTCAATTTCAAAATGGGTGATGGGAGGTCCGAAACCTATATTTACATGAAATCACATATTAATAAAATATATTTTATAATAAAACCTAATAACATAAACAAAATATTCAATTAAATATTATAAATAATTTAATACTTCTCCAAAAATTTGACAGCATAACAACTTACTTTTATTGACATCCAAATTCAAAACTTGTAAGTTATAGTTTAAAAAATATATTGACCACATTACTACTGCAAGAGGTATCTCCCAGAATAGTTTAATTAATGTCAAATTTTAGAATGCATAAATATAATTGATAACTTACCTTTGGTATTGTGATTGGCGGCGATTGAGGTGACGTGTTGCCATCCGGTTGGGGTATGGTCCTACTTATTCCTTCAGAGTCATTTTCCGAGTCCATCTCTGGTGGTTCTAAATATCGACGCTGTTGGGTAGGACGAGAAGAGTATGCTGATGATGTCCGGCTTCGTGCTATAGCTAGAAATGAAAATGATAAAAATATAAAAGTGCATTCTCCCCATTTGTTTGTCCAATATATATATATATATATATATATATATGCGCATTTGTGTGACGCTCAAAAGAAAAACATTACTTCCTTTTCATTGGACAAAAAGGGATCACATATGATGACTTATCTATTATTCACTAAGGCGTTGGTACATTGAATGGAGCAATGATATGTACTCATCATTGACTTGATATGTAACTTTTTTTTTTTTTTTTTTTCTGAAATGCAGACTTTTCACTTCAAAAGGAACGGGCAAAAAGCTAATTTAGACTAAAACATCCCAAAAAAGAAATCCTCTTACACGCTTTGGGGACTTTTATATAAATTCTGTTTATTGTAATTGTTTATGAATTTCTGCAAGACTTGTTTAGTTTATTGCTAAAACGTATACAATAGAATAAGTAAAGGAAGGTGAACACGCTCATCCTTATTTAAATCCAAAGTTTCTTTAAAATAAAAAAAAATTATATCAAAGTAACAACAACCAAGAATAATGCATAATTAACAATAATTAATAATAATAAAAACAACATAGTCAAGCAAGAATGTTCGGAGGCAAATAAAAATTGTTTGAGGCTAAAGTAATCACGACGATACAAATTAACAATAAAACAACAGTGTAGTTAAGCTACCAAGTCTCTTATGGGGTAGGAGTTAATAACGGGAATTCAAGAAAAAAAAAATATTTTTAATTCTATTTTAAATGGGCATTTTTTGTATTTAAAATAATTTAGTATTTTTATTTTTTTTAATGCTTGGATTTTGTTTGTGATTTATTTGGGTTTATTTATTTGAGATCGAGTATAAACTCGGTTGTTTTGGATAAGCATCCACTTTGATAAATAAAAACAAATGGTAAAATATTAATTCAATGCTCCAATGATTGAAAGTACATGTTTTAAAAATTGAAAGAAATCGTTTATCACGTTCTAAGACTTTGTGTTCCTACCAATAAAGATAAAAGTACAGTTTTTAATATCAGTTTTGCTAAATGCTTTTTACTTTCCATTAGGACTTACATTTGATCAGCCTTTGGGAGTCGCTGCAAAAACCTGACTATCACCAAATTGCAAGCTCAACATGCTGTGCAATTCAAGGTTCATATTTAAATTAGAAACTAATTCAAAGAAAAAGTGAAAAAGAATGACTAAAAAAGTAATCAATGACTAGGAGTAATCAACTCTAGAAATACATTTAACGCTTCACACACGTTAATGTTTGGTTGTTTGTAATAGGTACTTAGACTATCTCTAATGTATTTATTAATGTCAATAAATTAAAACATTAAGAAAAATAATTGATGTAAAATTTGTACTCCAATGTATGATATCTACCTTTTATTATCATAATTAAGTTTGAAATTTGTAAAAGTAAAGCTAAGGCACAAAAATTTGCAACATCAACCAATCGCAATTAAATAATGAATTTAATGTTTGTTATAATTTGACGCGAAATTTTCCAACCAACATTAGCACGCATTGGAGAGAATTTTTTTTCCCCCCAAATACCAAGCCATTACCTGAGTGTTGTTCTCGTCACACTCGATGCCGTCCCACAAGCAACAATCATATTCCTCGTCTGATATCTATGATGCAACCTTGGGATAAGCCAAAGGATCAGAAGAAGCATGCTTGTCTATAACAAAGCTAGCCTTAAACTGCAACAAGACAGTGCTCTCATCTTTGAGGCAAAGTGGTCGAACATGAGAAAATAAACAAGTTAATTAACTAATATGTGATCAGATGAAGTAGCCGGGTTGTGGAAAGCAAGCTATCCATGACTGAGTTCAATAAGTGTGATTTCATTTTAAAAGGAAATTGTGATAATTTTCCAGGTGAGTTCCAAGTCTCTCTCTGTGCTAATTATCCTAAATATTTTCTAAAATGTACGAGTACTCTTAAACATCCAGACTTGAAATGAGTACGCGAGGACATTTTACGTTTGGACGTGAGATAAATGAGAGACGAAGCTACCTCTAATAAAGAAGTTGATGAGCCGGTCACGTTAGTCGTCGGAGATGGCAACGGCCGGCGGGTTGGGCGTGAGAGTGAGTAAGATGGGGGGATCTTGTGTTGGGTCCCCCTTGTTGTCTTTAAGAGAAACGGAAGGGGCCTCCCTTTTGCTGGCTTTGAATGAGACAGAGATAAGAGGAGAGTGAGAAAGAGAGATAAGAGGAGAGTGAGAGTGAGTGAGACACCACCGGGTCCCCTTTGTTGTCTTTAAGAGAGAAACTGGGGCCTTTTGCCGGCTGGGTGAGAGAGAGATAAGAGGAGAGTGAGAGTGAGTGAGGTCCCCCTTTGTCGTCTTTAGCAGAGAAACTGGGGCCCTTTGGGACATTTTGCCTGGCGAGGGAGGGATCTTGAGTGAGAGAGAGATAAGTGATAGGGATTTTGACTTTTGTTTTACTCTTTGACTATTGTTTTTTTATTTATTAAATTGAAGATAAACTGAAGGGGTTTTTAGTCCTTTTATTTAAAAATTGAATTAAAAAAAATAAAAAATAAAAAGCAGTCAAAACAAAGGTTATATATGCAATTGTGGTTCAATTTTGGGTTATATATGCAAAAGATCCCCACAAAAATGGCCAATATCCTGTGTTGTTTTTGCTTCCACTGGAGTTGGACTGTTCTTCTTTTTCGACCAACATTTGCGATCTCCGGCAACTAACTACCGCGATCCGGATGATTGACAGTCATGATCTACGGCGACGGACGGTTTCAATCCTAACGACTGATGGTCTCGATCTCCCTATTTCACAAGAGTCGAATCTCCTGGCTTTGCGAGCTACAACGCCTCCGATCTCCCCAGCGCGGTGATCGATCTCCGGGCCTTGTGAGCTTCAATCATCGAACCTGAGGTTCGCGAGATCGATCGCGAACTCCTCGGCGACATCGTGAGCTCGATCGCAATGTTAGGACGAGCCACATGTCTATCTTTGGCAATATGGCGATGAAGGCACATCTCAGAGATGGCGGCTCTTAGAATCTTCGTGCGATCTCCGCCAATGCAGCGGCGATGGAGGCGGTAGCAAATTGGGATTAGGATTTGAAGGATTTTTGGGATTAGGGTTAGTTGCTTGAATCTGAGACTTTAATTTGAGATAATTTTGGGGTGTAATTTATAATTTTAAGAAACTTTGTGCATAAATGAAAATTATTAAGTTAAATGCTGACTAAAAGTTAATTTATTTAGCTAATGTTAAATAATATATTTACTTGTATTTACTAAATGTTAGTAAATATTCAGATTTACTAAACGTACAAAATGTATAAATTAAATATAAACAAAGAATTCTTGTGTAATTACTGTTTTTATTTAGTAAATATGTGGATTTACAGATATATTATAATGTAAATATGTGAATTTACAGAAAAAATCAAATTTTAATTAAATATTAATTTGACAAATAATGTACTTATTTAATGAAAATTAACTTATTTTCTTCCCTTTTTTTTTTGGGTAAAAAGTTACGTATTTTCTTGGAAACTAATACTTGGAAATGATATGATTGTTGGTAAATATTGGTTTTACATATTATTTACATTTATTTTCTCATATTTTTTATGTACAGAAAAATTTTTACTTTGTGAATACTACATAGTAAATATTGATATTTATCTTACAATATCAGATTTATAAGATAATAGAAAGATTGGCAAGTATATACTTGGATTAACCAGTAAATCATGTCCAGTAAATATTGGTTTTATTTTATAATTCATAGATTTACCAGACAATTTTAAATCTAAAAAATTTAGAGCTAATTTATAAATTAGTAAACACTAAGATTTACTATGGTTTACTTGATAAATTAATAGCTTTTCAAAAAACTTAAATACTAAATTCACTGATAATTACTAAGATTTACTAGTAATTACTAAGATTTAAGGGATAAATTGATAATTTTTAAAATGTTGTAATGATCTGTAAATACTAAGATTTATTAATATTTTCTGATTTACGTAATAAATTATTAATTTTTGAAACAACGTAAATATTGATATACACAATTTCCTAGTAAAGATTTACTAGTAAATACTAAAATTTACAAGTAAATATTTGATTAATTTTGATAAGGTGGTAAATTTCAATTTTTCAGTAAATATACTGTTTTATGTAGTAAATCTATTTATTTACTCTTTTTGTTTTTGCCTTTTTTATATATTAAATATATTTATTTATTATTATTGAAAATTCTAAAGCAACCCCAAAATCACATTACCCAACAACCTTCGCCGGAGAAGACAAAAAGCCCGGCGACAACCACTGCGGGGAGGCCAGAGGTCTGTGCCGACGCCGGTGAGGAAGGAAGGGCGATTTCCCCGCGATTTTCCCGCGATATCTCCGCAATTTTCAGGTGAAATCCTCTCGATTATCGTCGCGATTTTCCGGCCGTTTTAGCCACGATCGATCTGTTATTTTCCGGAGGAGATGCACAGATCGAGTCGTAATTGCCTACGTTTCTCGCCGCTGCGATTTTTCCGATCTGTGTTTCGTCATCAGATCTGCGTTTCCTCACCGTCTGGCGCCGACAACGACGAGGAAGGGAGGGCGAGTTCCCCGCGATTTTCCAGCGCCGCGATCTATGCATCTCATCCGTTCGCGACGACGACGGCTACGACGAGGAGGGGCCTTCGTCGGCTGTGCGCGGCAGTCTGCCGTTGACGACGACGCTGGCCGACGCCGGCGATTAGTTGACAGGAGCTGGAGAAGAAGGGGGTGGGGGTAAAACCGGAATTAAAAAAAAGGGAAATTTTTTTTTTTTTTGAGAATAAAATATTATGAATTCAATATGCTATAATTTTCACTTTTGCAAAAATATGTTATCTTGTTAAATTCATATATTAAGTTGTGTGATTTGACACATTCTCTCCTAAATTATAACATATATTTTTGGATAAATCCTTAAATTTTTTTGATAAATATTTAGATTGTTTAATATTTTATAGTAAATATTTAAATTTTTTTAAAAAATAATAGATTTATCATTAATTTTGATAACAGATTCATATGCAAGTTTTTAGATTAAAACTAGGAAGAGAGGAGGAGAGAGAGGAAGAAGGATGATAGTTTTTATTTTTTTTTAATTTTTTTTATGATTATATATATGATTATGTTATTTATTATTATATTTAAAATTTTATATTATAATTTTTTATTCTCCGATTAAAAATACTATTTAACTTTTTTTCCCAACCAAAGTATGTGAAAATTGGTCTAAAGTCACATCAAAGCTTTTTTTTTTTTTTTTTTTTTTGGGAACTTATTCAAAGGCTTTTTGTGAGCCAATATGAAGGAAATTGTGGAGGATAATGTAAATGGAAGAGAAATTAGGAGCCAAATTGTATGTTTAGAAAAATCAGTGATTTATTACATCAGTCAAGAAAATATTGGATCTTAAATAATGGACACAAATCTGGGATTTGTTTTGGCCACCTTAAAAAAAAAAAGGGAGAAAATATGGAAACAACCTTTCAGATATATACTAGTTTAATATCCGTACGTTGCACATGAGAGGAAAATAAATAGATAAATAAATAAGAAAATTAAATAACATTTAATAATGATAGTTAGTTATGATAAATAATATAATTATAATAAGTTTCCAAAAATATAAACAAAAAAAAAAGGTCTTCAATAGTTCTCTTTGCATTCCCATTCCAAACCATCATCACCGTAAGCTAGAAAAACAAATTAACATAAATCAAAAAGTGAAATATATATATATATATATATATATATATATATATAAATCTAGGGGAAAAAAAAAGCTAGAAATAACTTATAAAAATAAAAAACAAAACAAAAGAAAGCAGACCATACCTATATTTTGTTTCATCTTTTCTGTCTTTAATTTTTTTTTTTTCGGTTCTCTCTCAATCATAAAAATGTAAAATAATAATAATAATAATAATAATAATAATATAAAAAACTTTTCTCCGGTGATGCAGAGATAAAGATAGAGAAATAAAATGATCACGATAATTAAAAATAAAATAAAAAAAACAAAAGGAGAAAAAAACTCAACAGGGGAAAAAAAGATTGGAGAAAAACAACAAAACCAAAAATAGATTCTATTATTTTTTTATTTACTGTTTTTGACAAAAAAAAAAATTTTCAATTTGATTATATACATGCAAAACACAAAAATTAACTATAACATCTAAAAAAACAAAACCGAACAAATGAAAAAACCAAAAATACCAAGCACAAATCGAAAAAAGAGAAAAAAAAATTTTGAAAATCGGAAATGTGCAAACAAAAATCATTAAAAATTAGAAAATAACAAAAATATGAAAAAAAGATGAATACAAAACTAAACTTTAAAATTTAAATCTTAGAAAGTAGAAAAAAAAAGAAAAAAAAAAACTAAAAAGGGGAAAAAAAGATTAAAGAAAAACAACAAAATGAAAAACAGATTCTATTATTTTTTTGTTTATTGTTTTTTACAAAAGAAAAAAAAGAAAAGAAAATAAATAAATTTTAGTTAGATTAGATACATATAAACATTGCACTTTAACACATCTTCAATAGACAAAATAAAAAATGCACATTAAAAGGGCAACAATGTCTAGTTATTGTAGCTATCAGAAAAAACAACTACAAAGGAAGGGTAAATTCATCCATAAATAATTTTAGAAGGACAAAGTTGTCCAAAAACTATAGCAAGCTGTAAAAGTAACTAAAGCCCAAGGGCAAAATTGCCAATCAGGAAAAAAAAGAAAGGGTAAAACCGGAATAACACTGTGGCAAAGGAAAAAAGCAACTAAAAACGAAGGGTAAAATCGTCCATTAATAATTTTAGAATGACAAAGTTGTTCCAACACTGTATCAAATAGTAAAAGTAACTAAAAGCCAAGGGCAAAATTGTCAATTGACCCAAAAAAATAAAGGGTAAAACCGGCTTAACACTGTAGCGGAGAAAAAAATAGTTAGTGATGAAGGGCAAAAAAGTCATTATGCTGTAGAAAAAGGTAAAAGTACTGTACATTTACTGTTCATTACTGTAGCGAAGTTACTGTACAGTACTGTAGCTAAAAGAAGCGAAAATAGAGAGAGAAAAAAAAAATCACTGTTCATAACTGTTAATGTAACAGTAAAAAGGTAGCATCCTTTTAGAATATTTATATAATGTTTATATTTTTTTTATCCTCTTTCGATGCTTGCTTAGATTTTTTACCACCTATACTTATCTAATTGGAGCTCAAAAAAACTGTGCCCCTGTTTGGTGTGTTCACTTGAGTTGGAGTTTTGAAGATATTTGGATTGAAGTTGAGTTGATATTTTAAATTGTTCGTGGTTGAAAATAAATTGTTTGGAGTTAAAAAGTGTAAAAACTTGAAATGCGTTTGGAAAAAAAAAATAAAAATATGGATTTTGTTTAGTTTTTTTCGTCATTCTATGCAATTTGAAAAAATAATCTCATTTTGACTTGAAAGTTATAAACTTTTAAAGTAAAAGTTTAAGTTTTAGGAGAAATTTGGAGATGCGAATAATGAAATTGATTTACTTTTGGAGGAAAAAACAAAAAAACGTTTATAAAAGTTTGATCGAAGACTATTATGATTGAGATAAAAATCTAAAAATGTGGTTTTTGAGGGACGATCCTACAAATCACCCTACAACAATCACTGTTTATTAGCATATAAAAACTTCAAATCTGCACTAGACCAAAACACACCCCCTAAATTATCTACAAATAATTGAAGCAAACCTTAATATGAAAGTAAAGGATTAAAACACCATAGTAAAAGTAACTAAAAAGACTAGTCTATTATCAGCCAGGACGCCCTACTACCTTCTTGTAATTATAGTACTTGGCAATCCAGAGATAAACAAAGAAGTTGAGAAGACTAAGGATCGCCAAGAGCCAGTAGAAGTAGTCGAGATGGCCTCGGTTCAAGTTATCGGGGATCCAACCAAGACCTCCGTTCCGTGTGGTCACATTGGTTACGATGGTAACAAGCACCGTGCTCAGATAATTTCCTAATGCAACCGTTGTGAGGGAGAGAGCGGAGCACATACTTCTCATGGCGTCGGGTGCTTGGTCATAGAAGAACTCCAATTGCCCGATGAAGGTGAAAACTTCAGCACATCCAATGAGGAAGTATTGCGGGATTTGCCAAAATATTGACATAGGGATGTATTTCAGATCATAGTAGTTGTTGCTCCTCACAATGCTTAGACGAATAACCTCCAAACCCCGGCGGATATCATGGCAACGATGGAGATGAGAAGGCCAATTCCCATTCTTTGTAGCTGAGTGAAGCCTCGTTCGCGACCGGTGAACTTCCTTGCATACGGAACAATGATCCTGTCATACACTGGGGCCCAAAAGAGGACACTAAGAGTGTCGAAGAGAGAGAGAGAAGCAGATGGGATCTGAAAGTGTCGACCCATGTGTTGGTCCAACGTGTTCCCTTGCAACACAAACATGGTGCTCATTTGGCTGTAAACTGTGGAGAAGACAATCCCGGATGCCCATATTGGAAGCAACCTAATAAGAGATTTGAGCTCTTCGACTTGACTAATAGTGCAGAGTCTCCACGAGTTTGCCAACCCGTCCTTTATTTGATCCGCCTCGGTTTGCACAGCAGCCTTGTCAAAGAAGCTGCAATTTGACAACATTGAGTGTCAGAAGAGCTACATATAAATGAAATAGACATCTTAAAAATACAATAAAATAGGCAAGTAGTTTATTTTTCCTAAAGCACTGGCAAAATTTAACTGTTTGGTCATCAAATGGTGTTAATAATTCAAATAAACCTCCCAGATCTTTTTATCTCATTTGATTTGTTTTCCTGACGTGAACTTGTATAAAGTCCTTCACACTAGATTTCAGCATTAATACCATGAAAATTAGTACGGTTATGAGCTATTATAACATACTTACGTTAATTTGTCCGTGTGCTCAAGCTTACGGCTTCCTTGGATATTGCACTCCTCATCAGCTGTCTCATAAAGAAGGGACCTGTCTTTAGGGACTTGTACACTGAACTTCCGGAATGATGCGACCACAACCTGAGCAATCCTTGTAAGGGGACTTCCTCCAGGTTTTTGAAGGCGGTATAACTTGCTACCGCTGAAGAAAAACACAACTGCAATGGCCATTGCAACTGCAGGGATGCCGAATCCCCAACCCCACCCCACATTCATTTGAATCCAGACAAGGACCGAAGAAGAAGCAATCAGCGCTCCAACATTGATGGAAAAGTAAAACCAGTTGAAGAAAGAACTCTTTGTTTTCCTCTCTTTATCATCAGTTTCATCAAATTGGTCCGCACCAAAAGATGAAACACATGGCTTGATTCCACCAGTACCAAGTGCAATCAAATACAGGGCTACAAAGCCGACAGCACTCTGCGATGCCTTTGGGTGACAACCAGCCCTGTCGCATGATGGTTTCAGTCCAGGAACGGAAGAAGACAACGTCAAGAGCGTCATCCCCTGCATGAAAAGTTCAGCAGTCCAAAGTAGTCAGCCCACTTGAAAAGAATCTAGAATGAAATAAATGTAAATGTATGGTTAAATAAAGGTCAAAATTCAAAGTAGAGAGAACTAGAAAGATTGATAAATTTGTCAATGTCACGTCCAATGTAGTCATCGGTGGATATTAAGAGATGAAAGTGGCTTTGGTAGGAAACATACAAAAACATAAATAACCGAGAAACTAGCAATCGTCCAGTATCTTCCCAAGTACGCATCAGCGACAAAGGCGCCAATTAACGGGGGTGACATAACAGGTTCCAGCCCAATTTGTTACATTATTGGCTGCAGCGGCATTTCCCATGTTGAGACGTTCCTCGAGATAGTTCACCAGATTGGTGCTCATCCCGTAGTACGCCAACCTCTCACAGCACTCATTTCCTGCAAACACATCATTCGGTAATAACTCATAACATATAGATACAAGTGAGTGTAGCAACGACGAAATTTAAAGGCGAAAATGGCAAAATCATACCAAGAATGTAGCGGCAGGCTTTCCAATGTCCGGTCGTCTCCTTATTAGCGGGGTTTTTGTTGATGTCCAGAGTCCCATCATTCGTGTAGATGTCATCTTTTTCCATGGTTATTCTTTCAGTCCTGCTCTTTGTCACAGGGCCTTGTTTTGCTTACCACTTTTCTGCAAAACCTCACCTACAATATTATCATGCCAATTGTTGGAGTAAATTCATTATAAATACAACTCACAACTACAATGTCATCATTATAATGATTATAAAAGTAATGGACACAATAAACTCTTTTGCTAGTGCTTTTGGTTAGTTGAAAATGGTATCTCCTAAAATATATAACTAATTTGTGCATAAGGGTATCCCTTTGGCCAACTTAATATACTTGATTACCTAACATGACATATATATTACAAAAACATGATATCATATATATTGTGGTATGAAATGTCAATGCCCTTTCCTAAAACATCAATCTACAGTAAAAAAGAAAATTTTCAAAAAAAAAAGAAAAGAAATCGTAATAATAATAATAATAATAATAATAATGCTAATCATAATAATTTTCTATTGAAATACGGATGGGGATTCAATCTTTGCTTATTCTAATAGAGTTAATCATTCTAATAGAGTTAAGTAAAGAATTATTGTTAGTCTTCAACCACAATAATCATAATAATTCAAACAATATGATATTGGAAGACATCTCTTTAAAAAGTAAGAAAAAAGGCCTAAAAATTGAGCACTTCAAGAGACCCATAAGATGCTCAAAATTATAAATTCCAATTGGCATCGAATGATTATTCAATAATGGTAAATGGGTTTGAGTCTACAAGAAGGACATTAAAAAAAAAAAAAAAAAAAAAAAAGGTTTGACTCACATACGTTTGGACCATCGCTTATATTTCAATCTGTAACTTGAGACCCAAATAAAATTCAATTTCTCCAAAGCCCATGTAAGTTTCATGACCATGAGGGAACTTCCTAGAAGAACAGACACTCTAAACCAACACAATTTTATTTTATTTTTGTTTTTCAATTTTCTATCAAACATTATATTAGAGATATCCCAAAAAAATAAAAAAATGAAAAAGGCTGAATACTATGAATCAGAGGTTTCACAATATGATCAAAAACAACTATTTTCGTTTTGTTTTATTTTCTATTCACGAAAGTCGTTATATTAAAATATTATGAAACAAAGAAAAAGAAAACAAGAACACACTGTATAAACAATCACCTGTGCTCTGTTTTATTAGAGTAATCATAATAATTTTCTTTTGAACCAGGGATGGGAGATTCGTTTCTTTGTTCATTCTATAATAGAGTTAAGTGTAAAATTATTGTTAGACTATTTCTGCAACCACAATAATCGTAATAATTCAAATAATATGACATTGGAAGATCTCATACTTCAAGAGACCCATAAGATGCTAAAAATCATAAATTCCAATTGGCATCGAATGATTATTCAATATTGGTAAATGGGTTTGAGTCTACAAGAAGAAGGAAAAAAAAAAAAAAAGGTTCGACTCACATAAGTTTGGACCATCCCATATATTTCAATCTGTAACTTGGGACCCAAATAAAATTCAAATTTCTCCAAAACCCATGCAAGTTTCATGATCATGAGGGAACAGCCTAGAAGAACAGACACTCTAAACCAACACCATTTTTTTAAAAAAAAATTTTCTATCAAACATCATATTAAGAATATCCAAAAAAAACAAAAAAAAAAACAAAAAAAAACAAAAAGGCGGAATACTATGAATCAGAGGTTTCATAATATGATCAAAAACAACTATTTTCCTTTTATTTTATTTTCTATTCACGAAAATCGTTATATTAAAATATTATGAAACAAAGAAAAAGAAAACAAGAACACACTGTATAAACAATCACCTGTGCTCTGTCTTGGTCTCGTAAAGACCAAAACTAGTTCGTTCTCTGTATCAACACCTTTAAGAATGTAAGAAAACGGAATTGAGATATATTTTGAGATGCAAAATAAAAATTAAAAAAAAACCCACCCTTATGAAAAAGGAGAGGAAAAAAAAGAGAGAGAGAGAGAGAGGGAGAGAAAATACCTTGTGCGAGAATGCATGTAACCCAGAAACTGTGGGAAATACAAAGAGTATTATGTAGAAAAAAACGTCGAGGAATATATTTATAGAAACAAATACACACGTTCCGAGCAATAAATAATGAGAGGTAAAAAGAGAAGATGAAAAGAAAGTGGAGTTTTAATAGGGTGGTTTGGTAATTCCAGTAGTAGTCCGGTTCTTGCTCTACGCAACAGCAAAGCCAAATAGAAAGCAAATATACATAGCACGTTTTTATTTATTACAAAAAAAAAAAAAAATGCACGTTTTTAATTTTGGGGGCTTGGCGTTGACTATTTTATACCATCTTTTTTTTTTTTTTTTTTTTTTGGGGAAGTCATTGACTCGACCAAAACTGGCTCTTCCGGGGGCTTTTCAAAAATTAAAAACAGAAAAGATCACTCCTAATCTTTGAAATTTATTTCAACATTAAGTTCAGACATTTAATCCAAATCTTACTTGTTCAATCTAATTTTTGTCTTTTTTTTTTGTCTTTACTATTACACATTTTTATAACTCAAACTTAAAAAGTCCATAACTTTGTTAAAATTAGTCTAAACAAGAAGATTTTTTAAAAATTGCATAGAATTTCGAGACGAACGAAACAAGCTCCATATTGATATACCCGGCTTTTCAAAAGTTAAAAACAGAAAAGATCAATCGAAATCTTTGAAATTTATTTCAACATTAAGTTTGGACCTCTATTTCAAAAAAAGTTAAAAACAGAAAAGATCAATAGAAAGTTTGGAAATTATGCTACTATTTTCAAAAAGAACAAAAAATGAGTTCTACAAATAATAACGTAACATTTCAAAAAAAAAAAAAAAAATCTTAATGGTCTCATCATTACCAATTAGGATTTTAGTATTTAATGTAAACTATATTTGAAAATGTATGAAATAATATTTATTAGTTATTTCGATAAGGTGTATAAAAGTATCTTTTTGCTCACTTTTATTGTTAAAAGTAACTTTGTTATTATTTTTTTAAAAAAAAGCAATTTTATTTAAGATAATCTAGTGATAAATAAAAATAATTTAATTTTTTTTTTTCAAAAAAAAAAAAAAAGATGTATACCACACACCCTACTTGTCATACTTTGTTTGAAAATCTGAAAACAACCCCCAACAACAATTCCAAACAATTTACCAAAAAAAAAAAAAAATCATGGCACATGAATCTCACAAAGCAAACCTGTCAATTTGATGCCAAAAAAAAAAATAATAATAAAAAAAAAATAAAAAATAAAATCGTTGATGAGAGCGCCATAATTGGTATTTTCACCTCCTAAATTCATATGGTAGCCTATTGTTTTCATGTATTTATTTGAAAGTTCTGTCTAAGCTAGTGCTATAAGACATGAGTAGGTAAAGATTCTTTAATATTATTGGGAAAAGAGAATAAAATAAATTTGATTCTTATAATAAAGCATGATTGATGAATTTCTCTCTTTTGGTATGATATGAGATACTTGATCACCAACTATGTTACTGAGATTATATAGATGCCAGTATTATAAAGTGAAACTTGCAAGCATCAAATTGCTACTTTTTCCTAAAGAATCAAAACTTTTTTTGATATGATACTGGTAAAGTTGCTTTATTTATTTATTATTTTTTTTTTTTTGGAAAAGTTATAACAAGGATTCATGCATATGTTCAAATCGTTATCCATAATAGGTATTCCTTAAAATAAAAAATAAAAAAGGTGACCACAAATGCGGCGAATTAAACTTTTAGGAGAAATTGTATATGTATCAAGAGTATATAGATGCCAATTGTTTTAATTATTGTCTTTCAAGTTAAATGCATTTGTATAAAAAGAAAAATACGTGGTTGTAAGTATAATCTAATAGTAATTTCACATCTGATCTTATCATAAGACGAAGAGTTTTAATCTCCCATCCTCAAATTCCAAAAAAACAAAAAAAAACCTTCACCACTCAGGAAGCCAAAATTTAGTAAAAAGTTTCCGGATGAATAAGTATTTACAAATAAATAGATTTTTGTTGTTATCAGACTTGACATATTACATAAATAGTCATCTATATGCATTATGAGGTATAGTTTCAAACTTAAAATGAAAAGGAAAGACTTAAAAACCCGGATTTGAATCCGCGGATACTTTATTTACTTCCGTCATCAGGTTTCTCTGGATATCATTTGCGTAGCCGAGCCTATGATCAATCCTTCCACTTTTCCCTTGCAGTTTTTACGTGCTATATATATATATATATATATATATATCCCTTTTATCTTAGAACTCTAAGAATGGCGTCTTTAAAATTTGGATTTTATCCTCCAATTAATAGAATTGTGCAGCCTATGGTCATTTCTAATTCTGGTAATGAAATTCCTAAGGAGTTTTGTAATTGTCCTATTGCAAATAGATTGACTTTTGTTTATACGAGAATTCACACATATGCTCAACGGAGTCTCTGCGGGAACAACTGCGGCTGTTTGCTACTTGGAATCTACCTTGGTTGGTCATGGGGGTGATTTTAATTCTCTCCTCGGTGCACATGAGCGGATTGGTGGTAGCCCTCATAATCAAACTTCCTGTACGGATTTTGGCTCTATGATTAGCGACTGTAATCTAATCCAGACTGAGACTAGAATAGCAGCTTTTACTACTTGGGCCCTTCGTAGCGGTGCTAGATATGTGGAATCAAAATTGGATCGGTTGCTTTGTTATCAAAAATTGGTTGGATCACTGGGATTCGGTCTCTTGCCCCGACATAATTCTGATCACAATCCGATTGTTGTCAACTGCTCTAAATCTGTTAATGCTTCAAGCAAATGTGGAGGTTGAATGAGGAGTGTAGGCCTTTTGTTGCACAATGTTGGAATTCTTTTTCGGTCTAGGGTTGCTCAATGTCTAGGGTTGTTCAAGAGTTAAAAGTTGTTGAGATTTGAGCTCGAGGCTTGGAACAGGGAGATTTTTGGGAATGTATACAATACCTTGACGGTATTCAAACCGACATTGCTGCCAATGCGTTTTCTGTTGAACGGTTTAACTTTAGAGATGGAAGCTCATAATTCCTGTCAGGCTTTATCGGCCTTTTTCCGGAACAAAACTGTATTGAAACTGCTTGAAAATGGTGATCCCAATTTTTCTTACTTTGACAAAATGGTGAAAATCAGGAGTGCAATGGAGGGTATCCTCATGATGCACACTAATAGTGTCACAAAATTTCACCGATACAAAAAGTCCTGTTGAGCCTATGAAAAAATTCGCACTCCGAAAGATGTATGAGAAGAGGTTAAATTGCTAGGCATGGATATTTATATCTGATGTAAGTTATTACATATCAGAAGCTTATATCAATATTTGTTTTTAAACAAAAAGAGGCCAAGATAGATTGAAAAGATAATAGAGATTCCGAAAGAAATCGGAATTCAATACCGCATAATATTAGCACCAAAAGTACTATATATTCTTAATCAACTAGCCAGATACCACTGGCCTCTTGTAAGTATACCACTTAGCCACTAGAAGAAACACTCCCAAATTAAGCACACTCAACAAACCTAAAAGCCAGAAGAAATAGTCGAGATGACCGTAGTTCAAATTATCCGTTATCCATCCGGGCTGGCCATTCCGAGTACTCAATTCAGTCACAACATTGACAAGAAAAGTACTCAAATAGTTTCCCAATGCGTTGGTTGTGAGAGAAAGAGCCGAGCAAAGACTCCTCATGGCATCAGGAGCCTGCTCATAGAAGAACTCGATTTGCCCAATAAACGCGAAAACCTCAGCACAACCGATGATGAAATATTGAGGGACTTGCCAAAACACTGACATCGGGACATGCTTAAGTTCATAGTAGTGGTGTTTTCTCACCTCGCGGAGTCTCATAAGCTCTAACGTCCCGGCAACAAACATGGCGAAGATGGAGATGACAAGTCCTATTGCAATTCGTTGAAGTTGGGTGAAGCCGTTCTTATGACCGGTGAATTTCCTGGCAAATGGGACTATGACACGGTCGTAGACTGGGACCCAGCAGATGACACTGATGGTGTCGAAGAGGGAGAGAGAGGCAGGGGGTATTTGGAAGGACTTTCCCATGTGAAGGTCCATTGTGTTTGCTTGTAGCACAAACAAGGTGCCCATTTGGCTATAGGCTGCTGAGAAGATTATGCCAGTTGCCCATATTGGAAGTAACCTTATGATTGACTTGAGCTCCTCTACTTGGGTTACGGTGCAAAGTCTCCACGGATTCACCGAGCGTTTTATCTCACCGGATTTGGTCTCAACCGCGGCCTTATCTAAGAAACTACGTAAGCAATAGGAAAATTAATAAGTCATGCTATCATATGAAAATTTAAGCAGCAAACGAGTATAAAAAATTTACCTGAACTGTTTCGTATGATCGAGTTTGCGGCTTCCTTTGACGGTGGATTCCTCATCCTCAATCTCATACAGAAGAGATTTGTCATTGGGCACTTTCACATTGAATTTCCTCAAAGAAGCAATTATCACCTGGCAAATGCGCGTGAAGGGACTGCCGCCAGGCCTTTGGTTTCTGTACAACCTCGTACCCGAAAAGAAGCTCACCACCGCGATGGCCATCGCCACTGATGGGATACCGAACCCCCAGCTCCAACCAACATTTGTCTGTATCCAAACGAGGACAGATGAAGCAACAAGAGCGCCGATGTTGATTGAGAAGTAGAACCAGTTGAAGAAAGAACTCTTTTTCTTCTTCTCCTTTTCGTCGTTGTCTTCAAATTGATCAGCTCCAAAGGATGAGACACAAGGCTTGATCCCACCAGTGCCGAGAGCTATCATGTAAAGTCCCACAAAGAACACCGTGATTTGTGAGCTTGTAGGATGGCAGACATCCTTTTCATTGCAAGATGGTTTTAGTCCTTGCACTGACGCTGATAATGTCAATAATGTCATGCCCTAAAAAAAAAAACCAAAAGTTAAAAAATAAAAAAAATTCTAAATTCTATCTAAAATCAAGAGTTAACAGAAAATATCAAAAATTCAATTACTCTAGTCCAATCATAAGCTTATTGGGTCATGGTAGGGACAAGGAAGCTCGCGCCGACCACGGTCAAGAGCTGTACTTGCCCCGTCCCCCGCCCCGGTCCCTAATTAGGTTCCGCATCCCTGCCCCTATCCACACGGGGCGAATGTTATCTCTAATAATGTAAACTTACAAAAACGTAGATGATAGAGAAGGATGCAATTGTCCAATATCTTCCCAGGTAGGCATCAGCCAGAAAGGCTCCAAGCAGCGGTGTGACATAACATGTGCCGGACCAATTTGTGACATTGTTTATGGCCACAACATTATGCTGATTTAACCGCGATTTCAGATAATTAACCAGGTTTGTGCTCATCCCATAATAAGCTAATCTCTCACAGCATTCGTTTCCTGTATAATGAAAAAACTAAGCTGTGTCATTGATATATTTAACTGTCCAAAAACTAGTGCTCATAACCAATTGAAAGAAAGAGAACCAATATATTTTAGCATACAAAAAGCAAACATATATATATATATATAAGCATATTAATATATACCGAGTATGTAAGGACATGCTTTCCAGGTTCCTGTTTCCTTCTTGATGGCTGGCTTATTCCGGAAATCAACAGTTCCATCTTTAGCATAAATGTCTTCCTCAGCCATTTCTCACTCTCAGCTGCTAGAACGAATAATGAGTCTATTTTTAAGAAAGAGCACAAATCTTATATTGAGGACGCCAAAATAATATCACAGTTTAATAGGTTCCAAACTGACAAGAAAATATATGGTATTATAGAAAATTTTCCAAGTTGTGTTTTGATTCAAGTTATTGATTTCGCATGTATTTACCTATCTAGTATTGTAGAGTTGCATGGCACGCCATTCAAAATCGGCCGCCTTAAAAGAATCACCTATTTATTGCAACAATGAATTTGTGTCATTTTCGTTAGCTCTTAATGGTGGTAATATCTAGATGTCATGAAGTTTATGTGCACATGCAGATCTATTGTCTCTGCAACATTATTAATGGTCATTATCTTTTCAAGGTCATTTTTTTTTTGAAACAGAGTAAAAGTCAAATGCGTAGTTGTTGTTATTTGACACATGACTCCACCGGAGAATCCGACTCACTCCATTTCAAGTTAATTAAAAATAAAAAATAAAAATAAAAGTCAAATGCTGGCTACATAAAGTTCACGTCTTTAGTAATGGTCATTATGTTTTCGTTTGCCTTTGATTATATTCTTTTGGTAACAGTTTTCCCCCCTACATTTTCTCACTCACAAACGAGTCAACGACCAACCCTATCTCATGTTTTATTTATTTATTTATTTTTTTAAATGAAGGGAGCGGTTGAGTTAAGCCCAAGCCGGAGAGGAGTGGATTAGATCTTCTTAACGCTCTACGCCGAGTACATCATGGATGAGACAAAGTGACAACTTAGTACACTCCCGAGAATCATGAGATTCGGTTATGAGAATCTTCAATATTTGAAATTCGGTTATGAGAATCTTCAATATTTAAAATTCAAACTCAATAAACCACGAATTACTCTCCACGGAGATCTCAGAAGCAATTCAAATTACAGGCTAGGGATATTCACTAGATTTTATTTATTTTATTTGAATTTATTGTAATTATGCAAAACGAGCCTATAAATAAAAAGGTCATTCTCCCCCTTTGGAAACACAGTGCTATTTCCGCACACCATAGCCAAGAGCTCTCCTTGTAATCTCTCTGAAAAATAGTGAATCCCCAGCACCAAGAGAGGATGTAACCAAAGAGATTCCAACAAACCTCTATAAAATCTCTTGTGTTCTCTAATTTTTGCAAATTTACTTTTACTGTTCATCGTGAGTGGAGCGTGGTGAGGATAATTTTGAGTCGACGAATTTTCACCGTCAACAATTATCGCTAGAAAGAGGGCACGAACCATCGATCATCTTGTTGACATCCATAACCGAAGAAGAAGAGTTCTCACCATGGTCTAAGGAAGACAAGTTGAACATCCTTAGCCCTTGCAGAAGGCCCCTCTCGCTTGGGGTAGGGGGAGACCTTCACGCACCACTCCCCTAGAGCAATGCGTCGAAGAATTGATGGAATTAGTCCACACTCTTGCTGAAAAGCAAGACACATCTGGTGGGAGGGCAATTGCCAAATGGTCACACAAGTGATGACCCGGTACACCTTGTAAATCCTAATGAACTCCCTAACGAGAGAACCAAGGGGAGGAAGCAGAGGAAACCAGAAAGATTAGTGGTGACAACAATCATCCCTCTCCCATGAGGACTATGCGAAGCAATTCCACGGGAAGTCGTCAAAGGATAGCCGAAAGACGAGCCCAGGCAAGAGCGGCTGTCGGAGAAAACCCTCCTCCTACTAGAGGAGAGGAATGCGGAGGGAGACCCCTACGCCTCGTTGACATTCACCACTGGCCAATTCTCTCATCCTGAGGGAGACTTAAGATACCACATTAGGGCTCCTCGAAGAGAGGCGCATAATGAGGATTCAAGGAGAGTTGTCCAGGAATCCAAGCAGATGATGCAACAATATGGTGATCGCTTGGAGCGTTGGAAAGCATCATGCAAATAGAGCACAAGGCCAAACCAAAGCACACTCATCCATTCACTCAAGAGATAATGGATGTTCCATTACCTGAGCAACTCAAGATGCCTCAAATAGCTCTCTACGAAGGGAAGACGAATCCTGACGACCACATCGAGATCTCCATTGGATATAGGAGAACAAAGATTTTAGAGCTTTTCTTCTACAATTTTACTTCGACTAGTATGAATTACTACTATGATGTCAATGACATCGAGAGTAAAATACCCAATACCATGTCTAAAATAAAAAAAGGGCCAAAGACTCTAATTTAGATAGGAGGCACATATCCCTACATCCTACATCAAACAACGACAAGCAATGTCATCAAACAACATCAAGTGACAAGTAACGAGTATAAAAGACTTGAAAATTTCCAAAATTTTGCTTACTGAGAAAATGGAATACTACTGTCCGTGCATGGGAGAGGCTAAAAACTTGGTGAGTTTTCAAAGAAAATGTCACTTAGACTCTCCTCAATATGGAGATAAATAAATGCAACTGTTTGACAAGGCTTTAGGAAAAAAAAAAAAAAAAAAAAAAAAGAGGAGGCAACAAAGTTATCCTCTCCTCTCTTTAAAAAAAAAAAAAAAATGAAAGCAACAAAGTTGTCCTCTCTCCACAGTTACCTTTTAAAAAAAAAATGGAAGCAACAAAGTTGTCCTCTCCCAACAGGGGAACCTTTTGAAAAAAAAAAAAATAGAGACCACAAAGTTGTCGTCTTCCCACAGGGGTTAGCTTTAATCATAAGAGATTATAACAGAGAGAATAAAAGACGAAATGAGTCTCAAGAAAAATTGATGACCATGTCTATTCTCTCCCCATGAGAAAGCATCTAAGTAAAAGATCATCCTAAAACAAACTATGGGAGAGGCCAAAACACTTGGTGAAAATTTCAAAGAAATTACATCTTAGTCCTCTCCCATGAGCAATAATAGAAGAAGACCAACAAGTTAGTACTCGACATATAGAAATGCCACTAAAATCCTAACGTACGTCTTTCATTTTATATGATTCCTAAAATATTGTTTGCAGGGAAATAATCAAAAGTTTACACAACACCAGAGAATAAAAAGCGAAAAAAATGAAAGGTTTTAACCTCCATTTATAGGCCAAATGGCCTCGTCCTCTAGTCATTGGATATGAAAACTGGAGATCCGGTGGTAGAGGCGAAAAGCCATAGGTCTAGAATTGTCCTTGCCCGTAAGGACATGACGGTTCGTTTCTCAAGGTGACACTTGATGGATTGATGTGACTATTACACTTCCTAAGATGCCTTTTCACATAGAGCTGCCCCCACTACGCCCTTTGGGAGACAAGACGTTAGCTCATTACACTCCTAACAGGAAAGCATTAATCACTACTACAAAAAGTATATTACACGACGGTTCTTTGTAACCGTCGTGTAAAGTCGTACTTTACACGACGGTTTCAAAGAACCGTCGTGAAAAGTGCCACGCGAGGGACTTTACACGACGGTTCCAAAGAACCGTCGTGTAAAGTCGGACTTTACACTACGGTTCCAAAGAACCGTCGTGTAAAGTGCCTCGCGGAGCAACTTTACACTACGGTTCCAAAGAACCGTCGTGTAAAGTCCGACTTTACACTACGGTTCCAAAGAACCGTCGTGTAAAGTCGGACTTTACACTACGGTTTCAAAGAACCGTCGTGTAAAGTGCCTCGCGGAGCAACTTTACACTACGGTTCCAAAGAACCGTCGTGTAAAGTGTCTCGCGGAGAAACTTTACACTACGGTTCCAAAGAACCGTCGTGTAAAGTCCGACTTTACACTACGGTTCCAAATAACCGTCGTGTAAAGTTTCTCGCGGAGCAACTTTACACTACGGTTCCAAAGAACCGTCGTGTAAAGTGCCCCCGCGGGGCCACTTTACACGACGGTTTATTGAAACCGTCGTGTAAAGTCGGACTTTACACGACGGGTTTTAATAACCCGTCGTGTATTCCTAACTTTTTTACCCTTGCAGCAGCCCTCATTTCATCTCATTACAGATCTATCGCGCAGCCGCGAAAAACATCACAGACACTTGCGAAACCACGTCTCCGCCATTACGAAACCAACACTCGCGTATATTGAATATTTGTAAGTATTGTGATTATTACTTACTCTTCTTTTTATTTATTTGATTTTTATGGACGATTTATTGTAGATGTCAAAAATGGTATATATATATATATTCTCTTTTTTTCTTTTTCGGTATGATTAGTTGTTGACTATACGTTGTGTTTTTAAATGCAAAAACTTGATTATTGAATAATTTGTATGATAAATTTAATATCGATTTAGGGGTTCTTGGAAATGGATCGAAAATGGATGTGGGCTAATAGATTGACTAGAAAATATCGAGATGGGATTGAAGAATTTTTGTCATTTGCGGAAACTCACATGAAGAATAATAAGATTCGATGTCCTTGTGTGGATTGTGGAAATCATAGATCTCATCCAGTTGATGAAGTTAGAAGACACTTGCTTGCGCGTGGGATTATTTGTTCGTACCAAACGTGGTATTTACATGGTGAAATGTGTTTTAATCCATCATCGAACAACAAAGCGAAAGAAGATGTTGTTGAGGAAGTTGTAGGAGATAATTTGTTTGATATGGTTAATGATTTGGAAGAACAGTTTGTGCATCGTCCGGAGTTATTTGAAGCAATGATGAATGATGTCGAGATGCCCTTGTATGAGGGGTGTAGTAAATATACGAAATTGTCCGCATTGGTCAAATTATGGAACATGAAGGCATCGGGAGGGTGGACAAATTCTAGTTTCACGGCTCTTTTACAATTTCTAAGAGAGGTTCTACCGGTTGATAATAAAATACCCGCTAGTATGTACGAAACTAAGAAGACGTTGAGCACTTTGGGAATGGAATATGAAAAAATTCATGCATGTCCAAATGATTGCGCCCTTTACCGAAATGCGTACGAGGATTTGGATGAATGTCCGGTTTGTAAGGAGTCAAGATGGAAGAAGGGCAAGAAGCCAACGGATGGCAGCAAAGGTGTGCCGGCAAAGGTGTTATGGTACATTCCTCCGGCACCGCGTCTACGGCGTTTATTCCGTAATGCCGAGCATGCCAAGAATTTGACTTGGCACCATGATAAACGTGTTGAAGATGGTATGCTTAGACATCCAGCCGATGCACCACAATGGAAGACCTTTGATGCCGATCATCCTGAATTTTGTGCGGAACCACGGAACCTACGTCTTGGCTTGTCGGCGGACGGAATTAACCCACATGGTAATATGAGTAGTAGGCATAGTATTGGCCCGTCATACTTGTCAACTACAATCTCCCTCCGAAATTGAGCATGAAGCGAAAGTTCTTGATGTTGACCTTATTGATATCTGGTCCTCAACAACCAGGGAATGACATTGATGTGTACTTAGCACCACTAATCGATGATCTAAAGAGCTTATGGGAAAAGGGGATCGAAGTTAGAGATGCTTACCGTCAAGAGACATTCACACTCCGTGCAATGTTGATGTGGACAATCAATGACTTTCCTGCTTATGGAAATCTATCTGGTTATTCAGTCAAGAGTTCTATCGGTTGTCCCGTTTGTATGAAAGAAACATCCTCCATCCGATTGAAGAATGGTAAGAAAACCGTTTACCTTGGTCATAGGAGATTCTTACCACAAAATCATCGATACCGCAAACAGAAAAAGGCTTTCGATGGCAAAACGGAAGAAAGAAACCCTCCCCGGGTTTTGACCGGCGAAGACGTTTATGAGATGGTTAAGGATTTGAAAGTGGTGCTCGGGAAAAGAAAACGGCGTAACAATGATCCCGTGGTAGACGGCCCTTGGAAAAAACGGTCAATCTTCTACGAACTTCCATATTGGAGGACACTTTTTGTTCGTCATTGCTTGGATGTGATGCATATTGAGAAAAACGTGTGTGAATCAATAGTGGGCACGTTGCTAGACATTCCCAATAAGAGCAAAGATGGTGAGAAGGCACGGTTGGATCTTAAGGAATTGAAGATCCGACTTAACTTGATCCCTACGAAGAAAGGGAATGCAACTTACTTACCTCCGGCGAAGTACACACTATCAAGACAAGAAAAAAGAAAGCTTTGTGAGTGGCTCGCTTCTGTAAAAGTGCCCAACGGGTATTCTTCCAACTTGAAAAGGTTGGTGTCTATGAAGGATCTGCGGCTGATTGGCATGAAATCACATGATTGTCATATCTTGATGCAACAGTTATTACCGCTGGCGTTGCGAGGAGTTTTAACGAAGGACGTGAGATTCGCAATTACCAAGTTATGCTCATTTTTCAACTCGATATGCTCTAAGGTAATAGATCCATTGACACTAGATTCGCTACAATTAGAGTTGGTTAAGACTTTGTGCTTGCTTGAAAAGTACTTTCCACCCTCATTTTTTGACATAATGATTCATCTAACGGTGCACTTAGTCCGGGAAGTGAAGCTATGTGGACCGGTATACTTGAGATGGATGTATCCTTTTGAAAGGTACATGAAGGTTTTGAAGGGTTATGTCAAGAACCGAAATCGGGCAGAAGGATGTATAGTAGAAAGCTACATTGCAGAGGAATCGGTTGAATTTTGCTCCGAGTATTTGTCCACCGCGGAGGCGATTGGGTTGCCGAAGACTACAAACTTTGACTGGAAAAGACTATCCGTCGGCGTTCCATCGCAGGTAAATCGATGTGAATGGGAGAAAGCTTGTCTCTATACTTTACATAATAGGGTTGAAGTTGAGCCTTTTATCGAGCTTCACCTACAGGAAGTAAGAGATAAATATCCAAGAAGAGGACGAAATGAAAAGTTGATACACGATGACCACAATCGGACGTTTCGTCTGTGGCTACGCAGCCATGTTTTTCAGAAGGACGGCTGTTCGCAAGAGTTAATGAAGCTCGCTAGAGGTCCATCGACGATTGTTACACGGTATACATCGTACTTCGTCAATGGTTATACATTCTACACTCGCGAAAGAGATGAGAAGCATCCCGTTCAAAATAGTGGTGTTAGTATCCGTGCTAAGGCAATGCATATTTCATCTGCAAAGGACAAGAATCCAGTTTATGGAACTATGAACTACTTCGGTTTCATTGAAGATATTTGGGAACTCGATTACTGTGGTTTACATGTAGCACTCTTTAAGTGCAAATGGGCAGACAATAACTATGTAAGGATTGACAGTGATGGCATCACAGTTGTAGACTTTAGACGATTGGGATACAAAAATGATCCATTCATTATGGCATCACAAGCAATCCAAGTATTTTATACAACGGATCCCAGCAATGCAGAGTTGTCCTTAGTTGTGCAGATGAAACCAAAATTGTACCGTGACGGGCAAGAAGATGAGGAAGATTGCTCCGACATTCCATCTTTCACACAGGGAATGCCACCGGTTGAGGAGATTGACGAATTCGATGATGATGTTTCACACTTGGTTCGACCAGATATTGAATGGACACGTGTTGAGGCAGCAAAGAGAAAAAAGAAAAAAACTTGAACATTATGCCATTTAGTGTGTACAAGTACATTAATTAATTTCTATTGTAATTCATCATGATCTATACCATCTTTACTTTGTTATGTTGATTGGTATATACATATATTTAATATTAAATATAAATCAGGTTTAATGCTACAGTTTGCGTAATTTTTTGTGTACAACACAGTAGTATGAGTTCGTCTGAATGTGGTGCCAAATTTCAAAAAATTTTCAAAATTTTTTTAATATTACACCATATGATTACACGACGGGCCCCCATGGGCCCGTCGTGTAGTAAGATCTTAAACGACGGTCCCAAAAGTTTGGGAGATTAAACGACGGTCCCTGGGACCGTCGTTTAACCATGAAATTACACGACGGGCCCATGGGGACCCGTCGTGTAATCTCCCCACATCTGGGGAGATTACACGACGGGCCCCCATGGGCCCGTCGTATAATTGCATGGTTAAACGACGGTCCCAGGGACCGTCGTTTAATCTCCCCAAAGATTGGGAGATTAAACGACGGTCCCTGGGACCGTCGTTTAAGAGCTATTACACGACGGGCCCCCATGGGCCCGTCGTGTAATCCACGTATTACACGACGGGCCCAAGGCCCGTCGTGTAATCTTCCGAATCTGGGAAGATTACACGACGGTCCCAATGGGCCCGTCGTGTAATCTCCATAATTTTTTGAAGATTACACGACGGGCCTCTCGGGCCCGTCGTGTAATAGTCAAAAAATTTTGAACTTTTGTTTTTCGAATTCCACGCGCAAACTTATTACTTAAATACAACTTCCTCTCTCATTTTCTTTCCACATACCTTCTCATTTCTCTAAACTCTCTCTAAATTTCTCAAGAACCCACTTCCTCCTCCAATCCGCCGCCTACTCCGACGTTGCCGCCGCCGTCGCCGCCGTGTCGCCGCCGTCGCCTCTTTCAAGGATTTTTGGTGTTATAGTGTCTATTCATCTTCAAAGACAAACAAGGTAAGTTCATATACAAGTTAAATTAAATTTGGGATTTTGTCTTGTTTTTTGTAACTAAAGATGCATTTTTTAGCATGGGTGTTTTAGTTTTTATTATGCTCTTTATATATTAATGGTTTGTAAGTGGTTTTCACACTTTACATGCACATGAATTTTTCCCGCCCACCAGATGCTCGATGAAATGCCAACTAGAGTTTTTACATGAATAAAATGAAATTTTACATACACTTATGGGGCGCCCTTGGGCGCCAGGCGCCCGTGTGGGGCGCCAGACGCCCTTGTGGGGCGCCAGACGCCCTTGGGCGCCAGGCGCCCGTGTGGGGCACCGAGGCGCCCTTCGGCGCCAGGCGCCCTTGGGCGCCAGGCGCCCTTGTGGGGCGCCAGACGCCCTTGGACGCCAGGCGCCCGTGTGGGGAGCCCAGGCGCCCTTGTGGGGTGCCGAGGCGCCCTTGTGGGGCGCCAAGGCGCCATTGGGCGCCTTCCGCCCGTGTAGGGCGTCTACATTTTGTATATTATTTTTTATTTGTGCCAACATAATAACAATTTAAAAAAATAGAAGAAAAAACTTTAAATACCAATTAACTTAATTTTTGTTTTTTATTTTTTGCCAATAAATGTAGGTGAACGAATACAATGGAAAATTCGAAAAAGGGACGAGCACGAAGGAGAAACCCGATGGATCCCACTGTTGAGGGCAAGCGAAGGGCAACAATAATGAAACGCGTCCATATGGCAAGGAAAAGAGGTGAACGAATTCAAGTCACGTTTGACGAGAAAGGACAACCGGAAGGGAAGCACGGTGACGAATTGATGAGCTGGATTGGCGTGCTCGCTCGAGAGCACGTTCCAATATGGATTCAAGATTGGAGATCTCGTGATTTAGACGAATTGAAAGAAATTATTTGGAAAGAAACTGTTACTTCTTTCACCGTGGAAGAAAGCTTCCGGACCGCTTGTTTAAAATCATGTGGTGAGGCTGCAAGGAATTTTCGGTATGATCTGTACAAGACATTTGTCGAGGATTTTAGAAATGAAGAAAGTGTGTGGACACGGCCGCAAAAAGTGATTGACAACTACCCCAATATTGAAGAAGAGGATTGGATGAAATTCGTTCAGTATAGAACGTCCTCGCAATTCCAACAACTATCTGATCGTGGAAGCGAAATAAGGACAAACAACGAATACGCATCAAGAGGAGGCCGAGACGGATATAGGAAGCTCGACCAGGAAATGGTATGTCAATAAATTTTGTTTGTACTAAATCGTATCCTATTTATACTAACGATGTTAATTACAGTTTAAGAAGACTGGGAAATGGGAAAAAAGAGATGGTTTGTGGCTAGAGCAACAGACAGCCGCAGATGGAGAGTTGAAAGATCCAGCATGTCAAAAAGTTAGCGAGATGATAGTAAGTTTACTGACTAACAATATTTTCTTCATGGCTACAATACGCACTTACAACACTTTTGCTTAAATGATTTCTGTTAATAATCTTGTAGATGGAGTACAACACACAGGCGAGCCAAGGCACTTTCGAGTCAGTTGGCACTAATGATGTATTGTCGCAGGCATTATCTAGACCCGAACACAAAGGCCGTGTCCGTGGCCAATCAAAGTTCGTAAAGCCGTCTCAGTACTTTAACATAAGTCGAAGTTCGAATAAAAACAATGAGGCCTTTCAATCAATGCAACGGGAAATAGAAGAATTAAAGGCGTTGGTGCGTGGTCTATGTGCGAACAAAGATGTGGAGCCGTCGGTTGATCCCAAGAATGTGCCAACCGTAGACCAACACAACAGCTTTAAGGCTAGTTGCTCTGCCCAAGAAAAACAACATGGAGTTGCTGAGCCGCCAACCATGCCTGTCGAAAGTCAGGAGTGTAAGCTCTATACCTTCGATGAAGTTCAGGGTGGACAGTTGCTTGTTGCGTTAGGAAGAGTATGGCTCGAGAGCCTCCCCACCGATACGGTGCATGGGATTCCACTGGGGGAAGGGAACGTGCGAGTGTCAATCAACGTTCCAAAATTAAAAAAAACACCATTACCTATACCGACGTACGACGCAGCCACTGTGGAGGATGCTGTTAATGAGTTTGTTGCTTGGCCTAAAAGTTTAGTTGAGCTCGACATGAGTATGAACAAGGCGAGTCGAGGGCCTAGTCACGTTCCCGACCCAGCAGCTGGCAACAAAAAACGGCAAAAAAACGGCTGGAAAGAAAGCGATCGACTCTCGAACTGAGGTACAACAAGGTGCGCAAGAACAAAAACTCGTGTTCGACTTTAATAACATGAACAAGGCAATGAAGCCTTTGGCTTTTTATACACATAGTTGCATGCGTCAAGGTAATCAGATTGAGGTCCCAATACCAGCCACGATTATGGGTTTTGATATGCCTGTCTTTCTGAGCTTTGAAGATATTTTTGAGTTCTTTAATTTACAAGAAATCAGTGCGAATTGTATATTAGTCTACATGAGGTACGGCATTCTTTATCTTAAATTTTCTTTTTATCTGGAAAATCTTCTATATTTCATGTAGAGTAACATTTTTGATATGGTTATGCAGATATTTGGAGGAACTATGTAGAATTAACGGCCAAGCTGAGAAGTTTGTGTTTGTGTCTCCAAGCTTGATCTCACCGGTGAGAACAGATACTGAAGATGCTGGCATGAGAGAGCGAGCCGACAATCTTATCAGCTTTTTGCGTGACGCACCCAAAGGACGGCTTTATCTTGTGCCACATAACAGAGGGAGACATTGGGTTTTGGGTGTCATTGACCCATGGGAGGACCTCGTCCTTTATTTTGATCCTCTTCGGGAGAAGAAACGCGACGATTTTACTGAGCTAATGAACATGTAAGTCAATTTGAACATGATATTTTTTTTAATCTTAATTATAGGCATCTTAATTAGTTTGAAATTTACCAATTTGCTAGGGCCCTAACGGATTGGAAGATTACGACCGGAGAAGGGATTAGAAGGAGACGAGACTGTAAAACCAAAATCTCGAACCGTCCTTGTCCTCTCCAAGAGGGAAGTGTTGAATGTGGTTATTTTGTTTTAGGTTTTATGAGGGATATAGTGATGAATGGAATTGACGCACTTGAAAGTAAACAATTTTATTCTTCTGAGGATTTGGATCTGATTAGGGGAGAATGGGCTAGCCATGTAATGGATTTCATGAATTATGATGTATAAACTTGTAATGTAATAGTTGGAGTGTATTTTTAGTTTGATTAATGAAGATAATACTTGGATCGTGTATTGGATAACATACAGATTAGGCCACCCGTGGGAAAATTTTTTTTTTTTTAACGATTACACTAGAGGCCCGTCGTGTAATCCCCCCAGATCTGGGGAGATTAAACGACGGGCCCCCATGGGCCCGTCGTGTAGTAACAGATTACACGACGGGCTCATGGGCCCGTCGTGTAAATTGAAGGATTACACGACGGGCCCAAGGGCCCGTCGTGTAATCCCCCCAGATCTGGGGGGATTAAACGACTGGCCCTTGGGCCCGTCGTGTAATCGTTGCTATTACACGACGGGCCCAAGGGCCCGTCGTGTAATCTCCCCAGATCTGGGGGGATTACACGACGGGCCCTTGGGCCCGTCGTGTAATCGTTGCTATTACACGACGGGCCCAAGGGCCCGTCGTGTAATCTCCCAAGATTTGGGAAGATTAAACGACGGGCCCTTGGGCCCGTCGTGTAATCTTTGTTATTACACGACGGGTCACATGGGCCCGTCGTGTAATCTCACCCCAGTTGGTAGATTACACGACGGGCCCCATGGGGCCCGTCGTGTAATCTATGGGCTTACGACAGATTACACGACGGTTCATTCCAAAACCGTCGTGTAATGTTCTTTATTTTGCTCAACCACATAACTGTTTACCGGGATTACACGACTGTTGGAAAACCGTCGTGTAAAACTAAGATACGACGACAGTAATGAAACCGTCGTGTTATCTTCCACGACGCTGGCTTACACGACGGTTAAGGTACCGTCGTGTAAACTTTACACGACGGTTAAAGCCCGTCGTGTAATCCTACTTTTCTAGTGGTGAATCAATCTTTGACGACAAGAGCACGAAGCAACTCAACAGAGTCACTCTGTGCTGGGGGGCAAATGTTATATCATTATTCAAGACTCACTCCTTACTTGTGAGAAGTACCTATTCCTCATCGCTTATGGCAGAGGGATAAGCAATGAAGTTTGACAAAATCATATTCCTCATCACCCGTGGATGAGGGATAAGCAGTGAAGTAAGCTTTGTTCTAACACCTAGTAGGAGAGGCTATTCCCAAAGGGTGAAGTTGAGTTAAACCCAAGCGGGAGAGGAGTGGATTAGATCTTCTCAACGCTCTACACTGAGTAAATCATGGACGAGGTAAAGTGACAACTCAGTACACTCACGAGAATCATGAGATTCGTGTTGTGTTGTCCGCCCCATGTTGTGGGCTGGACAATAATGGGCCAAAAGCCCATTAGTTCTTTGATTAAAAAAAAAAAAGAAGGTATTAGTGGCTTGTTAAACAAGCCGTGGGTCTGTAGCAGAAAAAAAAAAAAAAGAAAAGGGCTGCTGTGGGTGTGAGAGACAGAGAGCGTGAGGGAGAAACAGAGAGAGAGAAGGTGAAAAGTTTGGGTTTGTGCAAGAAGATTGAGCGGTGAGACGGTGTCCGTTGATGCTCAAATTTGACGTGGTGAATCCTTGTAACAAGCTCTTTTCATCTACCGGTTCCGATTTTCGAATTGGTGTCTCTAAGGTGTTTTTCCTAAATACCCACTTGAGACCTAAAATTGATTTCTTTTTATGCTATATGTTGAAATCCATCTTGTTGATGATGAACGTTGTTGTTTAGCCAAGATTGTGTTTTATCTTGATGATTGTGAGCCTCTAGTTGTATCTAGAGAGTACTTTGTAATCCCATTATTGTTGATATAGTGGAAGTTGATATCGAACTACGGTCCCGTGGTTTTTCTCTTCGTATTGGAGGGTTTTCCACGTAAAAATCGGTGTCTCTTGTGCGGTTGACTATTTTGATTTTTATTGCTTTGGTTGTTTAGTTGGCTTTGTTGAAACTTATTTTTGGATAACTCATTTTATCACACAAAGAGGGAAAAGTTTAATTGGTAGTTTTTCCCAACAAAGTGGTATCAGAGCTTTTGGTTGGCTTGAGAAAAATTCTTGTGTGTTGAGATGGATGAACAAAATTCGTTTGGGATGATAAAATTAACCCCGTCGAATTATTCCATTTGGAAGCGGAAAATGCAAGACATGCTATATTGCAGGGATTTGTTTAGGCCTGTTCTAGGCAAGGAAAAGCCAGAAAAAATGAGTGATGAAAACTGGGAGATATTGCATATGAAGGCTGCTGCTACAATAAGGCAGTGGGTTGATCACAATATATTCCATCACATTGCTGAAGAAATCAAGGCTGATGCTCTCTGGCAAAAGTTAGCGGCGATGTATGAGAAGAATACTTTCAGAAATAAAGCCACGCTCATTCGAAGGCTTGTGAATTTGAAGTACAAAGATGGGAAGAGCATGACTGAACATACAAGTGATTTTCAAGGCTTGGTGAACCAGTTGACAACTATGAAGATGAATCTTGAAGATGAGCTATAAGCTTTGTTACTTCTCAGCTCATTACCTGAAAGCTGGGAAACACTAGTGGTGTCACTAAGTACTTCAGCGCCAGAAGAAAAGCTAACCATGGAGATGGTTAAGGACAGTTTGCTTAATGAAGAAGCCAGAAGAAAGGAAAAGGGTGAATCTTCTTCTGAGGTACTTGTTTCTGAAAAACATGAAAGGCGTGGAAGAAGCAAAAGCAGGCATCCTCAAGGTCATGGCAAAAAGGATTCACCTAGAGGAAAATCCCAATACAGAAAAACTTTCAAGTGTTACCACTGCAACAAGCCAGGTCACATGAAGAAAGAGTGCAGGCTTTGGAAAAGAGAGCAGGGAGAAGGAAAGAAAGATGAGAAAGAGACTAATACAGTAGCCACTGAGGGTGATGTTGTCATTGTTTGTGATGATAGTTATGTTAGCCTCGCATGCCAAGAAAGTGATTGGGTGATTGATTCTGGTGCTTCATTTCATGTTACTGCTCATGGTGATTTCTTCACTTCTTACTCTGCCGGTGATTTTGGCAATGTCAAGATGGGAAACAGTGGTGCCTCTAAAATTGTGGGTATTGGTGATATTTGTTTGGAGACCAATCTTGAAAGCAAGTTAATACTCAAGGATGTCAGACATGTACCAGATATTCGCCTCAACTTGATCTCTACAGGCAGACTTGACGACGAGGGTTTCATTAATTATTTTGATGAAAGTAAATGGAAGCTCACCAAAGGTTCTCTAGTGATTGCAAAAGGAAAGAAGATGAATACGCTCTATGTCACACAAGCAAAGCTCAAAAAGGGAGAGATAAATGCTATTAAGAAGGATGCAAGTATTGATCTTTGGCACAAGAGACTCGGTCACATTAGCGAGAAAGGACTACAAATTCTTGCTAGAAAGCAATTCCTCCCCATTTTGCAAGGTATGCCTCTTAAAACTTGTGTTGATTGTTTAGCTGGAAAAACACATAGAGTTGCATTTCATACACACCCTCCCTCTAGAAAATCAAATATTCTTGATTTGATTCATACTGATGTCTGTTCTATGCAAACTAAAACTCTTGGAGGTTCACTCTATTTTGTGACTTTTATTGATGACCACTCAAGAAAAGTTTGGGCTACTGCTTTGAAAACTAAAGACCAGGTGTTCGATGTCTTTAAAGAATTTCATGCCAAGATTGAAAGAGAGACAGGAAAGCAGTTGAAGTCAGTTCGAGCTGATAATGGTGGTGAATACAGGGGGCCATTTGAAAACTATTGCAAAGCCCATGGAATCAGGCTTGAGAAAACTCCAGCAAAGACACCTCAGCTAAATGGTGTGGCAGAAAGAATGAACAGGACCATTGAAGAAAGGATAAGATGTATGCTCTCTCATGCTAAGCTTCCTAAGTCCTTTTGGGGGGAGGCTATGAGGACTGCAGTCGACTTGATTAATCTTTCTCCAGCAGCTGCCTTGAATGGTGATGTTCCTAACAGAGTTTGGACAGGGAAAGATGTCTCTTATGGTTATTTGAGAGTTTTTGGCTGCAGGGCGTTTGTTCATGTTCCTAAAGATGAGAGGTCCAAGCTTGATGATAAGGCAAAATCGTGTATTTTCTTGGGATATGGTCATGAAGAGTTTGGGTACAGATTATGGGATCCAGTGAACAGGAAGATTGTCAGAAGCAGAGATGTTGTGTTCCTTGAAGATCAACTTGGTGATGATGCTGATAAAGTTGAAAAGACCAGTTCCTCTGTTGAGATTCCTGCCAATTTGAATCCAGTTCCTCCACCTGTAGTGAATACTGATCACGGGGGAGACATGCAAGAAGATGATGGAGATAGTGTTGATGATGAAGCCCCTCCTGCTGATGATGTTGTCCCTCCAATTGAACAGTTGAGCAAGCACCGCCACCACCACTAGATGAGCCTCAATTGAGAAGATCCACTAGAGAGCGCCAACCTCCTTCAAGATACAGTTCAAGTGAGTATGTGATGCTTACAGATGGTGGAGAGCCTGAAACTTACCAAGAAGCCATTTCTCTTGAGCAAAAGAAGGAGTGGTCTAATGCCATGCAGGAAGAGATGAAATCCTTGTATGAGAACCACACCTACGACTTAGTAAAGTTACCAAAAAGCAAGAAAGCGCTCAAGAACAAATGGGTTTACAGGTTGAAAGCTAAAAACAATAGCTCACAACTGAGGTACAAAGCTCGGTTGGTTGTGAAAGGATTTGGTCAGAAGAAAGGTGTTGACTTTGAAGAGATATTTTCTCCGGTAGTGAAGATGTCATCCATCAGAGTTGTTCTTAGTCTAGCTGCCCGCTTGAATTTAGAGATAGAGCAACTTGATGTGAAAACTGCATTTCTTCACGGTGATTTAGAAGAAGAAATTTATATGGAGCAGCCAGAAGGGTTCAAAGTCAAGGGAAAGGAGAATCACGTGTGCAAGCTTCGAAAGAGTTTGTATGGGCTCAAACAAGCACCAAGACAGTGGTACAAGAAGTTTGATTCTTTTATGGTGAGTCATGGGTACTCTAGAACTTCATCTGATCATTGTGTGTTTATAAAGAAACACTCCAGTGATGATTTCATTATCCTCCTGCTATATGTTGATGATATGCTGATTGTTGGCCATGACACTAGCAAGATTGAGAAGCTTAAAAAGGAGTTAAGTAAGTCTTTTGCAATGAAAGACTTGGGATCGGCAAAACAAATACTCGGCATGAAAATTTCCCGTGATAGGAAGAATGGGAAACTTTGGCTATCTCAAGAATATTGTTATATTGAAAAAGTTCTTGAAAGGTTCAATATGAGCGAGGCAAAAGCAATTTGTTCTCCACTTGCAGGGCACTTTAAGCTTACTTCTAAGCAATGTCCAACAAGTGAGAAAGAAAAAGAAGAAATGAGTAAAGTTCCCTATGCGTCTGCAGTTGGCAGTTTGATGTATGCCATGGTTTGCACAAGACCAGATATTGCTCATGCTGTTGGGGTTGTCAGCCGATTTCTTTCTAATCCTGGAAAAGAACATTGGGCAGCAGTGAAATGGATATTGAGATATCTGAGAGGTACTTCTAGGGTGTGTTTATGCTTTGGCAGTGATAAGCCTATTTTAGAAGGGTACACAGATTCATACATGGCAGGTGATGTTGATTCCAGGAAGTCCACTTCGGGGTTCTTGATGACATTTGCAGGGGGAGCAGTCTCTTGGCAGTCTAAGTTACAGAAATGTGTTGCTTTGTCCAGTACAGAAGCTGAGTACATTGCAATTATTGAAGCCTGCAAAGAAGTTTTGTGGATGAAAAAGTTTCTCGAAGAATTGGGTCTGCAACAAGAGAAGTAAATTGTCTACAGTGACAGTCAGAGTGCCATCCACCTCTCCAAAAATTCAACATTCCATTCAAGATCCAAGCATATTGATGTTAGATATCACTGGATTCGTGATGTTCTCGAAACAAAGCAAATGCACTTGGAAAAAGTTCATACAAGTGAGAATGGATCGGATATGTTGACAAAATCTTTGCCTAAGGAGAAACTTGAAGCGTGCAAGCAGAGAGCGGGTTTGGTCGAGCCCACTACATGACGCGGAGGGGGAGAATTGTTGTGCTGTCCGCCCCATGTTGTGGGCTGGACAATAATGGGCCAAAAGCCCATTAGTTCTTTGATTAAAAAAAAAAAAAAAAAAGGTATTAGTGGCTTGTTAAACGAGCCGTGGGTCTGTAGCAGAAAACAAAAAAAAGAAAAGGGCTGCTGTGGGTGTGAGAGACAGAGAGCGTGAGGGAGAAACAGAGAGAGAGAAGGTGAAGAGTTTGGGTTTGTGCAAGAAGATTGAGCGGTGAGACGGTGTCCGTTGGTACTCAAATTTGACGTGGTGAATCCTTGTGACAAGCTCTTCTCATCTACCGGTTCCGATTTTCGAATTGGTGTCTCTAAGGTGTTTTTCCTAAATACCCACTTGAGACCTAAAATTGATTTCTTTTTATGCTATATGTTGAAATCCATCTTGTTGATGATGAACGTTGTTGTTTATCCAAGATTGTGTTTTATCTTGATGATTGTGAGCCTCTAGTTGCATCTAGAGAGTACTTTGTAATCCCATTATTGTTGATATAGTGGAAGTTGATATCGAACTACGGTTCCGTAGTTTTTCCCTTCGCATTGGAGGGTTTTCCACGTAAAAATCGGTGTCTCTTGTGCGGTTGACTATTTTGATTTTTATTGCTTTGGTTGTTTAGTTGGCTTTGTTGAAATTTATTTTTGGATAACCCATTTTATCACACAAAGAGGGAAAAAGTTTAATTGGTAGTTTTTCCCAACAATTCAGTTATGAGAATATTCAGTAGTTGAAATTCAAACTCAACAAACCACGAATTACTCTCCACGGAGATCTCGGAAGCAATTCAAATTACGGGCTAGGGATATTTACTAGATTTTATTTATTTTACTTGAATTGATTGTAATTATGCAAAGGGAGCCTGTAAATAAAGGTTATTCTCCTCCTTTGGAAACACACAGTGCTATTTCCGCACACCATGGTGAAGAGCTCTCCTTTGTAATCTCTCTGAAAAATAGTGAATCCCCAGCACCAAGAGAGGATGTTGCCAAAGAGATTTCGACGAACCTCTATAAAAACTCTTGTGATCTATACTTTCTGGAAATTTACTTTTACTGTTCATCGTGAGTGAATCGTTGTAAGGATAATTCCGAGTTGACGAATTTTCATCATCAACAGCTTTTACAGAAGAAAGAAATGAAGGAGAAGAGGGGAGAGAGTGTTTTTATTTTATTTTTTATTTTGCTTTGAAAAATAATCAGTATATATGTTAAGGGGTAGTTTAGTCTTTTCAAAGTAAAGTAAGAATATTTAACATAAAAATGTGATTTTTTAACGTCCGTTAGGTTAAAGGACTAACTTACACCCCTTTTAATGTGTTCAAGGATTGATCAATAAAAAAAAAATAAAAAAATTCAGGGACCAAACGGTACCCTCATAGAAAGTTCAGAGACTAATATAACAATTTAACTAAAGTTTATTTAAACGTTTAGGATTTTAAAAGGAATTTCCATAGTTTACATCAATTTCCATCGATATCGATATTTTTGCAAAATTAAAGTATTTATATTTTTATCATTGATTAATACTTGACAGTTGCAACTATTTATTCAAGGAGACTGAAAAACAATTATAATGTTTTTACCCAGCATGCAAGGGTTTTTCTTTTTTGAAAAAAATAACTAAAATTGATAAATAAATCAACTAGTGAATTTATCGAGTAAATATCAGATATATCTAGTAAATATCAAATTTATTGGTAAATAAACAATATATATACTGTAATAAATTTTTTTTAATTTTTTCTCTTTTTCAAATCAGGTAAATATAAATATTTACTGTAAATATTATTATTTACTATTTTTTATGACAAAGCTTTTTTTAATTTCTTCATATTCTTTGGATCAAGTAAATATCACTATTTACTGAAAACTATTATTGATTTCCGTATTTTATTAAAATACTTTTTAATTTTTTTTAAATGAGGGTAAATAGAATCTAATTGTTTTATTGTTGTTTTTATTATTTTGGTAAATATTAATATTTTAGTAAGTTTTTTTAAGGGATTTTAGTAAATATTATTATTTACACTATTACTTTTAATTTTATTATTTACAACTTTTTATCATCAAATTATTAAAATTTTCCTCTTTTTTAAAAACCAGCTGACCTGGTTTTTGTTCTTGAAATACAAAGGAATAAGAGTGATAGACAAATTACTAAGAACCCACAAGATATTTAATTTTTCGTAAAGAGAAGAAAATATTTAAACACGTCCAGCTAATTAGTTGATACTCTTGCAAGGTATAATTGCAAGCAAAATTTGTAAATTATATTTAAGCACATATTCAAACAATGTTAGAAAAATTACGCTAATAACAATCATTTGGGTGGAAGTGAGGGGATTTCATCATGTTAACCATAAGACCAAAATTCTATTTCATCATATAATTCTTTTTCTTTTTCTTTTTTTAATGAACCAAAACACAAAGGAAGAGACAATATATACTTACCAGAGAGGTCGTACGCTATGTGTGATTAATTCCTGCGCAAATCCAAACAGAGCTTTAATTGAAGAAGCAAATAACAAAGAAGAAAAAGGATAATACGGAATTAAGAGAACCTGATAAAAACTTGATTTTGAGAGCATATATGAAACAAAAACCTCTTCAACTAGGGAAATGAAGAAGTAGTTGCTTGTGGACCCATCTGAAAAACATTTTAGTAAGAATGGTAGTGAAGAAAAATCTTCAATATGCTTTAAACAATGAGTGGTTGTGAAGCTTCCGAATACATTTCAAAAGAAAGACCTGACTAGTGAAAGCATTTGACCGTAGAAAACGAAACGTCATGGTGATCAGTTTGGATATTTTAATCGTCTTTCTTAAGAAATTGAACAGAAGTACTTGGGGGAGAAATTTGTAATTTTCATTGAACTGTTTTAGAAAGAATCTTCTAAAGTTAGGTTTATTTTTTTATTTTTTTATTTTCAAGACAAGATTGTTTTCGTCTTTATTTTTATTTATTTTTGTTCTTTTTTAATTTCATGTGCATTTTAACTAAAGCTGGAGATTCTATAAACTGAGTTTCTTAGAACGTATGTGTTTATTTTTTGAATATTCATTTTTCAAATCTGATCTAATCTAATTTAACATCCTTATTACCTGACACTTGCCTCGTTGTTTTTTTCCCTTTATTTTCTTGCTTTTGTCATTTTGTTTTATTATTATTATTATTATTATTAATTAGTAAAAATTATGAATTTCACGATGATTTTTAACCCTCAATGAAAGTTATGACGATGATTTAAAAAGCGTCGTGAATGTCCTTCTGCAATTCCCAATTTCAAACTTTGTTTTTTCTCTCTGTGGTGTGGGTTTGGCTATGATTTTATGTCTCTCTTGTTTCTCTCTCTAGCTAATGGTTAGAGTCTCGAAAATAGAATCAAAGAATTCAAGATACCGTTTTTTTCCCCCAAAAAACATAAAAATAGTGTGGGGCCCCTCTCGAAAAGCATGTCAGATTTTCCTCCTACGTACATTTTCTCACTCACAAACGAGTCAACGACCAACCCTATCTCATGTTTAATTAATTAATTTATTTTTTAAAATGAAGGGAGAAGTTGAGTTAAGCCCAAGCGAGAGAGGAGTGGATTAGATCTTCTTAACGCTCTATGCCGAGTACATCATGGACAAGACAAAGTGACAACTTAGTACACTCTCGAGAATCTTGAGATTCGGTTACGAGAATCTTCAGTATTTGAAATTCAAATTCAATAAACCGTGAATTACTCTCTACGGAGATCTCAGAAGCAATTCAAATTACACGCTAGGGATTTCACTAGATTTTATTTATTTATTTGAATTAATTGTAATTATGCAAAGGGTGCTTATAAATAAATAAGGTCATTCTCCCCCTTTGGAATTTCAGTGCTATTTCCGCACATCATAGCCAAAAGCTCTCCTTGTAATCTCTCTGAAAAATTGTGAATCCCCAACACCAAGATAGGACGTAGCCAAAGAAATTCCAGCAAACCTCTATAAAATCTCTTGTGTTCTCTACTTTCTGCAAATTTACTTTTACTGTTCATCGTGAGTAGAGCGTGTTGAGGATAATTTTCAGTTGACGAATTTTCACTGTCAACAATTAACACTAGAAGGAGGGCATGAACCTTCGATCATCTTGTTCACATCCATAACCGAAGAAGAAGAGTCCTCACCATGGTCTAAAGAAGACAAGCTGAAGATCCTTAGCCCTTGCAGAAGGCCCCTCTCGCTAGGGGTAGAGGGAGACCTTCACGCACCGCTCCCCTAGAGCAATGCGTCGAAGAATTGACGGAACTAGTCCACACTCTTGTTGAAAAGCAAGGCACATCTGGTGGGAGGGCAATTGCCCAATGGTCACACAGGTAATGACCCGGCAAACCTTGTGAATCCTAATGAACTCCTTAACGAGATAACCAAGGGGAGGAAGCAGAGGGAACTGGAGAGATTAGCGGTGACAACAATCATCCCTCTCCCATGAGGACTGCGTGAAGCAATTCTAGGGGAAGTCATCGAAGGATAGCCGAAAGACGAGGCCAGGCATGAGCGGCGGTCAGAGAAAACCCTCTTCCTACTAGAGGAGAGGAATGCGGAGGGAGACCCCTATGCCTCATCGACATTCACCATTGGCCAATTCTCTCACCCTGAGGGAGACTTAAGATACCACATTAGGGCTCGTCGAAGAGAGGTACGTAATGAGGATTCATGGAGAGTTGTCCAGGAAGCCAAACAGATGATGCAACAATATGGTTATCGCCTTGGGGCGCTGGAAAGCATCATGCAAATAGAGCACAAGGCCAAACCAAAGCACACTCATCCATTCACTCATGAGATAATGGATGTTCCATTACCTGAGCGACTCAAGAGGCCTCAGATAGCTCTCTACGAAGGGAAGACAATTCCTAACGACCACATCGAGATCTCCATTGGATATAGGAGAACAAAGATTTTAGAGCTTTTCTTCTACAATTTTACTTCGACTACTATGAATTACTACTGTGATGTCAATGACATCGAGGGTAAAATATCCAATACCAAGTCTAAAATAAAAAAGGGTCAAAGACTCTAATTTAGATAGGAGGCACATATCCCCTACATCCTACATCAAACAACGACAAGCAAAGTCATCAAACAACATCAAGTGACAAGTAACGAGTCTAAAAGACTTGAAAAATTCCAAATTTTGCTTACTGAGAAAATGGAATACTAATCTCCGTGCATGGGAGAGGCTAAAAACTTGGCGAAGGCGAATTTTCAAAGAAAATGTCACTTAGCCTCTCCTCAATGTGGAGATAAATGAATGCAACTGTTCGACAAGGCTTTAGTAAAAAAAAAAAAAAAAAAATAGAGGCAACAAAGTTGTCCTCCCTCTCTTTAAAAAAAAAAATGAAGGCAACAAAGTTGTCTGCTCCCTACATTTACCTTTAAAAAAGAAACAATGGAAGCATCAAAGTAGTCCTCAACCACCCGGGGAACCTTTTGAAAAAAAAAATAGAGACCACAAACTTGTCCTCTTCCCACATGGGTTATCTTTAATCGTAAGAGGTTATAATAGAGAGAACAAAAGACGAAATGAGTCTCAAGAAAAATTGACGACCATGTCTATTCTCTCCCCATGAGAAAGTATCTTAAGTAAAAGATCATCCTAAAACAAACTATGGGAGAGGCCAAAAGACTTGGTAAAAATTTCAAAGAAATTACGTCTTAGTCCTCTCCCATGAGCAATAATCGAAGAAGACCAACAAGTTAGTACTCGACATATAGAAATGCCACTAAAATCCTAAGGTACGTCTTTCATTTTATATGATTCCTAAAATATTTTTTGCAGGGAAATAATCAAAAGTTTACACAACACCAGAGAATAAAAAGCGAAAAAAATGAAAGGTTTTAACCTCCATTTAGAAGCCAAATGGCCTCGTCCTCTAGTCATTAGATATGAAAACTGGAGATCCAGTGGTAGAGGCGAAAAACCATAGGTCTGGAATTGTCCTTGCCCGTGAGGACATGACGGTTCGCTTCTCAAGGTGACACTTGATGGATTGACGTGACTATTGCACTTCCTAAGATGCCTTTTCACATAGAGCTGCCCCCACTACGCCCTTTGGGAGACAAGACGTCAGCTCATCACACTCCTACCAGGAAAGCATTAATCAATCTTCGACGACAAGAGCATGAAGCAACTCAACGGAGTTACTCCGTGCTGGGGAGCAAATGTTATATCATAATTCAAGACTTACTCCTCACTTGTGAGAAGTACCTATTCCTCATCGCTCATGGGAGAGGGATAAGCAATGAAGTTCGACAAAATCATATTCCTCATCACTCGTGGATGAGGGATAAGCAGTGAAGTAAGCTTTGTTCTGACACCTAGTAGGAGAGGCTATTCCCAAAAGGTGAAGTTGAGTTAAACCCAAGCAGGAGTGGAGTGGATTAGATCTTTTCAACGCTCTGCGCTGAGTACATCATGGAAGAAGTAAAGTGACAACTCAGTACACTCCCGAGAATCATGAGATTCGGTTATGAGAATCTTCAGTAGTTGAAATTCAAACTCAACAAACCACGAATTACTCTCCACGGAGTTCTCGAAAGCAATTCAAATTACGGGCTAGGGATATTTACTAGATTTTATTTATTTTACTTGAATTGATTGTAATTATGCAAAGGGAGCCTATAAAAAAAGGTTATTCTCCTCCTTTGGAAACACACAGTGCTATTTCCGCACACAATAGCGAAGAGCTCTCCTTTGTAATCTCTCTGAAAAATAGTGAATCCCCAGCACCAAGAGAGGATGTTGCCAAAGAGATTTCGGCGAACCTCTATAAAATCTCTTGTGATCTATACTTTATGCAAATTTACTTTTACTGTTCATCGTGAGTGAAGCGTCGTAAGGATAATTCTGAGTTGACGAATTTTCTTCATCAACAGCTTTTACAGAAGAAAGCAATGAAGGAGAAGAGGGGAGAAAGTGTTTTTATTTTATTTTTTATTTTGCTTGAAAAATAATCAGTATATATGTTAAGGGGTAGTTTAGTCTTTTCAAAGTTAAGTAAGATTATTTAACATAAAATTGTGATTTTTTTAATGTCCGTTAGGTTAAAGGACTAACTTACAGCCTTTTAGTGTGTTAAAGGATTGATCAATAAAAAAAAAAGTTCAGGGACCAAACGGTACCCTCATAGAAAGTTCAGGGACTAACGTAACAATTTAGCTAAAATTTTATTTAAAAGTTTAGGATTTTAAAAGGAATTTCCATATTTTACATCAATTTCCATCGATATCGATATTTTTGCAAAATTAAAGTATCGATATTTTTATCATTGATTAATACTTGACAGTTGCAACCATTTATTCAAGGAGACTGAAAAACAATTCTAATGTTTTTACGCAGAATGCAAGGTTTTTTCTTATTTTCCTAAGAATGTGGGAAGATTTTAGTACTTTTATTTATTTTTTTAACCTATATTAGAATTTCAGAGTGGAGCATAAAAGGGTTAAATTGGATATTACATTATTTGCCAAAAAAAAAAAAATTGGTTATTACATAAAGAGCATTTATCTATAAAAGGATAGAAGTTCTAATTTTTTTTATTATAAAAGAACACTAATTTATTTGGGACATCTATAAATTTAAGAGAAAATTATAATATGTAGCATTTTTACTTTAATAGTTGAAGTAAATATTAAAATTTTAAATATTTGAAGTAAATAAAAAAGTTACAAGTAAATATAAAATTTACTATGTAAATAACGAATTTATTAAGAAAGTAATATATTTACAAGAAATAAGGAAATTATCTACTTGATAAATTTGTTATGTATTGATATTTATTCTTAATATTTTCAAAACTTTGTATTTACTTCAAATTTTTAATGTAAAAAAAATTACTTAATTTTTTTTTTCTCTAAACGGGAAATTATAACCACTCTTTTATTTTTACGGCCTGGACTAATATATATAACAAATTCAGGGGGCAAATTGTCAAAATTAAAAATTTAGGGGAAATTGCCAAAGGATAATAAATTTAGGGGGTATCAGTGCTAAATATCCTAAAAGCTTAAACTCAAAACTCATTTTAAAAGCCCAAGATTCAAAAATAAACAAGAATTATAGTTGCAGGCATAGCGTAGCAGTAATTTCACACCTAACTCTACTAAAAAATGTAAAGTTCGAATCCCCCCATCTCCAATTTAAAACCAAAGAAAAGTTCATGAAAATAGACTGATCAAAGATCAATAAAATATATTTTACTATATTTTATTGTATCACCACTGATAGAGAAAAGCTACTGATTAAAATATTTTTTTTTTCTTTGTGTGAGAAAATGGAATCTTTAAATAAGTTTCAACAAAGTTAATATAAATCACTCAAAATAACAAAACATTTCTAAAGAATCAACTTGAGAGTCTCGATTTTTATATGGAAAATCTTCGAACGTGCAAGGAAAAATAAAGCGCTCATAGTTTGATATCAACTTTCACTATATCAATCATAATGAGCTCACAAAGTTCTCTCTGGATACAATTAGAGGCTCACTACCATCAGGAAATTTAATAATATTAACTAAAAAAATAAAGCTCATTATCTACAGATGGATTTCACAATATGACACCAAAGAAAAATATTCTAAATCACAAGTGGGTGTTCTAGAGAAGCACTTTCGAGAAACCAGATTGAGAATAAGAACCAATATATGTGAAGAGATTGTCGAAAGAATTCATCAAATTTGAGCATCAACAGACACCATCTCACCATTCAGTTATTTTGCACAAACCTGAAATCTCTCTCATCTTTCTCTTTCTCTGTTTTCTTCACTTTCTTTGGCAGACCTTAGTCTTCCTTTTGCAAGCTATTTAACTCCTCTTAAAGTGAGGAAATAGCATAATTTAAAAGTTGGATAAATATTAATAGCATTATCTTTTAAGGAACTTAAGAAATAGCGTAATCTTTGTAATCCACATTAATCATAGATATTAAAAACCCAATTTATTTCTCCATTTTTTAAAAGGTATTTCTATTCATATACCCCTTTTCACACACCCCTTTCAGTTAAAGTTTATAATTACAATAAAACCCTCATATAAAATTAAAAAAGGACAATCATAATAAATTTAAATAACATCAAGACATTTATAGGAAAAAAAAAGGTTCAACAACAAAGTTTTTTTCTAAGCCAAGACACCAATACCTTCATATATGTACCCTTTTTTAAATATCTTCACATATGTACCTGCAAAATAAAATATATTTTTTTTATTTTTTATTTTTCATTTTCAAAAACTTTACTCATAACAAGTATTGTGAGAAGGAAGGAAATAAGCTAAAGAGTTCTAGTAATAAAAATAAATAGCATAAAACTTTTTGAGTGATGGTAAATAACATATTCACGATAAATGATGTATTTACAAGTATATTCGTGATAAAATTATCTTACAAATTATTCTTATAACTAAAATGTTTAGGTAAATTTTATATTTATGATAAGTAATTTAATAAACAATTTACCATAATTATGCTATTTATGTAAAACATTTTTCAAATATGCGATTTATTTTAAATATTTTTTAAAAAATGACATATTTACTGTGATATCCCATAACTATTCTAGACAATCATATGAACGTCATTTTAAAAAAAATTTAAATAAGTTTCAATCTTGTTTAATTTTCTTTTTTATAGAATGGTATACGCTCTTGGTGCGATTTTTTTTTTCTAATTTATTTTTTGGTTAAATTTTCTAAAGGTGGTTGTATATGTACTAGGAAATATTGAAATATACAAAATATAATATACAGAGAATTAATCAAATAGCATAATGTAAGATTGGGATTTAATAAAATAGCATGTTTCGAAAAAGAAGAAAATTATAGTGTATTTAGTTTTTATTTTTTGAAATTCTGCTTTTGCCTCCATCCCCATCTTCTTCAGTTCATCATATCTGTCAACTTGCCACCGCCGCCGGCGAGCGTCGTCGTCAATGACAGACATGACGAGAAGCGCGGGAAAACATAATGGTGAGATCTTGCACGAGAATCGCTGTGACATCCAACCAAGATTATGGGGAAAACTACCATAAAATGGAGAGGAAAATTGCGATCAAAATTCTTGGAAAATCGAGAGGAAATAGCCGAAAAATCATGAGGAAATCGTTGTCCGTCCTCGTCGATGTTCGTTCTTTTGTCAAGGTGAGGGTCTATTGGTGCACTGACAACAACGACGGTGCGATGACAACAACAATGACGCGATGATGACAATGATGACCATGGGCGTACGAAGGTCCCAGAGGCGAGATCTGCTTCATCATCATAGTCGTCAGCCGAGCGCGACATTGAACAACCATGCGCTGCACAAGATCCCCAAATTCTGCTGGGCCCTCACCTGAGGTGAGTCTTCTTCGGTGCCGGTACACCTACGATCACAGACTAGGGTTGGATTCAAAGAAATCTAGATCCAGGGTTGCTAATTTGGGGTAATTTTATCATAATTTAGGGAATTTGGTTTCAGAAAAAAAAAAAAAAAAAAACAGAAAGAAAATATTAGTAATTAATCAGAAAATAAATTTAAAACATTTCTAAATCTAACATTTAGAACATATTAAATGGAGATTTTTGAGATAATAACCTTTTCATTTATAAATAATACACATAGATATTTATTAATAAATCTTGTATTTACTAAGGTTATTTTCACTAAAAAATAAACTATAAAATGGTAAATACATATTTTCAGATTATTTTACCTCACAAATAAACAATAAAGTGATAAATACATATATTCAAAAACAATGAAATACATGAAAAAAAAATTAAGAAATTAGTAAATCCAATATTTAATAGTAAATCCAGTAGAAAATACTAAGTTACTTTGTACCGCCTACCTAACCTAATCATACCTTTAGTGTATAATTAAATTAGGTGGCGTTAATTTCACTTGAAAGCTCTTAATTTATTATATAAAATATCGGGTGAATTTGAACTTTTGAAAACCTTGATAATTTACATATAACTATAGAGGTTTACTTGTAAAACATGGGCAACATGATATTTACAATAAAATACATCTCAAAATGATATGTAGCCCAGGTAATATATATAACAATCCCCATAGTTGATACAAGTTCCAAAAAATGCAAAACAGAACAAAGTATGCCCATATAAGGTCAGAAGTGTCCATATAGAATCAGTCATAAGTGTGGAGAGTGTGCCAGCCTACAACAACTACTAGAATGTACTCTCACCTGCATCATAAGAACTAAATAAGCTAATGCCCAGTAAACAGAAACTATGCAAATAAAAGAAAATGGCGTGATGTATGAGCTCATCAAATTTTCCTCGTACTTATCCATTCATAAATTTATAATGCGCACATAATTATATACACCATGAGCCGCCCGCCCAGGTCTAAAAATTAGGATGCATGCATAATATTGAACCTTAGCTAGCAATATAAAGTGCCCCAATCTAACCCATGTGACACTGTAGCTTCTCAATCCTAGGAACTACAAAAAGGTCCCAAATGGTCCCAATCTATCCCATGAGACCAAATTTACTTTTAATAATAATTAAAAAAAAAAGTTTAGAGACCAATTGATATCCTCATAAAGAGTTCAAGGATTACGGGAGCAATTTACCCTAATTTAATTCCCAAATTGTCAAAAACTTTCTCAACCCCCACCACCAAAAAAAAAAAAAAAAAAAAGAAAATCCCAAAATTAACCCCATATCAACCGAAACTAACCCAAGCCCTAACCCCCAAAATCCTTCCCCAGCCGTCGAAGAAACCTCAGCCTATAGTGTCACCATTGCAGATTTCATCGGGATCGTGAGTTGGCAACGCCCATTGACACCAGAGAAGAATTTTGCCGACCACCTCTCATGCAAGTGCTAGTGCAACCGCAACAAAAGTTTCCCATGACAAAGTTGAGCCACATACAAGCTATCACGTGCACGATTTCCAGGCACCAACCCGTTACTTCAACAACAAGCACTAGTACAAAGGAGGATACCACGACCATTTTTAACCGTCGTGGTATCTTTTCCACGACGGTTAGATAACCGTCGTAAAATAGACAAAAATGACGCCAAATGATGGGTAAATAGTAACTTTCCATGACGGTTTTTTCAAAAAAAAAAAAAAAAAACGGTTGTGGAAAGTTATCCTACCTTAAAAACCGTTGTGGTAGGTCATTTCACGAAATTTTTTTTTTTTTTTACCCAATTCATGTAATTTCCCACTGGTGGCAAATACCGTGTGTTATCCATTGTACAACCTAGATTAAAATAATAGCTAATCTTCAATTGATTTTGTGTCACAAGGTACAACAATTATTACAAAAACATACACTACATTACAAAACCTAATCTTCACCCAAACAATTTAAATCAATCTAAAACTCAAAGCGAACCCAAACACATAAAAAATCACACAATCTAATAAAACTGGCATTTTGTCGAACATATAATATGCAAAAATATCACAAACACATTCAAAACTTTTTTCAAGAAAACAATCACCCAAAATCACAAACACAGTCAACAATAACCCAAATCACATTTACAATCAACTAAATGAACTTCCATAATATGTGTCGTGCAAGAGAGAGCAAGAGAGAGAAAGACTTACCAAGTACACGGCCGTGGGTGTGGTCGGCTTCATAGCGGGGTAGTCGGCGGAGGATGGGTTTCGACGAAGAGATTGGAGGGAGGATTTGCGGCGGCGAGTAGAGGCGAGAGGGAGAGGGAGAGGTGCGAGAGAGAATTAGTGGTAGAGTCGCGGCCGGCGGACATGAAAGGTGTCAGAGAAAGGGAGAGGCCCGAGAGAGAGTGGAGGCGAGGTAGGAGAGAAAATGGAAGGAGGGGTCACGGCGGAGAAGATGGGTTTCGGAGGAGAGTTTGGAGAGACGAGAGTGAAAGAGGCGCGATAGTGAAAATGTGGAGGGAATGAGGGTATGTTTGTTTGTTTTTTTTTTTTAAGTGGCGGATTCAAGCTACATTTAGAAAAAAAAAAATTTTTAAATGCACCACATACCACGACGGTTTTTGTCAAAAACCGTTGTGGAATGTCGTAGTTTTTTATTATTATTATTATTTTTTAAAAAGTGACGGATTCATGCGAAATTTTGAAAAAACAATTTTTTTTAAAATGCAAGACATACCACGACGGTTTTTCAGAAACGGTCATGGAAAGCCTAAGCTTCCACAACGGTTTTCAAAAACCATCGTGGAAGCTTCTACTTCTACGACCGTTTTCAAAAATCGTCGTGGAAGCGCTTGGCAACTACGACGGTTTTCGGAAACCTTATTGCGCCTCGTGTTTTTAGTGTACTTTCCACAGTCATTTTCTAAAAATGGTCGTGAAAGCTCCGTCGTGGAATCTGTATTTTGTAGTAATGTCTTTGCTTGCACGATTTCCGACGGCAATCAGAGGCGGCGACTCTAGGACCAGTCTCGGACCTCTACTGTCGGAGATTGCGACGGTCTCTCTGCCACCATCGCGATGTCCACCTGCGTGGCATCCTCTGATCGAAGAATGACGAGAGAGATCTAAACTTAAAAAGGATAAAATTGGAAACAATTAATTTATCTTAAGGAAAAATTAAAATCTGCTGTTATTTATCGTTATTTAAAAATTATGCTATTTATTTCATAAATACATATAAATATGCTATACGCTATATGCTATATTTTTTCTTTATAAAAGTCCTTGATTTTATCCAAAAATTCTTGATGGTAATTATTTTTATTTAGGCGCAAATCTTTGCTGTATATTGTATGTATTTGACTTTCCTAACCACAAAAAAGGAACTAAAACATAACGAATAGAACTACAGATTTTTTCCCCTCTGGCATATAAATATAGATTAGTTACGATTAAGTACAAAAGTAAAAAGAAATTCTCTTTCTCAAAAACAAAATTCCTTATTTGTCATGTTTAGTTTAGCTAATTCTTATGTTAGATAAATAATTATTTTCTTAGAAGTCCATATACTTATTTTTTAAGAAATTACAAAAAGATCCCAAAAGTTAGAAAGATTAAAATTAAACCCTAGATAAACCTACTCTTGTTGCTGCCGCCTTGAGTGAGGTCGTTGAAGAGAGAGAAAAAACATAGATCTATTAACGAGAAAATGGTAAAATTATTTATTAAAAGCATGAAAAAATGCAGTTTATTTCCAACGTAATAAATATGATATTTACTTCTACAGGTTTCAAAAATTAGCCTATATAATTACAATTTCTGAGGGGAAAGTATCTCAATGACAAATTTAAAAAGCATTACAACAACATGATATTAAAAAAAAAAAAAAAAAGTAATATTAGATTAATATGACATGAAATCAAATTAAGGTAAACTAAATTTTGTGTCATGTTGATCAAGATATAAGAGTTTGTATTATATTGGTGAATAGATAAAAAAAATGATGATTATTTGGATAATTTTTTCTCTCCTCCGCGATTATTAAACTAATTGGGGTTTGCTCATTTGTTGGTCCAGCCCACAAATATGGAATGGACCCAACAACTTGATATGAGCCTAATTATAAATTTAAAAATAATTAGAAGTGCAAACAATATGTATTTTTCTCGAAAGAAGAAATAAGTTATCTAATAAATATAGTATCACAATCATGCTAACTAAAGCCATTACTGTATAAGTTATTAATTTAACAGTTTATGTAGATTGACACGATTAACATGAACATTTTGAAATATTTAATAAATAAGTCGTCTTTAAATTGATATTTTGGGACACTTTTAATAAACATGAACACGACATGTTAGTACAAATTATCACCCCAAATTTGAACCCAGAGCATATTATTTAAAACTCAAAGAATGTTGCTTCCAAGTATCCTAAACCAGTAGGCTGCTAAATCATGTGCTAAATTCTAATATCCGAGGAGGTTTGTGAATAAGTGATATTACCTAATAATGAGTAAGGAATATTTCCGAGTTCTATTAAAGATTGATTGTCACTTATCACCTCATGATGGATTTCTAAGAATCCAAGTAGAAGAATAATTTGATATGCACAATTAATCTTCCTACCCTTCCCGCAAACTAGAACACTTAAATTTCTCGAATTTGTTGGGAAATATATGCATGAAAATCCCCAACACATTAAGATGAAAGTTGTGTTTTCAGTTGAGGAAAGGCATACATGTCACTACCTTTAATTTGATTATGGTGTCATATTATTGTTAATTCAAGAGCTTAGATGTCAATATTAATGTGTTTTTTATTAACGGTTTTGAAGAATGTTACACAAGCAAAAGCGACTCAAGATCTTTGGCTTTTTTGCAGACAGTCTAATAATATATATATTTTTGGCCGAGAAAAAACATCATTCATTTGACTATTTAACTTTTGTGACCAATTTACTAACAAGTACAAAATGTGATGCAGACTCTTCCTGTCTTTACTTTTTCATTGGAAAATCAAAGCATTTTTTTTTTTCTACAATTTTATCAATGTATTTTTATTATATTAATGGACTTCCGGATTTCTTGCTCTAGTAGTTCACTAATCCAAGCGTTCTGATTAATTATACTTAATTAGTTAATATTATTCGACCTTTACTGATAGAAGGAAAGCTCGTAAATAGAATCAGACATAGAGTTTTTTTTGAAAATGGTAAGGAAACGTTTCTTTTCTTTTTATTTTCTCTTAGGTGGGGCGGGGGGCATCATTTTGAGCTTATCCAGTAGGTGAAATATGGTCAACATATATAGAAATTTGTTTTCTTCTATTTGTGGTTTTGTTCTTATTTTCTTGGTGGACTTCTTTGCAAACACGCATTTGTTGGTAGGGCTCTATTCATTTGAAAGTGAAACAAAATCTACTTGATGCCGCTAAATATGTAAATAATAATTCATTAATTTTCTTCTTGATAATCAATAAGTGATCTCCTTCAATATCTCCCCCATCAACCTTATATCAAAAAAAAAACAAAAACAAAAACAAAAAAAAAACAAAAAAAAAGGAAAAAAAATCAAGTTCTACAAATTGGTAGATGAATTTCTTGAAGTACTCCCCGCCCCCACTCTATAGATACAATAATATGTCCTCCAAATTTTAGATTGTAATTTTTTAATCCTCAAATATGGAAGTGTAACATGATTTCATGTTTTCTTTAGTTTTTCCGACGAAATATCTATGTTTAAATGTGGAGTAAACCACCCATAAAAGATCTCCATGCTATCCACAGAGGAGAGAGAGAATAGAAATATGAATTTTAGTTTTTCTAAACAAAATTTTTTTTTATTCTTGCTAAATTTCTTTTTACCGAGTGTTAGATCTTCTCTAACAATTAAGATTTTAAATTTAAATTAGGTTTTAATATTTCAATTTCACTACTTAACTTTTTTGTTGGGTTAAGTTTGTCATTTCACATCATATTATTGAACTTCCTCACCCCTCATATTGACATTCCATAATTCCATCCACAAAACCAATGAAACAATAAAATTGCTATACTGTTTTTGTGTGTTGGCCTCTCAGGAGCTACTGTTCAATAAATTCATAGTTTTTTGGATTTTAAAAAGCGAACTGAACTTTATTAGAATATTCGTTCGTACGAAAAATAAATAAACAGAGATATCTGTAGACATAGATATAAAAGATTATTAATTAATAGTAGTTTTAATTAGGAATTTTGGTTCAATTCACGCCACCTCATAAAAAGTTTATAGCTCTGTTACTGGTTACATACCTTGACCACAAATTTCAATTTATTCCTTCAGATTTTATTTCATTTGTAAATTTCTCTCCGCCAGTGGTCTTTGGGAAAAATTAGAGCTTAAAAAGTCATTTTTGCCCTTAAATAAGTTAACTTATTGATATTAGGTAAATTAGGATTTAATTATCCTAACAGCCAACCCTAAAACAACGACGTTTAATTTACTTGAGAAGGAGAATACCTAAGGGCAGAAGGAAGCTCACTTAAAGGCAACGTTTCTTTTCCATTTTTGAAAGAGCATCATGTTTCAATAGCACGCACTTGCTTGGCTCTTTACTCTGGGACCTTTTATTAGGTCTGCATATTTTTCTTGGACAATATTCTCGGGCTTCGATTTTTTGTTTTTTTTTAGTTATTCTTTTTCATAATTTTTAATTCTCAATCGTAAAAACTATATTTAAAGGAACTGATTCAGAATGTTTGGATAAATAATTGCACCAAAAGTTACAAATATAAGCTGGAAAAAAAAAAAGGTTCAAGCTTCGGATATGATGTTTTAGATGAATCTACGAAAGCTGTTGATGAGGATGTGGTGAGAATTTAGACAACTGCAAAAAAAAAAAAAAAAAAAAAAAAGGAGACGGAAATTCAGTTGTTTTCAATGTATTTACTCGTTTGAAACATTCAATTAAAGGCAACAAAAACGTTATTGATCAAATTATTTATCATTCAGACACCATGTTGAGAAGGTGGATCCGAATCAACTAGCTCGGGGGGAAAAAAAAAAAAAAAAAAAAAAAAAAAACAGGGCAGCGCCGGTTATGGGTGCCGCGGTGCTGTGGAGGCAAGTTCGGAGCGCTGCAACACCGAACCTAGGTGCCACATCACCTTGGTGAGAAGTTCGGAGCACCACAGAGCTGGGAAGGGGCACCACGGTGCTACGATTTGCAGCAACGGAGTTTTTGGGCGCCGTAGCGCAACCGCGGCACTGGGTCGCGTGGAAAATCCGTATGGAGCCGACTTGAGGGTTTTAATGATTTTTTCTTGGAAACCTATAAAAAGGAAGCAAGGGTTTTATTTGGATGATGAGAGATCATATTTGGGAATTGGGAAACACCATTGATTGAAAGATAATAACATAATCGGTGAGAGAGTGCTTGGGAATCTCTTGTAATTCATCAATTATCATCATAGTGAAATCTACGGTGGCGGCACAAACAGAACATAATCAATAATTAGGCGAACCTGTATTAAAATTCGTGTGTCTTTTGTGTGCGATTTACTTTTTTAGATTATTATTCATTCTCGGGGATTGAATTAGGTCGCGAATTAATTTCCCAACACATCAATCTAGAGGTTAGTCTAACTAGTCCTTCCAATGTAGTATAATTTACTAATTAGATGCTTATATATAGAGGAGATGAACAAAACAAGATAATGAATTGGACGGATACAATGACATAGATCCCATTCTCAAATTCAAAACCTTAAAGTAGATAATGCTCTCTCGATAAACACTTGGACTCTTACTCATAAAGAGATCGATGGAGATTGTAGTTTTAGGTTCTTTGTGATAAATTGATTGAACACAATCAATGGAGACAAAAATTAAACAATGACTCAATTACAAATGAAATAAGAAAAATTAAGGGAAGAAGATAACACAAAGGTTTAACGTGTTGTTTGGTGAATATGCCTATAACCACTGACTAGGAAAATGGAGAGAATTAATTAGTAAGAAACACAATAAATGGGTTGTCATACAAACAGAAATTACAATTTATAAACTACCAAATCTGCTTAAATTATGAGATGTGAAAATAATACAAATATATACAAAACTCCTAATAAATGTAACTATGTACTAAATGTTAACTTTCAGCAATATATAGTTATCTTTTTTTTAATGCAGTTACTTGTATTAGGAGTCTTGAATTATTTATACTGACTTTTATAATAGGAATTCTCTGAATTTAAGAGATTTCATAGCTTTGGGTAACATACACATTTGTGTACTTGTCACTACTAGAAAAGTAGGATTACACGACGGGCTTTAACCGTCGTGTAAAGTTTGCACGACGGTACCTTAACCGTCGTGTAAGCCAACGTCGTGGAAGATAACACGACGGTTTCAGTACTGTCGTCGTATCTTAGTTTTACACGACGGTTTTCCAACAGTCGTGTAATCCCGGTAAACAGCAATGTGGTGGAGCAAAATAAAGAATATTACACGACGGTTCGGAATGAACCGTCGTGTAATTTATAAGATTACACGACGGTTTCAAAAAGAACCGTCGTATAATTTAACGGCACGAATATTACACGACGGTTCAAGGAGGATTTGTCGTGTAATCTGTCGTCAACCCATAGATTACACGACGGGCCCCAAGGGCCCGTCGTATAAACTATTGGATTACACGACGGGCCCCATGGGGGCCCGTCGTGTAATCCCCAACAACCATTAGATTACACGATGGGCCCATGGGGCCCGTCGTGTAATCTCCCCGATTTGTGGAGATTACACGACGGGCCCCATGGGCCCGTCGTGTAATCCCTCTAGGGGATGCATCCCCCAGAGGGGGACTTAAACGACGGTCCCAGGGACCGTCGTTTAATCCTCCTTTTGTGGGAGGATTAGACGACGGTCCCCTGGTGGACCGTCGTTTAATCCTCCCTTGGTTGGAGAATTAGACGACGGGCCTTGGGCCCGTCGTGTAATTTATTATTTAAAAAAAAATTTGGGTTTTTTTTTTTTTTTCCCACGGGTGGCCTAATCTGTATGTTATCCAATACGCGATCCAAGTATTATCTTCATTAATCAAACTAAAAATACACTCCAATTATTACATTACAAGTTTATATATCATAATTAATGAATTCCATTACATGGCTAGCCCATTCTCCCCTAATCAGATCCAAATCCTCAGAAGTATAAAATTGTTTACTTTCAAGTGCGTCAATTCCATTCATCACTATATCCCCCATAAAACCTAAAACAAAATAACCACATTCAACACTTCCCTCTTGGAGAGGACAAGGACGGTTCGAGATTTTGGTTTTACAGTCTCGTCTCCTTCTAATCCCTTCTCCGGTCGTAATCTTCCAATCCGTTAGGGCCCTAGCAAATTGGTAAATTTCAAACTAATTAAGATGCATATAATTAAGATTAAAAAAAATACCATGTTCAAATTGACTTACATGTTCATTAGCTCAGTAAAATCGTCGCGTTTCTTCTCCCGAAGAGGATCAAAATAAAGGACGAAGTCCTCCCATGGGTCAATGACACCCAAAACCCAATGTCTCCCTCTGTTATGTGGCACAAGATAAAGCCGTTCTTTGGGTGCGTCACGCAAAAAGCTGATAAGATTGTCGGCTCGCTCTCTCATGCCAGCATCTTCAGTATCTGTTCTCACCGGTGAGATCAAGCTTGGAGACACAAACACAAACTTCTCAGCTTGGCCGTTAATTCTACATAGTTCCTCCAAATATCTGCATAACCATATCAAAAATGTTACTCTACATGAAATATAGAAGATTTTCCAGATAAAAAGAAAATTTAAGATAAAGAATGTCGTACCTCATGTAGACTAATATACAATTCGCACTGATTTCTTGTAAATTAAAGAACTCAAAAATATCTTCAAAGCTCAGAAAGACAGGCATATCAAAACCCATAATCGTGGCTGGTATTGGGACCTCAATCTGATTACCTTGACGCATGGAACTATGCGCATAATAAGCCAAAGGCTTCATTGCCTTGTTCATGTTATTGCCAAGGGCGCCTGGTCGCCCCACAAGGGCGCCTCGGCGCCCCACACGGGCGCCTGGCGCCCCACACGTGTATGTAAAAATTCATGTGCAAAAAAAAAACGCTGCCAACTAAGCAAAAATTCATGTGTATGTAAAAATTCATATATTCCTCTACATTATTCCCCTAAAAACTCTAGTTGACATTTCATCGAGCATATGGTGGGCGGGAAAAATTCATGTGTATGTAAAGTGTAAAAACCACTCACAAACCATTAATCTACAAAGAGCATCATTAGGAACTTAAACACCCATGCTAAAAAATGCATCTTTAGTGACAAACAACAAGACAAAATCCCAAATTTAATTTAACTTGTATATGAACTTACCTTGATTTTCTTTGAAGATGAATAGACACTCCAACACCAATAATTTTGGAATAGGCGACGGCGGCGACACGATGGCGACGGCGGCGGCAACGACGGAGTTGGCGGCGGCTTGGAGGAGGAAGTGGGTACTTGAGAAATTTAGAGAGAGTTAAGAGAAATGAGAAGGTATGTGGAAAGAAAATGAGAGGAAGTTGTATTTAAGTAATAGGTTTGCGCGCGGAGTTCGAAAAACGAAAGTTCAAAATTTTTTGTAGATTACACGACGGTGTATTTTACACCGTTGTGTAATATAAGATTACACGACGGGCACGAGAGGACCGTCGTGTAATCTCCCCAGATTTGTAAAGTCCGACGTGTAAAAAAGTTAGGAGTACACGACGGGTTTCCAAAGAACCGTCGTGTAAAGTCCGACTTTACACGACGGTTCCAATAAACCGTCGTGTAAAGTGGCTCCGCGGGGCACTTTAAATGACGGTTCTTTGGAACTGTAGTGTAAAGTCGGACTTTACACGACGGTTCTTTGGAACCGTAATGTAAAGTTGCTCCGCGACGCACTTTACACGACGGTTCTTTGGAACCGTAGTGTAAAGTCGGACTTTACACAACGGTTCTTTGGAACCGTAGTGTAAAGTCGGATCCGCGAGGCACTTTACACGACGGTTCTTTGGAACCGTAGTGTAAAGTCGGACTTTACACGACGGTTCGTTGGAACCGTAGTGTAAAGTTGCTCCGCGAGGCACTTTACACGACAGTTCTTTGGAACCGTCGTGTAAAGTCCCTCGCGTGGCACTTTTCACGACGGTTTCTAGGAACCGTCGTGTAAAGTACGACTTTACACGACGGTTTCAAGGAACCGTCGTGTAATCTCCGTCGTGTAATGTACTTTTTGTAGTAGTGTGTAACTAATTGAATTAACGGCGAATCAATTAATATTGCTACTCACTTGTGAATCTGTTTTCTTTCCTAGTCTTGGATGCTGCTTGATCCACATTAATACGAAGAAATTAGATTCTCTAAAGTACGTAGCAACCTAGTGAACTTAGAGTTCGGAAAAGGAAGGGTTTTAAACTGAAGAAATAAACATGTTACTGCATAGACTGACTCTTTATATTTCTCTTTTGTTTTAATATAATATTGTTAGGTTGTCTTCCCCCCACCCCCCCTGAATCTTTTCAGTTTGTAAGAAATTTTTTCTTTTCTTTTTTAAATAAAATTTTATTTTTTAAAAAGAAAAACGGGTAAATCTGGCATTTTAGTTGCTTTTTTGTCCCCCTAAGAAGACCAGACAGGGGTGGATTTTATTTATTTATTTATTTTTTTAATTTAAGTTAAATGTGAAGGATTCAAATGGTACTTTTCAGAAATAAAAGATTATTTGTTAAATATATGTTATGCTAAAACAAAGGGAAGTTTTTAAGTTATAACTAATATCCCAGTATATAAAAGTTTATCCTAAATAAATTACCGCTCTATCCGACTGTCGAACAATAGAGCATTCTTATATTTTTATATCACACTACTAATTAAAGTCCTTGATTTAAAGTTTTATAGTAATACATATAAAGAATGAGAAGATAGTAAATTATTAAACTGCTTCCTTTTGTTTTTATTTTTTTATTTTTTATTTTTGAACAATTTATAAATTAAATTAAATTTCTTAGTGAACCGGTCACAAAAAGAAAAAATTTTGTTGGGGAGAAAGAGAGTTCGTGGGATATATATATATATATATATATATATATATATATATATATATATAGACACACACACACACACGAGATCATGAGAAGGTTCATGAGTTTTAGACTTTGGAACTAGCGAGCTCTCACCAGCAGTTGGTCTAAATTGGCTTTCAGACAAACTATCATGTCCACGATCTGTTTGGTTACATTCAGAACATGACCTGAAAAGCACTTCTCAACCGTTCATGATTTTGTTAATTTGCTAAGCATCCCTAATGTGGTTTTAATTTTCCCACTCTTCTCTGATGACGTTTTTTGATCTATGAAAAATGTACATTACCGACCTTATACTCTATTGTAATGCTTTAGCTAACAACACCCAACTCTATTTGAGAGGAAGTTCAAACAATTTAAGGGTGAAAAATAAAATTAAAATAATAATGAGCCAATGGGAAAACCGTTAGTTGCTTCCTTTTTGATGTTTGACTATTCAACTATATATTTAAATAATAACCCATTCTAGAATGTTAGAATGTTACAAAAAATCATGCATTGAATTTATATATAGATCATTAAAAAAAAAAAAAAAGCAATTTAAAGCAATTTAAAGTAATTTAAATGTAAAATGTACTTTTGCTCAATGTTTTCTGCATTTAGTAAGCACTTAACATATAAAACATGTTTAAATATCTGTTCATTTCTGAGTTTAATCCGTAAAAATCAGAAAATAACCACTTTGTCAATTAAAACTCATACATGAACCTTTTAGTTAGTTCATTTCTAGATCCCCCCCCCCCCCCGGGGGCGGAATTCTAGATAGTACGTTTTAGTTCAATCTTAAAAAATAAAAATAATAAAATAATAAAACCTTAGGGTTAGGGGATTCAAATTCTACGTACTAACTTTGACTATACCTGCAAACGTAATTAATTATGTTAAGGGTAAAAATAAACCCGATTTTCACATAGTAATAAAACAACAACAATAATAGATCTTTAAGGGTATTGAGTCACTACACTTAACATGTTGACTTTTTAAGATGGAAACTGAATCCTTTAAAGTCTAAAATTTCTCTTTCATTTTCACATAGTATCAGAGCCCACAAAACTAAAACAAGCGGCTCGATTTATCAGATATAAGATTGGTGACTGTAAAGAGAGCACCATCTTGTAAGGGTGTATTAGGGGTAAAAAGAAACCTGAGTGGGTCACTTCACTTAATAGATTGACCTTTTAAGATGGAAGCTTAATCCTTTAGCCTATGTTTGGTAGAGTGGAAAAGATGGATGAAGGAAATTAGAGGAGGGATTTTGGAGAGGAAAAGGGAATTTTGGGTTGTTTGGTAGAGAGGAAAATGAGAAGGAAAGAAATTACAAATCCATGGGACCCACCAAATTTTAATCCCTTCGACTTTGGAAAGAAAAGTAGATCAAATATTATCAATGTAAATGATGTATAAGAAGGCTATTGTGACCTTAATCATTACTCATCATTTCATTTTTATAAGTGTATAATTGTAAAATAAATTATATTAGACATTTTTTTTTTCCTATTTTCTTTCTCTTATACCGAACAATATAGAGGAGAATATTATTCCTTCCTTTACCTAGGTATTTTGCACTTCCTTCAATTCAATATTTCATCCCTCCTACCAAACATAGCATTAGAGTCTCAAATTTAATTCTTTCTCTCTCTCTAATCTACGCATTATTCTATTCCATATACAAAAAATAATATAAATATATATATATATATATATATATAGTAACAAAGAAAAATCTCAAACACAATCAGATATGTAAAATGACCCTTTTGTGCTGTACCAATTGTACCAACGGAGTTGACAGCACAAAACGTCTCACAATAATTAGATGATAATAAACAAAACACCAAAATTAAACCCATTTGTAAGTAAAATGAAAGGACATGAATTAATGATTATAAACTCTAAACAAAAACCAACCAACAAGAATATAGCCGAATAAAGGATGTAACTTGCTAAAGCACCTTAAAAAACAAGAGCTTAATTACAACTAAAACCTATTTTATCTGGTCGATATTGGGAAAAAATACTTTATGTAGCATGTAAGATATTAACAGAAGAGAGAAAATATTCTTATTAGTTGTATGAGAAATAGCTAGAAATCTTGTAACTCAAGAATATCACCATATCCACCTAACCAAAGAAAAACGACGTGGCATCAATGGGCCCTTGTCACCCTTTATAAGGATGCGCTGGCTAGTCATACAATGTGAATGAAACAAGCCAGGAAAAAGAAAAGCTAAACAAAACAAATTAACAAAGAAAAAAGTTGGAGAGAGATTGAGAGAGATTTTGAGTACTCAAAGAGGTCAGAAATGGACTCTTTTTGGGTTCGCCTTTTGATTCTTGTGGCAATTTCGTGCTTTTCTCCGGCTTTGGTTGAGTGCAGAGTCCGGAACTACAAGTTCAATGTAAGTTAGAAAATGTTATATATTCATGATTTACTGTTTTGTTCAAACTAATTTTGTATAAGAAACTATAGCTCCAATGTTTTCATGAGATATCACGACAATGGGGTTTGAGCAAATGCTCAACTTTTGAAAGCTTTTTTTTTTTTTTTTTTTTTTTTTTTAAAGGACGTTATTTTCGGATATATATATATATATATATATATATATATAACTACTAAAAAAATATATTATTATGGATCGTTGCTTTAATGAGCTAGTGCGGTACTACTATAGTACTATTTGAGAACATGTTTGATATTGGAATTTCACGTAAACAATCATGACTAATTTCTTCACTAATTATACTTGTACCCAGCTGTTGGCAACTTTTACATGTTTCATGGGACAATATCATGGAAACAACCACTTTCGGCAAAATAATTTCAAATGTTTAATGATCGTCGTTTGAAGTCTTCCTAAGATCGTTTGGTCTAGTGACACCATGGGGTTTAGAAGATGGGGCTTTGGAGGAAGGTTGCGGGTTCGTTCCTGTTGTGTAAGGAAAAAAATAATCATCATTTTGAGTAACCTTAGCATGGAAACTTTAGATAAAAACTTAAATCATTGTCAAATAATGATTATGATTTCAAATTGAAAAAGTAATACATGGCAGGTACAACCTCAAAACCTAAAAAGCACGTTTCCATATTACAAAAATTACTAACAAGCATCAAATCAATGTCCATTAACTATAGTATCATTTTATGCAACTTTAATTGTTTTTTTATAATCTGTCCAATAAAATTCGAAGAAGCTTCATATATTATTAGCTAACTTTTCTCCATCAAATATTCTTCTGGCTAACGTACGCAGGTGGTGACGAGGAATACGACAAGACTATGTGCAAGCAAGCCAATCGTCACCGTCAACGGGAAGTTCCCCGGTCCCACTCTCTACGCCAGAGAAGACGACACTGTTCTTGTCAAAGTCGTTAACCATGTCAAATACAACGTTACCATCCACTGGTAAGGCTCTAATATTGCTATAAAATGAAACACCGTACTTTTATGCACTAACCAACTTTTTTCCATGCATAAAAAATTCTCTCCACTGAAAATGATATCTAGTGATATTAAGCTTTCTCCTAAATAGTTTGGTAGATAGGATATTTCACTCTTAGGGTCGATCTTATAAAAAGTATTTAATAATTCTATTTTCAGACTCCCGGCTCAATGTATATCATTAATTCTTTCTGTTAAAAAATTGACACGTAAATGTGACTTTTAACATTAACATTACTAAACATGTGGCGGCTACTGTAATCACATTCGATAGGGATATAGTTATGATTGATCGCACTCCTTTCACACTTTCGTGCAACAGAAATCCCAAAATTAATTCTACATTTTAAAACTATGGTAGGCACGGAGTCCGGCAAATCAGAACCGGGTGGGCAGATGGGCCGGCATACATCACGCAGTGCCCAATCCAACCGGGACAAAGCTTCGTGTACAACTTCACTATAACCGGGCAACGTGGAACCCTCCTATGGCACGCTCACATTCTCTGGCTCAGGGCCACAGTTCACGGCGCCATTGTAATCCTGCCAAAGCTTGGCGTGCCCTATCCCTTCCCTGCACCCCACAAGGAAGTTGTTGTTATATTAGGTGAGCCATAACGATCCATTCTTATATATACGCACATATATAAGTATATTATAACGTAGCTCATAGAAAAATATATATATATATATATATTATAATATGTAACTCATAGAAAAATGTGTATGTATAAATGATGTAATGGGTGGTTACCAAAGGGATAAGAATAAGAAGGATTTTGGTAAGTTTACAATAGATTATGGCCTTAATGATTGGATGAAAACGAAAAACTTGGGACTTAACTAACGAATTAATATTAATCAATATTGACATTATTGACATAAAATTGCAGCTGAGTGGTGGAAATCAGATACTGAAAACGTCATAAATGAAGCTCTCAAATCAGGTTTGGCACCTAACGTCTCGGACGCTCACACCATCAACGGCAATCCGGGTCCTGTTTCTAACTGTACTTCACAAGGTTAGTAATATATTTATTTTATATATGTAGTACTGTCAAATAAATTCCTAGTGGGAAATCCTCTATTTATGCAAATTAAATGGGAGATGGTAATAATATACTAGGTAGTGAACAGTAGGACCACCTATAATGCCAATTACCAATTCTAATGATTTATAGGTAGTATACCGCAAATAAATATGAAAATGGTAATGGTAAATTTATTTTTGTCATGGTTTTTAAGCTTTACAAAAGCAAAGAGATTTTCGAAACGAAAATATTATAATTTTTAAATTAAGAAGTTAATTTTATATAGCAATCAAATGTAAATATTTGATAAACGTAAGGTCAAGCTGGACAAATAGTACGTCACATTTAGCAATAGTATAATGTAGAATAATTTTCGAATCTGAATATAAATCTTGGAATTAACACAGTAAGTTGGCACTCTTTCGTCACTACCAAATCTTAAAATGCAAAAGATTTAATAGTGAATTATCATCGACACAAGGCCATAAAAGATTAGTTTTAATGAAGTCAAGCATTGTGTATTCATTTACTCGCATTTCTTGTCTATTTAAAAAAACAAAAAACAAAAACAAAACAAAAAAAAAAAAAAAAACTGAATTTGTACCTGGTACATGTAGGCGGCTTCACGTTGCGTGTTCAAACCGGCAAGACCTACCTCCTCCGCATAATCAACGCTGCCCTCAATGAAGAACTCTTCTTCAAGATCGCCGGCCACAAGCTCACCGTCGTCGAAGTCGACGCCACTTACGTCAAGCCTTTCACCATCGACACCATCATCATCGCCCCAGGCCAAACCACCAACGCCCTAATCACCGCCGATCAAAACTCCGGCAAGTACCTAGTCGCCGCCTCCCCGTTCATGGACTCCCCGATCGCCGTCGACAATGCCACCGCCACCGCCACTGTCCACTACGAAGGAACCCTGGCCAACGCCGCAACAACCCTAACCGTCCCCCCGCCGCAGAATGCTACACAAGTGGCCAACAAGTTCATCAACGCCCTCAAAAGCCTCAATTCCAAAAAATTCCCTGCCAACGTTCCCTTGACGGTTGATCACGACCTGTTGTTCACCGTCGGCCTCGGGATCAACCCGTGCCCGACCTGCAAGGCCGGCAACGGAAGCCGAGCCGTTGCCAGCATCAACAATGTCACTTTTGTCATGCCAACAACGGCCCTTCTTCAGGCGCATTTTTTCAAGACCAAGGGTGTTTTCACCACCGATTTTCCGGGGAAACCGCCTCACGTTTTCAACTATACCGGAACTCCGCCGGCGAGTCTGGCGACGAACAATGGAACAAAAGTTTACAGGCTTAAGTACAACGAGACTGTGCAGCTGGTTTTGCAGGACACGGGGATTATAGCCCCTGAGAACCACCCGATCCATCTCCATGGATTCAATTTCTTCGTCGTCGGAAGGGGATTGGGGAATTACAATCCGAAGAAGGATCAGAAGAGCTTCAACCTTGTAGATCCTGTTGAGAGGAACACTGTTGGTGTGCCTTCTGGTGGATGGACCGCTATTAGGTTCCGAGCAGATAACCCAGGTAACATATTTCACTTTAATCATGAGTTACTCTTTCTTTCTTGACTATTGATGTGTGTGTATATATATCTATTAATTTTGATAAGTTAACGGGATATATGCATAAATGACCCCTTTTTAAGAAGTTTTTTAATAAATGGGCAGAGTTTAATAGTTTTGTAATGTTAAGAAATGAACGTTTTTTTTTAAAACTGATCAGTTATTAATCATTGATTAATAATGACTAATTAGTGATTGACCAATGCTATAATGAGTATTTTTTACTGATTGACTACAATTAATCACTAATTAATTATTATTTTTATCAACAGAAAAAAAATATCGGCCATTTACATAAATTAGTTTTAAAAACTGTCTTTATCTCCTTTTTTCTATATACTAGTTGTTAGTGTCAAATTCTTTTTCTTTTAATTTTTTCTTTTTTGAAATAATGTGATATAAAGTTAGACATTATTGATATGATATATATATAGTTTTTAACTATTATATTTTCATAGGTTCTATTAAATAATAATATTTTATTTAATTTAATATAATTTTTATGTGTACGACGTTTTACATACTTTATTAGATATTTAAAAAAAAACTAATTTTACTCTCAAATTAAGAGTATTATTCGTCTGACTTTGATATTTTGGTCTTTATAAAATAATTTGAAAGTCAAGTTTGGGTATTTTCTTTGACATTTAAACAAATCAAAACTTATTTAAGTATCAAAATAGGGGTAACTAACCAAATTTTTCAAAAATAATATTATTCTTTGTTGTTGAGCAGGAGTTTGGTTCATGCATTGCCATTTGGAAGTGCACACAACATGGGGGCTTAAGATGGCATTCTTGGTGGACAACGGGAAAGGACCAAATGAATCACTTTTACCACCTCCAAGTGATCTTCCAAAATGTTGATTTATGTATAAATAAATGTCCCCCAACGACGAAAGAAATATACATGCATAGCTCACCATAAAAGCAGAGGGATCTCCGCAATCAAGAAGACAGATATATATTTGCTTAAAGACAAAAATTAATCAAACGACAATTAGATGGAAAATAAAACGACAAGAGAAATGAACTTCCAATTTATTGTTTCTTGAGTGAATGGAAGAATTCGCTCAAGCGTGACATTGTTTAAATAACATTGCTTGAGCATTTTGGTTGTTAAATTACACAAAAAGAAAACAGAATTTCTTCCTCCAATCCCCTCCCTCCCCCCCCCCCCCCCCCCCCCCCCCCCCCCCCCCTTTTTTTTTGTCAAAAGGACTTTTGTATTTGGATTGTCTATATGTAAAGCTTTTTTCTTAATGTATGTATGAAAGTTACAGCAAGTTTTACTTCCACGGTCAAAGTTGTTTTATGATCAATTTGCACAAACACGACTTATAAGCGGGAAAAAATAAACAAAAATAAAAGGATAAATTTTACTCTCCCAAACTTTAAGTCTTATCACAAAATGGTCTCCCAACTTTAATTTGTAAGATTCTTTTTCTCTAAATTTGAAACATTTGCGAATTTCTCCTTTTGTTAAATTTTTGACATAAAAACGCACGTAAAACTTGTTGGCCATATGAGTTGAGGGTATTAATAAAGAATTAAATATGATATTATCTTTATAATTAGGTTAAAAGGGAAAAAATTTAGGATTGATTGTCACTTTTTTCCCATATCTTTCTCTTATTTTCTTCTTCACATGAGCTATTAAAAAAATTAAATTAAAAAAAAAAACCATTAGGATAATTTTAGATGACATGGATGATGACCTGTACATACCGAGGTTATTCATGCTGATCCTTAGAAAATGAAGGCCTTGCTAATTGTTACAAAATAAAAATATCACTCCTCAAAATTGAAAAGAAAAGAAGATGAAAAGTTGGCGGCAGAAAAGACAAAAAAATAATAAGTAAACAAAAAGAAAAGTTTGGAGAATTTTTTGGTCTATGGCCGCTGGTTCTACGGAGAAAACTTTCAAAATTGTTTTGATGTAATTATATCTTTCTGTATGACATATTTCACTTCATAGTTTTATGGAATAAAGAGAAAATAGCATCTTAAAACCGAAAATATTTTCCAATCCAAACCAATTTTATTAAATGGAAGAATACATAAGGGATGAAATATCTAGGGAAGAATAATAAAATGATCATATCAGTATTATATTAATCAATAAAAACAAAGAACATAATAATCAGGTGATATTTATAAAAAAAAAATATATATATATATGTGGTTAATATGATATGCACAATGTCTACGATATTGTATTTATAATAGATTTTTATACAATAAACATAATGACCATGTTGCGGCATTATATGACCATGATAACCCCTGATTATATGTTATTTCCGCTAGAATCTGTAAGTATGACGGTTGAATCATTTATAAGAATGTGAACATTTCATAATGAACACAATGACTATAAGGGCATACCATAATCACATGTTACAAAACTATTCTTCAAACATTCCATAATCATAATGACATGGTCATTATTAACAATATTATAGATTTAGTTTCATGTTATAAGTAGAGATAATATACTAACATAATGATCACGTCAATATATTGAGGACAAGACCAATGATGATCAGATTATATTTGGGTGTACAAAATATAAGAACGCAATAATTAACATAATGATTAAGTCAATGTAGTAAATAGAGTCGACTAAATGTCAAACAAGAAGGAAAAAAAAATCATATCAATACAAATGATCACAAATAACCGTCTATACTCTTCAGTCTAGGAAAAATGTAATGATTCGGTTAATAACAAATTGATTCAAAAAATTTATTAAAAATTAGCCAAAAACTAAAATCAATTATAAAAAACAAATGATTCAAAAAACCAAGTGGGAAATATTTTTTGGTCGATAGCATATTGATTTTAAAAAAAAAAACTATTAAGAAAAAACTAAAGTCGGTAAAAAATAATAATATCTGATTCAAAAATCCAAATAAAAAAGTTCAAAAAACACCAAATTGTAACTATATTCTATTAAAAAAAAAAATGACCACAATCCAATTATTACTTATGTTGCTCACCATAATCATGCAAGGTTAATGGAATAAGTAACAATTCTTTGGCCAATGCGGTAAACTGATATGATATTATAAGAGAGATTGTAATATATCTCTAATTTGATATAAGATCAAAAGACACAAGAGGGTCGCGAAGACCGCGAGAGCCATGAGGGTCAAGAAGGCAGAGAAGGCGGTGCAGCCACACCACACATGGCACTACCGTGCAGGCGTGCTTCCTGCAGCCTACTTAGCAAGCCGAGAGGGTGGCGCGGCGGCGCCTCGTGAAACCTTCGTGCTCTGAGGGCAAAGCGCGGCCACACAATTAATGTTGATACAAGAATCTTAAATATGTCCTTTGAATTGTTTTGAACCGTTGTATCTATTGGTTGTATATTTTGATACAAAACTGAATTATTATCAGTAACTGATATATCAGTTATGATAAATGAATTAATACCAAAAGAGATGTCTTTGCAATGAAGAGACACCACTTTGAAATGTTACATGAATCAACATGGTTGTAATGGTTCAAAAAAAAAAAAGCAACTATGTGCTTTTATAAACTCCATAAATTTACGGATTTCAAATCTTATTTTGAAATACAATATTATTGTTAGATATTATGTTCAAGGGTTTGTTGTATCTTGGGGTAATTTGTCGTTAAACTCTGTAGCAAACTTTGTAGTGAGGACAAATAACCTTAAAAGAAAGTATTACTAATATGTCTCAAACTCATCTTTGTTTTAAGTTTTTTTTGCCTCCATTGTTCTTGGTCTCTCTCATTCTCCAATAGATATTGATTCTTTGACTATTTTTTTCGGTGTTCTTTTCATTGTCGGTTTCCCATGGTTGAAAACGAAGATGATGAATGGAGAAGGTGGACAAGATAGTCTTGGAAGAAATTGGGGGATCTGTGATACTGATTTCATTTTTTGATTTTGAGGTTTTGGTACTTATTTATCTATTTTTAATTTATGATTCTGATTTTTTTTTTTTTAAATTTGAGATAAGAGATTCAAAATCTATATCTCTAGGTGGAGCATGTATAATATTACTACTAGTTTATAATTACAATTCCGAATCTTAATGCAAATTGTCATTATTGAAAGAGAGAAATTAATGACCCTTTTTCGGGATAATCTGATCTCTTTTTTTCATTTAAATTAAATATATGAGTATTTTAGTCCATACAAATGATCAGTTTTCTTTTCTGTCAAAATTATAAATAAATTTGATCTTTTAACATTCCTTAAAATCATGACTTTAAGTTGATCATCTACCTAAATCACCCTTTATTATTCTCTTATTAAATTGAAATAATTAAGGAGAAAGCCACAAAAATAAAATGTGGATTAAAATTTGTCGCAACAAAAAAAATTTTAGCAAAAAAAAAAAAAACAAAAAAACAATATGATGACATCATTTATATAACAATTTAAATTAAAAATTAAAAATACAAAGTATCTCTTTCGCAACTCCCTCCCCATCTCTCTCTCTCTTCCTCCACCTATTCTCTCTCTTTTCTCTCTCTCTCTCTCTCTCTCTCTCTCTTTGTTTTTGTGCACGCCAACGTCTCCTCCGCTGCTCGCTTGCAACTCCAGTGATCTTCGTGGGCCTCCGTTACGAGGGCCCTCTCGATCTCCGTTCCGACGCAGCGCCTGTGACGCCAATCTCCTCCGAGCGGATCTGCCATCTCCGACAACGAGCTTCAAATCCTCGCTTCCTTTTTTTCTCCCTCTTTCGCTTCTCTCTCTCACGGCAGTTGCCGATCGTTTTCCCTCCGTGACGGTGGTCTGTTTCCGGTGCTGCTTCGAGCCGGTATGGAGGAGATCCGCCCTCCTCCGATCTCTCCCTTCTTCGACGCCATCCGAGTTTACACAATGGAGTTTCCGAGTTAGAGGTCACGTCTAGAGCTCCTGTCGGAGATCGCACCAATCTCAGAGTTGCTCAGCCTAGTCAGATCCGAATTCTCTTGCTCCGTCGCTGGCTCTTTCGGAAGCTTATGATCGATTTTTTTTTTTTTTATGGCTATTTTTGTGGCGATCTGCTGTTACATGTGAATGAAATGACTTTTGTGACTTTGTTCACTTCAACTTTTTCTGAAAAGTTTTAGAGGGGGTTAGGAGTTTAGTTAACTTTTTTTTTAAGTAATTATAAATTTTATTGATTTTTTAAAAAAAGATAAAAATTAAGATAAAAAAGTGCACTTTAGTTAAACTGAAATTTTATTACCAAACACCCTTTTAGTTTCCGATCAGTGGATTTTAAATTTTGTTTCTTTTTCTTGTGTTTAGATGTGAATTGATTGTGTATCTACTTATCGAAAATTCTAAAAATAAGAAATTATTTCTATGAAAAATAAATAAATTACATAAAATTAAATTTTAGAATTAGATAAAAATATTTATTAATCTATCACGTAATCTATTTATTTGAGCAATTAAATTTTTATTATTTTGTTTATTTTCTAAAAATTAGAAAATTTATGAATATATTTACAGTAGTTACAAAATTATTCTTATCTTAAAAAATAATTAAATAATATTAAGGGTACATTTGATATAGAGTTAGTTATTTCCTATTTTTTAAGGGAATGAATTTATTTCTGTAGATGGTAGGTGGAAGATAAGTTTTCCCTTATCAAGGAAATTAATTCCTTATTTCTAGGTAGATCCACCTCATTTAATTGCTAAATACAAAGTAAACACTAGAGTTTAAAATTAGGAATTTAATTCATTTTTCCCGAATTGGATTACTCATTATTAAACACGCCCTCAGGTTTTATGATTTTCAAGGAACTTTAATTTTTTTTTTTTTTGTTGAATTTTTTTTTCTAAAATCTGGTGTTGTTTTACATATTCTGGCAACAAAATTCAAAAAATCCGACAAAATCAGAAGTTTCCGGTCAATAACCAAAACCAATTGGTAACCAACTAGTTGTCTGTCAACGACGGTAGTTACCTATCAGCTGCGGTTATTATCGATCGGAAACCTTCCGGCAATCAGTAACCAACTGGTTACTATTTCATAACCAACTGATTACTCGCCAATGGCTGTGGTGGTTACCAAATAGAAACTCGTTGACGACCGGTAATTAACTGGTAATCATTTGGGTAACAAACCGGTTACCCACCGGAGGCGGTGATTATAGAGCGAAAACTCGCCGGTGGTCGGTAACCAACTGATTACAATTTAGTAACCAACTAGCCGTTACCCGCTATCGGCTGTGATTATCGATCGGAAACCTACAGGTGGTCTGTAACCAGCTAGTTATCATTTGGTAACCCATGTGGTTATATCATGGATATCAATTAATAATTGTAATTGGCATTTTAAAACAAATAGATAAATAATATTTATGATGTCATCTATAGTATTTCTTGCAAAATATTTTTTCTGTGTGGCAAAAATCAATCCAAGCCATGATTTTGTGGCATTAATCTAAAAATTTATTTATCAATCCCATTATGGATTAACAACTTGTTGATTTTGGGTCTTCATTAGAGATGTGTAAAGGTACCCCTTTTAGGTGAGCCTTGAGGTGCTATAATCACAGGTCCACATTCTTGATACCATTGATCAGCGACTGCAAAATGTGGCCCAAAAAATTGGGCCCTATGCGGCTTACCGAGTTAAGCACTCCAAAACTGAGCAAATTGAGTACTTCTTGTACAACTGATATTTTGGGCTATCAAGAGTAAATAAAACTACAAGGAAAAGATTCATTCCTCGTATCAAAGAGGAAAGAGATTTGAATTCGATGCTTATTTTCAAATTTTCTCCGAGCAATTAACTTTGCCACTAGAATAGATGAGCATCAATAAACTCAATTTTTAACTGAAGTTCCTGTATATTTTTATGACCTGAATAAAAGTTTCATTAATATGATATCTTATATATGCCATTTAAAATGGCATTAGTATTTTTTCAAATATAAATAAGTAATTGCTCCTAATAATAGTGCTAATTAATTATATGTATCCCTACTTTTAATATCAACTTATGTGATATATAAGTTGATAGGTGTTTAAAAATTATGTTAGCAGTGGTACTAATAACAATGAGTTGTTCTATCAATTTATATGGTAAATGAGTTGTTATATTTTTGTTGATAGATGTGATTTTCCAATAGTAATAAATACACATAAATTTTTATCTCACGTCAATTAGTATTAAAAAGTCGAAACCTCTAACATTATTGTTTTTTCAAATATAATAACTTGATAACATTTGGGTGTTCACTACTTTACGAGAAATTATTCGGTGGACCGGGTATATCACGTCATTGTACTTATATATATGGTACACTTATCTGACAAAAATTTAACATTTGGGTTTTTTTTTTCTCCATGTTATCCCTTTGTTTTATTTTTATCTTTCCTAAAGTGTAATATATTATTTGTCAAATTAAAACTACCATAAATATCTCACCTAATCTCTTATCATAATCAAAATTTAAATAAATATTATTTTTTATATCACATGATATATTTAATTAATCTTTACTTTTAGGAAAAAAAAAAGTAATAATAGTTTTTTGAATGGTTGTTTAAATCATTTCTCCAATCAATGGGGAAGAGGCCACCAATCACAGTTTTTACTAATCAAGATCAAGCAATTACAAATGCTATACAAAGTGTGTTGCCTACTACTAGACATCGCCTATGTCAATGGCACATTGCAAAGAATGCCCCATCATATTTAGGGGCGTTAAATGCAATTTCAGATTTCATATATATATTTTTATTTTTCTAAAAGCAAACATTAATTAAATGTTTAAAGGGACAAAAGATTATTTCTTTTTTTTTTTTCTAAAAGAAAAAATTAATTAAATATATCAAGTGATAAAAAAAAGATATTTATTAAAATTTAATTGATTATGATAAGAGATTTAGGTGAGATATTTATAATAATTTTGATTTGATAACTAATATATTATACATTGGGAAAAAGAAAAATAAAACAAAAGAATGACATGGAAAAAACATCCAAATGTCAAATATTTGTTCGATGAGTGTACCACATACGCAAGATAACGTGGTACTCTCGGTCTGCCGAATAATTTCTCCTAATTTACATTTAGGTTAGAAATTGGTCTTGGCCTCTACGCACATAGGAAATTTTGCAAACATTTAGAATCCAAATTAGCGTTGTTCCCAAAAGAGGTCATGATCATATGATATTTCTTAAAAAGTGCAAGCTTGAGGGGATGAAAATATAACTAACAACTTATATTTTTACTATGTTAAAAGTAGCATGATTTTCTTCATAATTGATTTGAAGAATTCATGGAATAGATCTCATTTTTTAAAAATTATAAATTAATAAATAAATCACGGAGACCTTGAACGCAAATCATGGTTAATGAATGTTCCTTTTTAGTTGAAATAGGAAAACCACTTCAATGTGCTAAAGTCAACATTTTCATTGAGTGATGTGAAGAGCTGAACCATTAAAAATAAATAAATAAATCCACCAGAGCTAATTACGATTGTTACTACAACTATGAAATTCGCATTTGAAGTTTCTTTTTTGGAAGACAAATCTTCTATCCAATTTTAGTGTCTCAAATAATATTTAACAAACAACATTATTATATGTTATGTATTTGAAAAAGTCCCAATATAAAACATATTACAACATAATGTAGTTGGTTAATTAATATTGTATAATCTGACTGTTTAAACATGACACACAAACTTTGATATATGATCTAAATTCTAAATCATCTTTTTCGTTCCCAAATAACCAATCAAATTCAACAATAAAAAGGGTTAGACTTGAAATCAGTTGGTACCATTTATAGTTCATAATTGCATTCAATTTTTCCAATTTATTTTCTTTCCTATTTTCCTTTTTTTCGGTGAGGTGTCGTTTCATTTCATGTTCTCATATTCAAAACATAGACTTTCAAAAGAATACCTATTGCAGTGGTGTTAAAAGAAACTTTCCTCTTCTCTCTCTCTCCTCTTCTTTCTCTAACGCGTGTTTTTCGGTCGTTTTCTTCTCTTGGGGATAAACTCCAGTGGTAGCCTTTGGATTATCTTCAGTTTCTCAGCCCTAGGGATAGATGTGAGAATTATATGGTGAGAGTTTTGAAAGAGACGAGCCCGTTGGAGGAGGATCGGCGTTATGGGAAGGAGCAAGACGAAAAAGTCCTGCAGTGGCTTGGTTTCGGCAATTCAGTTTCTCTCAATGACGTGGATTTTGTTTTCGGCAAGGACTCTTTCTATGTAATTAGATTTTTTTTTTTTTTTTGTAGCTTTGTGTGTGATAATGGCAATATCTTCGTCATCTTTTATCCGGGTGTTGTGTTTCAGTTTGTTAATTCTAATAATGGAGGTGATCTCCCCACCTTCCATGTTGATTGTTTGTCCGCCAGATCTAAGTCTTGACGTTGTTTTGGTCCCACTAGAATTGATTCTATGCAGAGTTAGTGATGGCTCTAATGCTACTGAGTCTTGGCCCTCGATCGATCGGGATATTCCATTAATTGTCGGGGTTTTGTAAAAAAAAACCTTACATGTGCTCGATTTTAGTGTATCAAGGTATGTACTCATTATCGGGCCTCAAGTATAAGTTTTTACTTTTGAGTATCATCAAAATTTACTGATTGATCCATTTTTATTAAAGTGTTTTATTTCATATAATACGGGGTCATTTGTTATATTTTGTGCTTTATATCTCCTAATTAAATTTAATGAAATTCCCGTTTAAAAAAAAATACATATTCTTACACATCCTTAAATGCACATAAATATAAAAATATCGATATATAAATATATACACACACTCAATTTTTTTGTTTTTGTTCGTGCATTTAGAACACATAAAAGGTGTATATAATGTAAAACTATAAAAGAGAGGTCTTGACCAAGAGCGCACTCCAAGTATGGGGAACTGGGAAAAGCTTTTGATATAATGAGCAGATACATCTAGTCAAAAAGACCCCTCTCAGAATTCAGAATCTTTAACAGCGATTTCTTCTGCAAAAGAGACTAGCTAACGAAAGAAAAGGCAAATTAATTATTAAAAAAAAAAAAAAAAAAAAAAAAAAAAAGCTGAATTCCCTAATATTCTCGCCAAGGCCAAGCCCACATCCCGACCCCTCCCCAACATATTCAAACAGATTCTCTTCTCTTTAATTTTTTTTAATCCAAAAACAGGAGAAGTCAGAGTCTATAATCTCGAGAATTTTGATTCCGAACAAACAGAATCAGAGATAAATGCCAAGACGAGCACCAAAAGGAGAGAATGTAGGCCCTACTTAAACGACAACATAAAAAGTGATGCCCTGACGAGAAGGGTATCAAATGGTTTTTGTCTCTCTTTATATAAATCTCTTTTATATATATATATATATATATATATATATATTATAACCACTCTTGATCTCTTCGCTCACCGGCTCCACCACACTTTCTTTTCCTTTTGACCAAACACATTTCTTTTAACTGGTCATCGGTTTAATTTTCCTCATGTAGTAAGCATAAAAGAATGAGAATTATGTGATAAGCTACTTAACTTGTATATATGGAGGACACATTTTTTAACCGTCAATTAATTTTTAGTCATTAGATGAAACCAAAATCATATTAGATTAAATGTATAAAAGTATAATATTAACGGTACTTCCTTCTAAACATATGGTATTTTTTGATATCTTACAAAAAAAATTCCCCCAAGTATAGATTTTTTTTTTGTATTATTATTTTGAGTGTTACACATAACATTCTAGCAAATTTTCATATAGATTGTTCAAATATGAAGTAAGAGTAAAATACGGCGTATACAGTGCATGCATGGCTCATGCACGTGTACGAATAATATTATTACCCTGTAATTGCGTGAACAAAACTCCTTGGTATATATTGGCTATAAATTCAGTCAAACAACCATAAACTTTCCACAATTACACCACTACTAGTCTACCATGTATATAAATTTTATCTTCTCTCTCTAGAAAGAAAAAGTAAAAATAAAAAAGAAATACCCTCTCTCTTTCTCTCTCTTGTTCAATTTTTCCTTCCTCTTTTCTCTCGTTTTTCTCACATTAATTCCTATCCAACTGTCTTCTCTTCTCATATAAATTGTCCTTCCTCTCCTTCCCCTCCTCACATTTCCCCTCTCTTATAAACATCAAATTTCTCAATCCCCTCCTTTCCTTTCTCCCAAACAGAGCTAGATCACAATTCTCATTATTGGGGGGTTTCTCTCAGATAATTTGTTTGTTTATTTATTTATTTTTCTCTAAATTAAATGTCAAGGAAAGACAGAAGGGTGTGTTTCAGTCCCGATGTCAATGACAACTTGCCGATGAGCGATCTTCTCAAGCACAGCGCTTCGATCCGAGCAAGGGATGAAAGTAGTTGTAGCCATAAAAGGGTCAATAGCACCGGAGGAGTATGGGGTCTTAGGCTTCCAAAAGAGTCAAAATACTACTCGCCGGTAGAGTTTCTTCGCAGCCTTAGGGCTAAATTTGCAAGAGCAATTTGCTTGGCATCAAAGAGGAGGTCATCAGGTAAAGTGTCGGCATCCAATCTAACGAGGTGTCGGTCTGTGTCAGATCCTATCGATTCTCATCGAGCTGAGGCCTTAGAAGATTGTATTGAGTTCTTAAATTCTTCTGCTTCTTTGAAGAGGACAAATTCAGTTTCTTCAAATTACTAGTTTGCTAGATTATTAGTAGATTTCATCATGTATATGAAAGGCAAATTTGTGTTTATGATTTACTAATTTTTTTTTAAAGCAGGTAAAATACATCTAGGATGTGAATTATTTATTTTATTACAAATTTTTTTTTTTTTTTTTTTTTTTTTTGGGGATTGATTGCTCTCATAATTCTCCAATGTATGTGTTTCACCAAATGCTATAAATTCATGGCAACCGCTGTTAATGCAAAACAGGTTACTTTCATATTTATGCTCCTCCATTGACAAAAAAATAAAAATTAAATGAGACAATTATTTATTTTTTATAAAATTACGTTGGAAAAATAAGGGGGGAAAAAAAAAGATTGTTAACAAGAAAAAAGGTTCTTAAATAATGTGAAAGGAAAAGATCATGTTTGATATTTCACCACCCGACAACACAAAGATACCGACGGTTCTTTGGAATGGGCAAAGGCTGGCCTGGCCCTGGACTGTTGTGCCAACATCTGTCTTGTAATCATAGGAAAAATCACTGTCGGGACCACCATCTGTTGGCTTAGCTAAATTCTCACTTGCTTTTCATCCACAAATGAAAAAGAAACGTATTTAAAAAAAAAAAACTATACATATACATATATATATATATATATATATATTCATATAATGGCATATTATATCATCCGGTAACTTTTTATTTATAAATTTATAAATAGTTGATTCACATACAATGATAGAACCATATATTTTATACCAAGTAATTATGGGTCATATAGATCATTCAGATATTGATGTCAAGGATAAATATCACTAAAAAAATGTTACATTTGATAAAGGACAAATCTCACTAAAAAAAATGTTAAATTTTAATCATATGGTTAGTAGAATTTAACATAAGCCATGTTATAAGTGGCATATGGGAGGGGTGGTGTATCGTAGCCTCTCAATATATATACATATATGAAAAATACTAGAGACATCAACTCTAATTTCAACTTTTGAATACCAACTTATGTAGTATAGGAGGTCGTTTTTTATTGGTAAGTACAGTAAAACCTCTATAAATGAATATTGTTGGGACTAAGAAAAAATATTATTTTAAAGATGTTATTTGTTTATCGATAAATGAATAATTAATTAATTTATCGGTAAATGAATTATTTATAAATTTACAAAAAATTTTAAGTTTTAATTACTTTTGTACATGGACCTTTTTTTTTTTTTTTTTCCCAAGATTCATGCATGAGATAATGGTTTGTGGTAAAAAGGAAATTTTTTTTTTTTTTTTTTTTTGATGTGTACGTAGAGAATTGTAAAACTTATCATGTACATTGTTCAAAAAAAAAAAATTAATTATTGGAATGTACGTGTAAAAAAGCCCAAAATTGATGTATATGTAAGTATATTTAACATGAAGGTTAATAAGTACTTGGACATATAACAAATGTGCATTTCAAATTTAATACCATGGAAGATGAAATGTTTCAAGATATTTCAAGTACATAGTACTAGAACATCAACTCTATAAATAGTCTTTTTTTTTTTTTTATAGACTCCAAATCATTAAAATTTTTCATCTTTTTTCTTCATGGCTTCTCATTTGAAAGGAGAATTAAAAAAAAAAAATTTGCATTGACCGATGAGATTAGGAGAGCATTGTGCAAAGTCTAAAAACGAGCAGCCCTCTTCGAGTCAATTTATGTACAGAGAAAAAACAAATGACTTTAGATGCATATTTTGTAAGAGTTGAATTGAGAAAATAGAAGTTGTCAAGAAAAAAACGCTTTAATATTATGAATTATATATGTTCTTTTATTTTTTTTATCAATTATTAATTTAAATTTTCATTGGACCATAAAGGATTTGAAAAAAAAAATTATTATCTTATGCATTTAATGAGATAATTAATTTAGTGCATTGACCCACGACCAAAAGTTTTTATTATTTAAACTAGGTTATTAATTTAACAAACATTCATTTATCAAGGTTTTACTATATTTAAAATATTAAAACATCAATTGATTGAATCTATCAAGAAAAATATTACATATAAATTGATATTCATAAAGTTAAGATTAAAATTAGTGTTTCTAACATTACTACACACTATCACCGATGATGCATCACCAATTGCATTAAAACTAGAAGATCCAGGGATTTGTAATTTTACTTTTCGTGTCATTTTATAGTTTTCATTTGGCGTCACGTGTAAGAAAAACAACAGTATATTTTTATTCCAATCTTTTTGACCCTATTTTGCCAAACAATACAATTAGCATGAGAATAGAAGAACCATAACCCATAAAGCATCTAATAGACTAATAATAATGTAGAATTTGCTGGCCTCTGTATAAAAAGATGCAAGAAATAGGATGATCACGAATCCAAGGAAAGCTTTTCAAGCTCTCGGATGCCTTGACTGGAAGCTTTCTTCATTTCAAGAGCTCTCTTATAAGGTGGGGCAATTGGGGGTTGTACTGGATCCAAGCTCTGGTAGGTCCCGTCGGCGACTTTGGGCAGCGGATATGAGCGGTCCGAATCATACCCACTAAGGTCCCCACAAGCTAGAAACGGAATATACACCTTATTTGGTCCTTCTAGCCAAGCACTACTACAATCTGCCTCAAAAAGTTACCAGGATACGTAATGACATTAATCATAAGGTGCTATTGGAAGAATAGGAACGAAATAATTTTCTCACCCTCTGAAAATCAGAAGTTCAAAACTGATAGAATCCAATTCAAATTGTAAATGGCTGCTAGAATATCGCAGAACTTAAGAAGTGGGCAGAGCCACAGGGATCACTCTAGCTGTTAGCCACCATCAATCATGCAGGAAGTCCGGGTTCAACCCTTGGCTCAAAACCCGAATACCATAAAGTTCAAAATATAGCTTAGCAAACTTGTATCCGAAAGATGCTGAATATAAACTCGATAGGGGACAACGGGATTACCTAAATCATCAATTCCAGAGGGACTTCCCACCTTTTCTAAGAGGCGATGAAGATCTTTTGGGTTAAAGCCTTCAGGAGGGGAATAATTCTCACAAACAGCAAATGCCTCTGTATAACACATGAAAATAAGTGTTAATAGAAAAGGTCAACCACCAACCAACAATACCGTCATCCAACAATTTTATGGAGCCCATGGATGCAATGTCCCCTGTGGACTGAACTGGTGGATTTTGAAACTGGAATCAGACGATAACACAATTCTGACCAAAATGCAAGTTTTCTTAACTGAGAACGAGTTTATCACAGCGAGCCTGGAGATTTGGCAGACAATTTGCCCCAATCAGGGGAGGCCAAATTCCTTACTAGGGTCTGAGCCGAATCAGAAAACCCATATCAAGATATTGTAGAACATAAATTATACGCAATTTGGAAGAACCAGTATATTGTAAAGAAAAAGAAATCTAATGTATTACCTATACTGGAATTACGGCTGCTTTTTGGCTTCGCAAAAGTTACCGTAGGGAAAAATAATTTTAGCTGCAACAAGAAAACAAAACAAGAGGTAAATTCTAGGTAATCATAGTCATTGTTTCCTATAAAAGACTTTCCAAACAACAAACACTTAGAAAAGGAGTAAAGAAAATCAATTCAAAGATATATCGAGTGGCCATATATTCATTGGCCACTCTTGTATTTACATTAGCACGCTATACATGTGATAAATCTAGTCAACTAATTCAAAAGATATTAATGATCTATCAAAGCTAACATTAACCGGAAAACAACCAGTATCCAAGTAAAAAAGGACGGCTAGGCTAAAAGAGGGATATACACGAGCTTGAAATTAGTAAAGACATTCCACACATTATACCTAATTTCAGTATGGACAGAGATTTGGGAATTTCAGCAACAATTCGATTTTACCTGGCAGTATAGAAGACTTATATCCTTTCCCCGAAATATTTTAGCAATAAATTTACCCCCTTCTCTTAGCACATGAGTAACTACTGTTAAACCCTGCATCAAAACATTGTTCACTATTATTGCACCCCAGAAAAGAATAAATAAGAAATCCAACAAGCTTTGATAAATATGCAGCAAAAGCATACAGTGTACATGGAAATATCACTTGCTAAGGGTATACACACACACACACACACACACACGCACGCACGGGGGAATTAGGTTGCAGATTATGATAGCAACATTCTCCAACTATGACTACAAGTTGAAACCTTAAAAATAAAGGAAGATCATCAACATCAGAATTTTATCCCAAGTAGGTTATTCAATAGAACTCGAGCACAAAGCTAGAGAGCTGTTCTTTGTCGTCATTACCCAATTGCAGCCGAATTGCTTCTACTCATAAACAAAGTGATAGAAATTTGCAACATAGATATTAGATAATGAAAACTTGCTGCAAGACAATTAAAAAGAAATGGATATGCCACATAATAATATGGAAAATCTGTGTAAAACAAACTGACCAATGAAGCAGATAAATAAACACATTTTTTGTTCTACGTTTTTTAATTCCTAAAAAGGATTAAAGGATTATAATCCTTCCAGAATTAAAATCATTAGTTCACCAGAAAAACAAGTCAATATATCACAAACATGAAAACTTACTGCTAGTATGAGTTGCGATTGAACAAATTCATCCATGTCATGAAGCCCCGTAACTGTAGATCACCACAAGTTCAAGTTCAAATAAGTACAAGTTGTTGCTAAAGAAGTAATTCTCTGACAATTCAAAACAACTAAGCTATACCATCAGGAGCACCATCACACACAACGAGATCAGCCTTGCAACCATCAAAATGTCTGATGACCTTTAAAAAGGGAGGAAAAAAATGAGATAAAATTAAAGCGTATCACCAATAATTTTCCAGAAGAAAAATTGAAGTTCTTTTGTCTACAAAGAAAACTTCCAATATCATCCATAAAATTAAAGACTATGGAAACAAAAAAAACAAAAACAAAAACAAAAAAAAAAAAAAAAAAAAAACAAAGATGCAGCTCAAGAAATGACAAAAAAAAAAAAAAAAGTTCAGAATCAACGTCATATGTAAATTGCAAACCTACACAGCTGGCAATTATTAAATTATTTCTTAATCTAATTTCACAAACGCCCAACATAATCATCCCCAAGAAGTTAAAAAAGATTGAAAGAAAAAGTACGGGCACTAAAATCTTATGCTATAAAACCAGAAGTCCAAGAGGCAAAAATAAGGATACACTAGTTTCCTACCACTTCAATGGTTCGAGCATTTGTTATATCACCTTGTACTTGAATCACACCTTCAATTGGAGCCATGGGCTGCAAATCAATAGCTACAATAAGTGGAAGATCACCATCCCTGCATATGATAATGATGTATAAATTTATGATATTCTCAAGAATCTAGTCACCTGAAGAAAACGAGTTTAATAGTTATGTTCTGCATATGATTTATGGATAAAGGATTGTTATAGAAATGCAAAAACACATCAGTTTGTAAATTAACGCTGAATGAGTAAGTCTGAAAAGTGGAAAAGAAATCATATTAAATACCCAAAAATTATCAGGGTTATCAAAATTCTCACTTGTAGTGTCACAGACAAAAGTAAATAAATAAATAAATCTAAAAAAAATAAAAAAGAGAATACAAACTGTAGCGATACTATTTCTTAACTATGGCTGACAAGCACATAAGTAATAACAGTCTCCAAAATCTACCAACTTTATCATGTTCAAGCTTCATTCAGACATACATACATCATGCAAAGATGTATATAAATGTTTATAACACATTCCTGTTATATGTTGATTGATAGACAAAGTAACTTACTTAGAATCGGGAGCAAGCTTTGCCGGGAGGTACAATTTTCGGCTCAAAACCTACACATGAGAAATAGAAATCAGAGATGGATCAAGACGATTCGCATATCACTTCCCCCATCCACCATGCTTGACAACTTCAGTGTGACAAAATGCATGAAGCATGTTTGATCTTTCAATGTAAACATTGGGATCCAAAGCCCCCAGACAAACCAAAATAAAATAAAAGGGAATAAAGATCATGTCTGTATAATGTACTTGTTTTGGGGTTAACGACCAAATCCCTTGGGTTTTGGCAAAGAAGTAAAAACAGAGCAAAGAGGCAGAAGCTGCAAACTATTTAAAACTAGAATATTCCAGACAATATCATTTCTTTGAAGCTTGTCATTGTCCCATTGAGTGGGAGAAGATGGGAAAGCAAGGGTGGAGAAAGCTCATCTGCATGATTGCCTTAAATAACAAAAGAAAGGGGGAAAGAGGAAAAAGCTCATCTCAATCCTTGATACCTGACTCCAGCTACCAGGAGCAGCACAGAGGTCTACCACACGCTTCACTCCTGAAATCAAAACAATTGCATGGTTATGTGTATGATTGAGCACCATTGCTATTTCTTGTATTAAAAGAAAATATGTTACGATCTTGCTAACGGTATACTATATATAAAACTAGAATTTCCCATCAACTTGGCTCTATTTCAGTTCAAATAGGTTGCTATTACTACTGTTGAGACTATATCTTGAATGCAAAAGGAAAAGGTTCTTAAGTAGAGTTTATTTACTCTGGGAGATGAGAGACATTCGAATACTAAAACTGAAAAATTCATTTTGAAATTGCATCCTCTACCATCGAATATGTTGAATTCCTCATCTATCTGAAGTAGCTTAAAGGCACTTCGAGCACGCCAACCTTCTTCTTTTGCTTTACGATAATAGATATCCTGCAGTTAATTCAACCAAAAAGAATCAATCAGTTGTAATCAAAAGCTTCAAATGAAAAAGAATAGGACGACTGCTTAACAAAACGTACCCTCTTATCTCTTGAAGCTTTTCCCATGTTATAACACCAGATACTCTGTTATGTAAAACTAGATAAACAAAATTCCCAAAAGGCCATGATTAGTTCAACAATTAAAAGAAGATCTTAAATATGTAAAGTAGAAGCTCTAAGTTGTATTTTTATTCTGACAATTTAACTTCTCAAATTAGAGCTTCCACTTTTCTTTTCAGCAATAGGAGATGAATATATATATTAAAAGCAAAATGACTACTTAACCCACAAATAAAAAATTAAAAAGGGGGAGCAATAGTTCAAAATTTTATAAATTTGAAGAAAGCATGAGGAGCCATCTTAACAATGAAAATGTCATCTATAACTATAATCTAAGCATGCCCATTCTCTTATACCTTGTCAACAGCTTCTAGGATCTTAACCGTCGATCCTAAGTCATTAATCAGATACTTCTACATTCCAATGCAGATAAAATTTAAACGAGGTGTTCAAAAGTTGCAAAATAAATAAACGGATAAACAAATTAAGTCTAAATTAAACACCAACCAATTGATATCAAATACTAGTATTGCATTTACATAGAAACAAGAAGCAAGTCTCGGTCACATTCACCTTCCTATTTTAACCTTTTTTTTAAGACCCCAAATAAAGAATACCTATAATGAAAAACAATCAAGTAACATATGACAAGTAATTTCTTCAAACATCTTGTGTGCATAATGAAATTATCTGGAATTTGTTCCGAATTTTGAAATACGCATACAACAAACAGAAAGTACATAGTTTACTACCACTATTAACTCTCAATCGATATTTCCTACTAATGAGTACAAGTAAATATTAGTATAAGCAACATGAAATTTCGTTTAACGTCTGTATATGGTGAACTAAAAACTCCAACAACTCTTGCATTGATAGGAACAACACGATCGTATATCATATATACAAATATATACATAACTATATATATTTATATATATATAGTTCACCAGTTACAAGAATGGCCTTGTTTATAGATAACTCTGAGACCGTGGAAGCAGGCTGGATAGTAGGCGCCTCAGTTCATTATTATAAATTTATGAGAGTAAATCAAAGTGGTGTGAAATCTTAATTAGAAAGACAAAATTGAAACTAAACAAAAAAAAAATATTTACAAACAACCTATGATGTTCACGAAGAAATCGAAATGCAACAAAAGTTGTAAATATCTGGTAAATAAGGATTGAATAGACGAGAAGAAGAGTCGGAATACCTTGGAGATATATATATATATATATATATATATAGAGAGAGAGAGAGGGAGAGGACTGGAGTTGGGGTATCACACGCTCCTGCGGCTGGGCGGAGGGAGAAGGGCGGAGTTCGGGCTAGGGCTGAAATTCGGTCTTGGGCGGCGGCGTGAGGGGGTTTGGCTGAGCGCGGCGGGCAGGCTTCGGCGTCGTCTCTGGCTCTCTGCAGTGAGAGAGGCGAGTGTGAGAGAGAAGAGGCGAGCGAGTTAGCGGGAGGCGAGAGCTTGAGAGTGAGAGAATGAGAGAGACACCGGCCACCGACTCCGAGATTCCTGAGATTGAGTTGCCCACTGTCTGACTGAGAATGAGACTCCAAGACTGAGAGAGAGAGAGAGAGAGAGAGGGGACCGAGACGAACGAAGTGAGAAGAATGAGAAAGTAGAGATTACATTACAGAGGAGCAGATTAGGGTTGGGGACGGTGGAGCCGGATCTTTTGCGTATAAAACATCACTACAAAATTGTTTTAACATTTCTTTTTGTTTTTTTCTCACTTTTATTGAAAACACCAAAAAAAAAAAACCCCCTCTTTTTTAAGGACATATTTGGTTCACAAGTTTGAGTTAAAAATTTGAAGTTGAATTGAGTTAAGTTACGTTGAGTTTAAGTGTTGTGTGTTTGGTAAAAGTTTGAGTTGAAAATTTGAAGTTGAGTTGAGTGTTTGGTGAAAAAGTTTAAATTGAATTTGAGGGTAAAAAAACAAGGTCCTTGTTTGGATGATAAGAAAATGAGGGGAATAAATTTTTTTAATTTTCTTTAACATGCTAACGTATATTTTAGTAAATAAAATTGGAAATCATGATAATAAGGTCAAATTATAAAAACCAATCAACTTTAGACAGCAAAAAATGTCGCAAAATTCCTTTTATGGTAATATTATACCCCAACAAAATGTACATTGTTTGTAATGTAAGAATCATCAAAAGAATGTAACTACTACATTCCGACTCCGAGTCAAACGAATATTATTTGTAGGCGTTCACGTGGTTCTATACCATGGATATGATTGGTATCGTTCCCACATTGCATCCGTAATTTTTTCTCTCATTTGATTCATCGCACTCGTACTTGAGCCATGTTGCTCTGTTCCTGTACTGGGCCCAGTATCATCTACCTCGTCATCCAACACGTAATCTGCATTAACGTCGTCGTTCCCACGTACAGGCATGCAATCAGCTACATACTCTTCTAGATATGGGTCCCCAATCTGCACCATCCTTATGAAATTATGCAGAACCGCACACGCTACGGGAATCATGACTTGTTTGTCCATAGGATAGCTGTTCATGCCTTTAAGTATTTTAAACCTCGCCTTCCAGACACCAAACGTCCGTTCGATGCAATTTCACAGCGAAGAATGCGTGTAGTTAAATACCTCCCTGCGGTTGCCTAGTCCGTCACGACGTCTTCGATACTCTGGTAAATGATACGTCTCCCGTCTAAATGGGCTCAGGAAACCAACCTTATTGGCGTAGCCGGAATCTGCTAAGTAAAATTTTCCTGTCATATAAACATCACAATATTAAACGAAGTCCAATATTTTTAACCTACGTTCGTATATTTAAATTATGCAATAATAGGACAATTACAATTTCCTGGTGGGGGGCAGTGGGAAACCATGGAATGATATTGCCTCGTCCAACATTCTGGCATCATGGCATGATCCCTCATATCCGGCCAACATGTATGTAAATTTCATATCAAATGAACAGGCCGCTAAAATATTCTGGGAGTGAAACCCTTTACGATTAATCCAACCGTCAGCATTCTCGCGCCTTGGGACACATGGGACGTGTGTCCCATCAATAGCACCGATACAACCCTGCATGACCCATTAGAATATTCAGTAAGCATAACAGCATGAACAATAGGGGGATATTATTAATCAAAAACCGTTTCATATGAAATTAGAGAACATCGTTAACGTACATCGAACCATGGCCGATATTTTTCCGCGTGGTCATTTATCAAATGTTGCACCACCGTGTAGTCAGGTGGTCGGATGAATTCGTCCTTCAACGCACAAATAACCTTCAACACTTTAAAGAACCAACGTGATTTTGTTTATTTAGAATGCTGGAATAAATACGAAACGTGTCGGTTTGTAGCGCCTTGTGAACAAATGGTTAAAAAAATGAATAACTGCTCGTTCACATTCATGTTATTAGTTGGCGTCAACAATTCCCGACTGCCCAATAGGCCACTGAGTACTCTGAAGGTTGATGATTTCATACTGATCATTCCTTGAATTACGTCGTCATGGCCATTTAGTATCTCCTCCACACGCATGCTGCCAGTTAGGATTGAATTATGCATTGGATGTGTTAATCGTCGCCAGGTACGCCGACTATTTGCCACAGATACCACTGCCTTTATTGCGAAGTCGTCATCGTCGCATAGTTCGTTTGTTGCGGCTTGGGCGTCGTCCTCATTATCAGGTGCGGATCCGAACCAGTTCATTCCTGTAATTTGTTGTTGTTAAAAATGCACTAGTTTACCTGTTGTAGATCAATTATCCGAATACAATTTTAAATTAGTCACCACGGCGCACGTGTATTAACTATATTTTCCGATTGTGTCCATTTATTAATATAATTGTTTGACGAATCACAAACCCGTAGTTAACAGGCACGCAATAAAATATAATGGATCATATCGTACTCATGAAACATAAATTGGCCTAGCAAACAATCTGGGCAAATTAACAGTCAAATAAGGTTAATACATATAAAACGTAAACAAGGCACCAATAAACGAAAAGAAAATAGTTTATCTCTCAATATTTTGTCTAACTAAAACGAAACGGGAAAAAAATACTCTTACAACATAAAAATCAATTCGGTGGGGGCATCTGGGTGGACACAACTGAGGCAATAATGCCCCTCCGGTCGCCGTCGTCAAGCAGACAGAATGGACGCTGAAGCCGCGGATGAGCATCGAAGTAGTGCCACATTATCGTTCGCTGATATTGTGGAATACCCATCTCCTTCATGATATTCATGCAGTCCAAGATGTGATCTTTCTGGCTGGTTTGGTCGCTACTGGTTCCCGATTGGGAGTGACCGCGGAAATGGTTCGCGATTTCCTGCATGGCCTCGAAAGTCATCTCATCCGTCGCGTCCCGTTGTTTCCGCTTCCCAGCACTCCCCCGTGACCAGGATAGACCACCTTCATCATTCACAACTCTCGTGGTAGCCTGCCTCCGCGCACCAGATGTCGGACTAATTTCCTCCTCTAAACCCGGCTGTGTTTCGGACTGGTCAATGGATAAATCAAAATCGAACGATGACGGACTTCCACCTCCCATCGTAACAGATCCAAAACCCGAGGCACCTGCTACATGGTTTTTTTCGAAAATATTGTAATACAATTCCTTATTGCGAAGGCCCTCGTAGCGAAGATGGGTACATTCTCTGTTATCCTGAAAAAATCAAACGATTAATGTGTTCGTGTACTTGTCGCTAAATCAATTCTACATAATATTATAGAAGGCAATTAGGAGGTTGGATTACTTTGATGAAGTTGTGCCACGTTTCGTCGGAGCAAACAACCGTATCCATCGCCGGATCATATCCAAGGCCGATGCGGGTTTGCAACACCCTCCAACCCCTGTAAATCTTTCTCATGCGCTCTTTTTTTGTATATAAAGTGGATGCCAAAGCTTGCACACCGCCAAAACGAGTGTTGAACTCTTTGGCCCATAGCTCCAGAATGCTAGCTGTTGGTTGCTTCCCGCCAGTTATCGCCATGTGATCAGCAAGTTTTTCAAGGAATAATTTTTCCTTGGCTTCGGTTCATACGTACGACTTACCGGATGCTTTGCGAGGCATTTCCTTAACACAAGAAAAAGCAAAATATCAAATCATACAAATAAGGCAACGTGTATTGGCAACAAAACTTGGCTCAGAATGAAGTGATTGTCATATTGCATCTGAGGCATGTCAATGACACGATAGCATGGCAACTACCATGGCTTGTACCGCCGGTAACTACCTAAATGATATCGGGTTAATGACGCACCAGTCAGATGAAATTACAATCTGACCCGATGGGCATTTATCATCATAGCCAAACCCCCGGATGGATCATCTCGGCAGCCTATGAATGATCAAAAAGGTGCCAAGATCAACCAAAAATAATGCTCACCAAGGCAGCACAATGGCAAAATCAGATAATAGGCAGCACAAGGGCATAAATGTGGCTCAAACACACGGCAATAATGCTCACCAAGGCAGCACAATGGCAAAAACACAACGAAGGCAGCACAAGGGCATACAATGGCAAAAACACAACGAAGGCAGCACAAGGGCATAAAAGTGGCTCAAACACACGGCAATAATGCTCACCAAGGCAGCACAATGGCAAAAACACAACGAAGGCAGCACAAGGGCATAAAAGTGGCTCAAACACACGGTAATAATGCTCACCAAGGCAGCACAATGGCAAAAACACACCAAAGGCAGCACAAGGGGAGAAAAGTGGCTCAAACACACGGCAATAATACTCACCAAGGCAGCACAATGACAAAATCACACCAAAGGCAGCACAAGGGCATCAATGTGGCTCAAACACACGGCAATAATGCTCACCAAGGCAGCACGATGGCAAAATCAGACAATAGGCAGCACAAGGGCATAAATGTGGCTCAAACACACAGCAATAATGATCACCAAGGCAGCACAATGGCAAAAACACAACGAAGGCAGCACAAGGGGAGAAAAGTGGCTCAAACACACGGCAATAATGCTCACCAAGGCAGCACAATGGCAAAAACACAACGAAGACAACACAAGGGCATAAAAGTGGCTCAAACACACGGCAATAATGCTCACCAAGGCAGCACAATGGCAAAAACACACCGAAGGCAGCACAAGGGGAGAAAAGTGGCTCAAACACAAGGCAATAATGCTCACCAAGGCAGCACAATGGCAAAATCACACCAAAGGCAGCAGAAGGGCATCAATGTGGCTCAAACACATGGCAATAATGCAAACCAAGGTAGCACAATGACAAAATCATAAAATGGAGAATCAACACAGGTCCAACACAGCACATAATACAATCAAGTGAAAGACAAAAGCTTGACCACTGCAATTGCTCTCGAAACCTCAAACACATGGCTAAATCAAACAATATATAGTGCGATTTAGGGGAAGAATATGTACTAGGGTTACCAAATTGGAGCCCGAGGATGAATACCCAGTGGAAGGTTGTTGGATTCGGGCACGAGTTAACTGGTCGGCGATATGATTTCCGAGATTGGAAATAATGGGTTATCCAGACAGCGGCTCGCCATTTTCTCCCAAGACTCAACCGGCGCCTCATCTGCAAGCAGGGGACTGGGTTTTTCTGCAAACCCTAATCGATATAAGTAAAGGGAAGAGAGGAAAGGGGACCGATAACCGGAGCTACCCCTGGGCAGCAGATGGCCGATGGGATGGGTGCACAATGCACAGAGCCCCTGACAACAGCACATGGGCGCCGGAGTTAAGGAGGAAGAGAATCGGTCAGAAGGTCAGGCACGGAGGAGACAGAGGGAACAGGGAAGATTCGAGCAACAGTAAACATAACTCGGCTCACTGTATAACGGTTCACCCAAGTATTGAAGCTGAACAAGGGAGCCAAACAACATGCATTCAATTCAAACTAGGAAACCAAGCTTCGAACCGGAGCCCCAAACAGGGCTAAGTCTTAATCCTTATCCTAATCCTAATCCTAACATCTTTTCTATCTATCTCTCTATATATATATACATGTAGCATCTTTTCTATCCATCTCTCTGTCTATACACACACACACACACACACATATATATATATATATATGTGTGTAAAAGTCTCAAAAACCAAATCTTCCTCCTTTCATCGTCGCATGTGCTCAATTTTGATTCCTTTTTTTTTTCTTCTTCTTTTTTCTTCTAATGCGTTTTATTTTCTCTTTTTTTATTTATTATTTATTTTTTTACTTTTTTCGTTCTTATGTCTCTTATTTTCTCCCTTTTTATATACTATACTCTAACTAGATTGAACCAAATTGGATAGAATTATGTTGTATCCAATCCTGTGTTTGGTAAGCTATAAGACTAGGTATCTAGAAAAGTAATATAATGTTTGGTATATCATCATACTAGACTAAATTAATTATAATTTAATTTAATTTAAAAAATTTTAAAATTGAAAAAAAATAGAAAAATCAATTCAAACTAAGTTTTAATATTAAAAAATTAAAATAAAGTTTAATTATTTATTTATTTTTGTTTTTAACGTAGAATCAAATTTTAGAAAATACTTTCTTATTAACTACAACCTATTAAAATCAAAGATAGTTATCTCTAAAAAAAATAAAATAAAACACGTTCATAATAAATAATGTTCAACATGCAAATATATAGTTGATCATGACATATTCATACAATCGATTGATCCAACAAAATAATTTGTCCCACAAAATAATGTACCTTGTAAGATGTCACTCAATCTGACTATTACATATCCTTAATATACTCAAAATAAGCTTGCTTAAGGAACAAAAAGAAACATTATATCTATATCAACTCATAACTTCTACTTAAGCAAATCTGAAAGGTTTAACTAGATCTCGCTTGATCCTTTCCCTATGAGAGTCAACACATACTTCATGCAAAGTGACTCATCCATGGATTTCAAGGTGCTCACACTCCATGGTTGTTCAGCAAACAACTTCATTGCCTTGATCTGATCAGCCACAAAAATGTTTAATTTGGTAATCTCACACCCCACACAAATTCATGTTGTAAGCTATCGTCTTTTCTTTTAATAGTTTCTACTAGCAATTGTGTTTCTTCTTTAGATTTCTCTATCATTTTATCAAATGATTTGGCTAGTTTTTCTAATCCTAATCCAACATCTCTAATTGATCTTACTATCTTTTTTTTATTGGGTCGGGATTGGATGGTAGCCGAAGTTTGGTTCACAGACATTGGAGAGTAAGATGATTCTTGTTGCATCACAAAGCCTTCCTCATTAGGATCTTCTTCATTATCAACATTGTCAGCCATGTCTGCTGGAGTTTCAGCTCCTTTCCCAGTTGCACGATCAGCTCCGAAAACGATAGCTAGCCTATCATGTAGTGGAAAATGTTTCCCTTTCCATCCTTCTGCTTCTTTGTGACTCTATAACAAAAACACTATTGAACTAATTAGTGTATGTTATGCAGAAGTGTGTGAAATATAGTTATATTGGTTAATTACACAAATCTACACATATGCTTGATAGACTTCATCGTTGTCCACCTGAACGCATTTCAGCACATCATCCCATCCAAAACCACTCTTGTTCAATATGTCAAATATTATACCATATTATTTTTCCACATCTTCATCTTAGACTCGATATAAGGAGTAGCTTTCAATCCCGAATTGGGACACAAGTTTTGTAGTTGTCTTTCAATTATACTAATTATGCCAGATTTGAAACTACCATTATCAGAACGGTTACCACGTGTAACAATGTCTTCTAACACATTCAACAATGCTTCATCTTCCACTTTAGTCCATGTTCGTCGACTCCCTTTCTTTTGAGGATAATTGTTCTGAGTATTAATTGCCTCCAATTTCCATACCTAACTATACAAATGAGTTGAAAAAAAAAATACATAGTTGGTTAAGATTACAAAAACAAATTGTGATGCATGTAATAAGTAATAACAGTTATCAAGGCATTGCAAAATTGCAAATAAAGCAATCTGTTTTGATATTTATACATGTCTCACATAATACAAACCATATAAAAACAATACAAAGTCATACAACAATAACATAAAAGTTACTAAATATAATATGTTATCAGATAATCCAAACCTAAGCAATAATAAGAGTCATAAATACAAGAAACAACTAGAGTCATAAATATAAGAAACAACTAGTGTTTATTGTCTACGACTCCTATTTGATCTCCATTCACCAAACATTTGAGTTGCCTATTTGTCTCTCCATACGGTCCATTAATCAGAAGATTCAATTGCACCAATAATGCTTTGGCTAATAGAAGCTTGAGTTCGTTGTTCTCTTTCTTTTCTCTCTAGTATGGTGTTCGCTGAAAATATGTATGCGAAAAATACTACGTAAGTGCACGTAATCGAACAAGTAATATAGTAGTAAGTAGAGTATCGTCTCCACAGGGATTGTATCACCAAAAATCTAATTACGGAAACCAATCGTTCTAAAATAAAATTGAGAATTGATTTGAACACTAAAATAATAAAAACTGAATAAAAACTAATGAGAGTAATTAAAAATGCAAGTAAAAGGTAAAATGTGGCAGAATCAAAGATTTATGCTGTAAATCAATGATGGGTGATGGCTAGGATTACTAATTTCCCCTCGGTTGTAAATCTGATTGCAAATGCTATAGGAATGCTGTAGCAAAGTTCATTCAGTCAACCAAAAATTCGAAACAATCCTTTTCCGAAAGATTTATGCATACAGTTCTTTAAACCAAAATCAACATATTCCTATGCATTTTAGTTCTCTAAACATAAGATTAAGCACCAATTTTATGGGTTGTACAAAGTATTAATATATTCCTATATTACACTCTTGTAATATTCAAGCTAGATCCAACCAAAATTAACTTTCCCAGAATTAATTCTTGTTTGTTTCCCCCATAAATTGCTGGCCAAACAATAAACAGAGATTAATCACTCCAACACACTTGAATAAACTGAAACGAAAATCACTGAGCAGTCAACATAATATGCAAATCGTCAATTCAACCTCGGTTCCATCAATTCAACCTCGGTTCCATCAATAATCCTAGCTAAGAAAATTAGTTCATGATTTGTTCAACAAAATCAAAACCAAAAGAAACAACAAGAGAAAACATAGTCACAGAGAGACTACAAGACAAATCCCAACAAATTAATACAACTAGAAGTGGAAAACCAAGGAAACGAGCATGTGCAAGGTGATGAATTCCTTCTTTCCAAGCAATAGTGCACGGCTCCTTCAATCCCCTTCTCTCTTGCGTTTTTCGTTCCTCTTTCTCCAATTCCTCCCTCTGATTTTTCGCAGCTTTCTTTCCCAAAAATGGTCTCTATTTTTCTCTCTCTTCTTTTCTCCCCAAATGGCTGCCCTCCAAATGGTTAACTTTTTCTTTTATACCAATTACTCCAAAAATTGCCCTAGTTGCACGTGCCCTTTTCATAATTAATATTGATGGCATCCTCACAGCTGTCATACATAAACAAATTGGGCAACTAAGTCACTGCCAGCTGTAAAGCAAACTTGGGCCCACATGCTTTTACTTTAATTCTTCACTGCTGCACTTTGCTGTGACATTGCTATAGCATTGCTGCAGCATTGGCTATTTTCCAGCTTTCTTCTTCTTTGTCTTTTCTTTTCCAGTGAGCCATTGCTTAGTTATCATTGTGAATACCGACTGTAAATCAAAACACAAAATTAGATTAAACACCAAAAATCTCGATTAAAGCCAAAATAATAAAAACTAAAGAAAACAAATTAATACCATATAAAATACTAAAAATACGGCATATTATTTTGAAATAACAACAACTAATAAACTTAAAAGCATGCTAAATAACTCTATTTTATAGAGTTAACACACCCCCAAACTTATGTCATTGCTCGTCCTCAAGTAATGCCAAAATAAACACACAAAAACACAAAACACAAAAAGAAACATCAAAACACAAAGCAGAAAATTACTCTGGATGCTAAACAAGTTGATTCTCAATTCTCAGAAGTGCTTCTTAATTTCCAGCTCATGGTCAAAATCAGCATTCATTAAATATCAACATTTGCTCTAATTGAACTCACTCCCAAATGAGACTCTTCTGAAAGTGTATGTGTGTGACTAAAGCTAAGCATCCCTTGATTTACTCAGGTCATTCAAATCAAGATCATTGAGCCTAGTTAAAGATTCAATAGGCTGACTGCATAACTCTTTCTCCACTAATAGCAATTTACCAAACACCTGGGATTAAACATATTCCACTGATTATTGCATAAGGCTTTGTATAGGGCGAAATTTTATTTTATTTTATTTTTTTGAATCTTCAAGTCACTGTTACCTTTTTACGCGAATGTCAACATTGGTGATGAAAACACCCGGTTACTCAGCAACGCCACCAATCAGATTTGATATAACCTACTCATATTCAGAACCACTTTTTGACGCAAAAGTATACATGGGGCTCATGCTACTCCTGGTTACTAGGCAATTCCAAACAGCAGAGTAGTTTTTTTTTTTTTTTTGAATTTGATATTCCCACCAATCACAGCCTTTTTGAAATACCAATACTCTAAATACATATCAATTCATCCCAGAATACTTGGCTTCATACCGTTTCACCTCGAAAATTTCATACAATCAGTTCTTGAATCCCAAACTCTCACTATGATTTAAAATTTCCTAAGTTCGTCAAACGAAACACAAAACTATAGTATAATGTGCATCATTCAAGCAATCTCATTTAAGGAGCAAACCAATAATAAATATCAACAATACTCAACTCATGCCAATTCATTCCATATTCTGAGAATTTCAAAGCACTCATGCTCCTCATAGATTTTCCTCAAACCAACTATGCAGCAGCAAAACTAGAGCAATTTCTAACATATTTTTTTATTTTTTTTATTATTATTTTTTTTATTATTTTTTATTTTATATATATATAAGAGAAAAACAAAACAAAATCATATCAAAACAAAACAAATCAAGCTCCCTACCCCCAAACTTAAAATCAGCAGTGTCCTCACTGCTTGAACAAAACAACACAAAACAGAACAAAAACAAGAAGACACAACAAAACAAAACAAAACATTGTAAAACTAAGAAAAAGAGATTGTTAAAAACTCCCTGATTTGGTGGGTCGCTGGTGTGTTAGCTCGGTGTGGCTGGGGTCCTGATCTGGTGGATGGTTCGGCTCAGTGGCTGAAGCGGTGGAATGTACTGGAGCGTTGTGGTTGGTCGGCGGGAATGGTGGATTTGCTGCTTGGTTGACGGCGCAGAAGAAGAAAGCAAAAAGGAAGTGGGAGAGAAGAAAACAAAAGTAAGCGGGGCCTTGTAGGGTTGTGGAATATCTACATATATATATAATTATAAAAAAAAAATTTTAATTTTTTTTAAAATTTTTTTAAAATTTTTTTTTTAAAATTGATGCAGCTTTGCTTGTAGCAATCCCACAGCATTCTTGTACAGATTGCTTCCCAGTTTCTGCCCAACTTTGCTGCAGCTTTACTTGTAGCAATCCCACAGTATTCCTATACAGATTGCTCCCCAGTTTCTTCCCGATTTTGCTACAGCTTTGCTTGTAGCAATCCCACAGCAAAATTACTGGAATCTGTTGCAAACCCTACACCAAAGAAAGAAAAAGAAAATTAAAACGCAAGAACAAAGTGGAACACCAAATGAACTAAAAATCATCAAACATAACAAATCAAATGTAATTAAAAACAACATCAAAAATAGGGTTGCCTCCCTCAAGCGCTTGTTTTAGAGTCTTCAGCCTGACTTTACAGTATTTCAGGCATCTTGCAGCGAGATGGAGGTTTTCTGACGGCTGAAACCATCACCCCAGTAATGCTTAAGTCGCTGTCCATTAACTTTGAAAGTCCTTCCTGAATTTTCTGCAACAATCTCTACTGCTCCATGTGGATAAGCTTGAATTACCCGAAAAGGCCCTGACCATCTTGATTTTAATTTCCCTGGGAACAACTTCAATCTTGAGTTGAAAAGTAGAACCTGTTGACCAGCTTCAAATTGCCTTGAAATAATCTTACTGTCATGCCATTTTTTTGTTTTTTCTTTGTATATCCTCGCACTCTTATATGCTTGCAAACGAAATTCGTCCATCTCATTCAGCTGCAACAACCTCTTTTCTCCTGCTAGCTGGAGGTACATGTTTAGCTGCTTGCTTGCCCAATACGCTTTGTGCTCTAATTCCACCGGTAAATGACATGCCTTCCCGAAAACCAATCGAAATGGTGACATTCCCAGCGGCGTTTTGAAAGCTGTTCGGTATGCCCAAAGTGCGTCATCAAGTCTCAGCGACCAATCTTTTCGATTTGGGTTGACCACTTTCTCTAAAATCCTCTTTATCTCACGATTAGAAACCTCTGCTTGTCCACTGGTTTGTGGGTGATATGCTGTAGCAATCTTGTGCTTCACTCCATACTTGCCCAAGAGATTCTCGAAGTGCTTGCTGCCAAAGTGAGTTCCTTCATCGCTAATAATAGCTCTCGGTGTCCCAAAACGAGTGAAAATATTTTTGTGAAGGAACTTGACAACTACCTTGGAATCATTTGTCTGTAATGCTACCCGCCTCTACCTTGGAATCATCTTGTGCTTCACTCCATACTTGCCCAAGAGATTCTCGAAGTGCTTGCTGCCAAAGTGAGTTCCTTCATCGCTAATAATAGCTCTCGGTGTCCCAAAACGAGTGAAAATATTTTTGTGAAGGAACTTGACAACTACCTTGGAATCATTTGTCTGTAATGCTACCCGCCTCTACCTTGGAATCATCTTGTGCTTCACTCCATACTTGCCCAAGAGATTCTCGAAGTGCTTGCTGCCAAAGTGAGTTCCTTCATCGCTAATAATAGCTCTCGGTGTCCCAAAACGAGTGAAAATATTTTTGTGAAGGAACTTGACAACTACCTTGGAATCATTTGTCTGTAATGCTATCGCCTCTACCCACTTGGAGACATAGTCAATTGCCACCAAAATGTACTAGTTCCCATAAGATGGTGGGAATGGCCCCATGAAATCAATACCCCATACATCAAACAGTTCCACCTCCAAAATGTTATTTAAGGGCATTTCATGTCGATTGGAGATGTTGCCAACTCTTTGACATCTATCACATGCCTTTGTGAACTCATGAGCATCCTTGAATAGAGAAGGCCAGTAGAACCCTGATTGGAGGACCTTGGCTGCTGTTCGTGCTCCGCCGAAATGCCCACTGTAAGGAGAAGAATGAAAATGCTCTAGAATGCTTTGAAATTCCTCCTCTGGAACACATCTCCTAATAATCTGATCGGCACACTGCTTATAAAGAAAAGGCTCATCCCATAGATAGAATTTTACCTCATGCAAGAATTTCTTCCGTCTTTGGCTAGTGATCTCCGGTGGAAACAGCCCACTGACTATGTAATTAACAAAATCTGCGTACCATGGGATAACAGCTTGCTGCACCGCTAGAATTCGTTCATCAGGGAAGGTTTCACGAATGGCATCCTTCTTCTCATCTTCGATTCCATTCTCAAGTCGTGATAAATGATCCGCAACCTGATTTTCCGTACCCCTTCGATCTCTAATTTCCAAATCAAACTCCTGTAGGAGCAATATCCACCTGATCAGTCGTGGCTTAGCATCTTTCTTGGCAATTAGGTACTTGATTGCTGAATGGTCAGTGTAAACGATCACTTTGGTGCCCACTAGATACGCCCAAAACTTGTCGAATTCAAATACCACAGCCAAAAGCTCCTTCTCAGTAGTAGTATAATTCAACTGAGCCTCCGTTAGTGTCTTACTTGCATAATAAATCGAATGGAACACCTTATCAAGACGTTGACCCAACACTGCACCCACTGCAAAGTCGCTAGCGTCGCACATCAACTTGAAAGGCAATGACCAGTCAGGTGACCTGATGATGGGTGCAGACACCAACCGCTTCTTCAACTCCAAGAATGCCCGCTGACAAGCTTCATCAAAATTGAAAGGTTGATTTTGCTCTAGCAAAGTGCACAAAGGCTTAGAAACTTTTGAGAAGTCTTTGATGAATCGTCTGTAAAACCCTGCATGTCCCAAAAAGCTTCTAATCCCCTTAACTGTTGTCGGTGGTGGCAGCTTATCAATCACTTCAATCTTGGCTCTGTCTACCTCAATACCCTTATTGGAGACCTTGTGACCCAGGACGATGCCTTCTTGAACCATGAAATGGCATTTTTCCCAATTAAGTACCAAATTAGTTTCCTCACATCGCATCAACACCTACTCCAAATTTGTTAGACAGTCACCAAAAGAATTACCAAATACTGAAAAATCATCCATGAAAACCTCTAGCGATCTCTCCACCATATCAGTAAAAATAGACATCATACACCTCTGAAATGTTGCTGGAGCATTGCAAAGGCCGAATGGCATTCGTCTGAAAGCAAAAGTCCCGTATGGGTAGGTGAAGGTTGTCTTTTCTTGATCTTCCGGTGCTATAGCAATCTGGTTATAACCTGAATAACCATCCAAGAAGCAATAGTACTCTTTTCCCACTAATCTATCAAGCATCTGATCGATGAATGGCAGGAAAATGATCTTTACTTGTTGCTTTATTCAGCTTCCTGTAGTCCATACATACTCTCCATCCAGTTACTGTTCTTGTCGGGATCAGTTCGTTGTTATCGTTTGCTACCACAGTAACTCCTCCCTTCTTTGGCACACATTGGACTGGACTACCCACGAGCTGTCTGAAATGGGGTAGATAATCCCTGCATCTAGCCACTTAATCACTTCTTCACGACTTCCTTCATGATTGGATTCAACCTCTTTTGTTGTTCGACGAAATTGCTATAGCATTCCTCCAACAAAATTTTATGCATGCAGATTAAGGGGCTGATTCCTTTAATGTCTGCAATAGTCTATCCGATTTCTTTTTTGAACTTTTTTAGCACCTCTAGAAGTTGACTCTCCTGTACCCCAGATAATCCAGAAGAAATAATCACAGGCAAAGTGTCTGAATCACTCAAATAAGCGTACCTCAAGTGTGAAGGCAATGGTTTTAACTCCAAAACAGGTGGTTCTTCAACAGATGGTTTGTGCGATTTAACGGCCCTTTCTGACAAGTCTAGCGACTCGAAGTGCTTCCCGGCTCTAACTGCAATAGGTTTGCTCTCCATCCAAGGCACTTGATTGTCATTAGCTTCCTCATCCTCATCTGATGCAACCAAATCTTCTTCGTTTATCATCTTTGGAGCGCATGTCTTCTCAAATTCAGCAGCTACTAATGAATCCAGAACATTGATGGCCGAGCATTCTTCAACATCATCAGCAAATCGCATAGCCTTGAAAACATTGAAGGTAACTTGTTGATCGTGAACTCCCATGGTCAATTCACCCTTCTGTACGTCTATCAAGGTCCTGCCTGTAGCCAAGAATGGACTTCCCAATATAATAGGCACGTCCTTGTCTGCTTCATAATCTAACACAATGAAGTCTGCTGGAAAAATGAATTTGTCCACTTGCACTAGCACATCTTCAATTTTTCCTTCCGGATGAGCCAAGGACCTGTCCGCCAATTGCAAAGTAACTGTAGTTGGTCTTGCTTCTCCAATTCCCAGCTTTTTGAAGATAGACATGGACATCAGATTTATACTTGCCCCCAAATCACATAATGCCTTCTCGAAGTACTGATTTCCGATGGAGCACGGTATCGTGAAACTACCCGGATCCTTCAACTTAGGCGGCAGTTTGTTCTCCAATATTGCGCTGCACTCTTCGGTCAATGCTACTGTCTCAAATTCTCCTAACCTCCGCTTCTTCTAAAGAATGTCCTTCATGAACTTGACGTAGCTCGGCATCTGCTCCAAAGCTTCTACAAGTGGAATGTTGATATGTAGCTGTTTCAATATGTCTAAGAACCTTCTGAATTGTTTATCCTGCTTTTGATTCTGAAATCGTTGTGGAAATAGTGGTGGAGGTCTCTCTGATCTACTTTGCTGTGGCTTTGCTGCAACATTTTTCTCTGTATTTATATATACATAACTATATATATTTATATATAGTTAGTTCACAAGTTACAAGAATGGCCTTGTTTATAGATAACTCTGAGACCGTGGAAGCAGGCTGGATAGTAGGCGCCTCAGTTCATTATTATAAATTTATGAGAGTAAATCAAAGTGGTGTGAAATCTTAATTAGAAAGACAAAATTGAAACTAAACAAAAAAAAAAAAATTTACAAACAACCTATGATGTTCACGAAGAAATCGAAATGCAACAAAAGTTGTAAATATCTGGCAAATAAGGATTGAATAGACGAGAAGAAGAGTCGGAATACCTTGGAGATATATATATATATATATAGAGAGAGAGAGAGAGAGAGAGAGAGGGAGAGGACTGGAGTTGGGGGATCACACGCTCCTGCGGCAGGGCGGAGGGAGAAGGGCGGAGTTCGGGCTAGGGCTGAAATTCGGTCTTGGGCGGCGGCGTGAGGGGGTTTGGCTGAGCGCGGCGGGCAGGCTTCGGCGTCGTCTCTGGCTCTCTGCAGTGAGAGAGGCGAGTGTGAGAGAGAAGAGGCGAGCGAGTTAGCGGGAGGCGAGAGCTTGAGAGTGAGAGAATGAGAGAGACACCGGCCACCGACTCCGAGATTCCTGAGATTGAGTTGCCCACTGTCTGACTGAGAATGAGACTCAGAGACTGAGAGAGAGAGAGAGAGAGAGAGAGGGGACTGACACGAACGAAGTAAGAAGAATGAGAAAGTAGAGATTACATTACAGAGGAGCAGATTAGGGTTGGGGACGTTGGAGCCGGATCTTTTGCGTATAAAACATCACTACAAAATTGTTTTAACATTTCTTTTTTTTTTTTCTCATTTTTATTTATTCACTTTTATTGAAAACACCAAAAAAAACCCCTCTTTTTTAAGTCTTAATCCTAATCCTAATCCTAACATCTTTTCTATCTCTCTCTATATATATATATATATACATGTAGCATCTTTTCTATCCATCTCTCTCTGTCTACACACACACACATATATATATATATGTAAAAGTCTCAAAAACCAAATCTTCCTCCTTTCATCGTCGCATGTGCTCAATTTTGATTCCTTTTTTTTTTCTTTTTCTTTTTTCTTCTAATGCGTTTTATTTTCTCTTTTTTTTTTTTTTTTTTTTTTTTTTTACTTTTTTCATTCTTAAGTCTTTTATTTTCTCCCTTTTTATATACTATTCTGACTGGATTGAACCAAATTGGATTAGAATTATGTTGTATCAAATCCTGTATTTGGTAAGCTATAAGACTAGGTATCTAGAAAAGTAATATAATGTTTGGTATATCATCATACTTGACTAAATTAATTATAATTTAATTTAATTTAAAAAAATTTTAAAATTAAAAAAAAATAGAAAAATCAATTCAAACTAAGTTTTAATATTAAAAAATTGAAATAAAGTTTAATTATTTATTTATTTTTGTTTTTAACGTAGAATCAAATTTTAGAAAATACTTTCTTATTAACTACAACCTATTAAAATCAAAGATAGTTATCTCTAAAAAAAAATAAATAAATAAAACACTTTCATAATAAATAATGTTCAACATGCAAATATATAGCTGATCATGACATATTCATACAATCGATTGATCCAACAAAATAATTTGTCCCACAAAATAATGTACCTTGTAAGATGTCACTCAATCTGACTATTACATATCCTTAATATACTCAAAATCAGCTTGCTTAAGGAACAAAAAAAAAACATTATATCTATATCAACTCATAACTTCTACTTAAGCAAATCTGAAAGGTCTAACTAGATCTCGCTTGATCCTTTCCCGATGAGAGTCAACACATACTCCATGCAAAGTGACTCGTCCATGGATTTCAAGGTGCTCAGACTCCATGGTTGTTCAGCAAACAACTTCATTGCCTTGACCTGATCAGCCACAAAATTGTTTAATTTGGTAATCTCACACCCCACACAAATTCATGTTGTAAGCTATCATCTTTTCTTTTAATAGTTTCTACTAGCAATTGTGTTTCTACTTTAGATTTCTCTATCATTTTATCAAATGATTTGGCTAGTTTTTCTAATCCTAATCCAACATCTCTAATTGATCTTACTATCTTTTTTTCATTGGGTCGGGATTGGATGGTAGCCGAAGTTTGGTTCACAGACATTGGAGAGTAAGATGATTCTTGTTGCATCACAAAGCCTTCCTCATTAGGATCTTCTTCATTATCAACATTGTCAGCCATGTCTGCTGGAGTTTCAGCTCCTTTCCCAGTTGCACGATCAGCTCCGAAAACGATAGCTAGCCTATCGTGTAGTGGAAAATGTTTCCCTTTCCATCCTTCTGCTTCTTTGTGACTCTATAACAAAAACACTATTGAACTAATTAGTGTATGTTATGTATAAGTGTGAAATATAGTTATATTGGTTAATTACACAAATATGCACATATGCTTGATAGACTTCATCGTTGTCCACCTGAACGCATTTCAGCACATCATCCCATCCAAAACCACTCTTGTTCAATATGTCAAATATTATACCATATTATTTTTTCCACATCTCCATCTTAGACTCGATATAAGGAGTAGCTTTCAATCCCGAACTGGGACACAAGTTTTGTAGTTGTCTTTCAATTATACTAATTATGCCAGATTTGAAACTACCCTTATCACAACGGTTACCACGTGTAACAATGTCTTCTAACAAACTCAACAATACTTCCTCTTCCACTTTAGTCCATGTTCGTCGACTCCTTTTCTTTTGAGGATCATTGTTCTGAGTATTGCCTCCAATTTCCATACCTAACTATACAAATGTATTGAAAAAAAAAAAAAATACATAGTTGGTTAAGATTACAAAAACAAATTGTGATGCATGTAATAAGTAATAAGAGTTATCAAGGCATTGCAAAATTGCAAATAAAGCAATCTGTTTTGATATTTATACATGTCTCAGATAATACAAACCATATAAAAACAATACAAAGTCATACAACAATAACATAAAAGTTACTAAATATAATATGTTATCAGATAATCCAAACCTAAGCAATAATAAGAGTCATAAATACAAGAAACAACTAGAGTCATAAATATAAGAAACAACTAGTGTTTATTGTCTACGACTCCTATTTGATCTCCATTCACCAAACATTTGAGTTGCCTATTTGTCTCTCCATGCGGTCCATTGATCAGAGGATTCAATTGCACCAATAATGCTTTGGCTTATAGAAGCTTGAGTTGGTTGTTCTCTTTCTTTTCTCTCTAGTATGGCTTCTACAAGATCCACTGACATTACTTTCCTTATAAGATTATGAGAAGACAACAAGCGGATATTATTCGACATTGCATCTTTATAGGATAAAACAACGGACTCCTCAAAATTGCCCATCGTATCTTAGGCAACCTAAAACAACATTCTATCACATTTCTTGTTGAAGCGTGCTTCATGTTAAAGTCTTGTCTACTGTTTATAGGTGTACATCCATCTTACCACTCAGAAAGGTGATATCTTGTTCCTCTATATGATGCAAGAAAACCTTCATAATTTGTGTATCCAGTATGTACTAGGTAATAACAACATGAAAGTGTAATTACAAAAATCAAATATTATCTAACCATAACTTAAGTAATTCGGTATCTTGGTTAAATTAAAAAATAACAATGTACCTGTGTGAACTTTTAAGCCATTTGGTCTAGAAATTGCATCTTTAAGAACTCTAGAATCAGATGCTGAACCCTCCCAACTAGCTAACACAAATATGAAACTCTTATTTCTATCGCAAACTCCAAGAATATTAGTAGCAGGCTCACCCTTCCTATTGCGGTACCTTGGCATATCGATTTTCAGGTACATGAACTTTAATATATGTCCAATCTAATGTTCCTAAACAACCCTAAATTAAGGAACAAGACACTGTCAAATAAATAGTATAATTTATTAGTCCAAATATAAAAAAATTTTGAATTATGGGTATGTCATACCTTAAACCACCTCCACCTATCATCATTGCAATTTTCAGGCACAGGAGATGGCGTCGTCAATAAGGTATTTTGTAAGCGAAGGATCCCATTCAAAACCGAATTAAAGTATCTACTAATAGTCTCACTCGACCTTTTAAACCTATTACTGATTGTACGAATATTTACGGGATGTGCAAGGATATGTAAGAAAAGGCAAACTTGCTCTTCAACTGTCACCACTTCATCCATCTTTAATTTTCCATTAGTTCAGAGTAACTCACACAAGAGACCAAACGTTCTCCTATCCATTCGAAGTTGGTTCATACACTCTACATTGCTATCATGTATATAGCTATCTAATACACTCAAGTGAGTTCCATGGTTCAAAAATGTACGATTTTTAAATATACGTCTCTCATACTGTTTTTGAACCAAAATATAAGCTTTAATCAAAGCCAACAAACCCAACATAATTCTCCTCAAGTGCTTATTTCTTGCTATTACATATACCACAATGTCCATCTCATCCATATCTATCAAATTTTGATAACAAAGCCAATTGATCAATTTTGGTAAGAACAATAACAACGCAGCATGATAATCTTTTTAGACCCTAAATAGAGGAAGCAAAAGAGAGAAATGACAATGCACCTTATCATATTCATGAAACAATCAATAACATGCGAAAAAAATAATAAACCAACAACAAAAACCAAGACCCATGAAAATTCCCAATTAATTTAGTTCAATACTTCGATGAGGATAAAATAGACTTCACAATTTCAGTAGTTGAAATTTGTGACTAAAAAATTGAAATAAGCAACGAATATGCTAAGAAGATGATCACAAGAATCAATCAACAAAAAAAAAAACAAAACCCCATAAAAAAACCCCAAATTGATGAGGTGTCTCTTATGTGTCAAACCCATGATAAATTTACAAGAGTTTGCAAAAAATTAAAAAAAGAATGAAACCTTGGAAAAAAAAAAAAAAAAAACCTCCAAATTGATGGGGTTATCACTACTACAGAATGTGGATACCACAACGGTTTTTAACCACGAAAACCGTCGTGGTAATATTTCCACGACGGTTTTCTAACCGTCGTGGAATCCAGAGTCGTGGGATCTTTTCCGATTCCACGACGGTTTTTTACCCGTCGTGGAATAAGTAAAAATAAGGCCAAAAAATTGATATTTAGAAACATACCACGACGGTTCACCACAAACAAAACCGTCGTAGAAGTGAAGCTACCACGACGGTTTTTATTGGAAACCGTCATGGTATCCGACGTACCACGACGGTTGTCTATAGAAACCGTCATGGTAGGAGACATACCACGACGGTTTCTGTAAGCTACCGTCGTGGTAGTTCACCTTACCATGTCGGTGGCTGACAAAACGAGAAACCGTCGTGGTATATAGACCTACCACGACGGTTTCTATAATCCACCATCATGGTAGTTCACCTTACCACGACGGTGGCTGACAGCAAACGAGAAACCGTCGTGGTATATAGACCTACCACGACGGTTTCTATAATCCACCGTCACCTTACCACGACGGTGGCTGACAGCAAACGAGAAACCGTCGTGGTATACAGACCTACCACGACGGTTTCTATAATCCACCGTCACCTTACCACGACGGTGGCTAACAACAAACGAGAAACTGTTGTGGTATATAGATCTACTATGACGGTTTCTATAATCCACCGTCGTGGTAGGTGACGTACCACGACGGTGGCCTATGAAAACTGTCGTGGTATATGGACTTCCACGACGGTTTCTGTTAAAAACCGTCGTGGTATGTTATAACGTAAACAAAAAAAAAAATTAATTCGTTCAATTGAATACCAGTTCATTCATTCCAGTCCATTCATTCATGACAAGAAAAAATAACACAGTCAAGAATAAAATAATAACATAACTGATATGGCAAATAAAATGTCACAACGTACAACAACAATTAATATAACGGCTATACAAAATTGGTGTTCATGCTTTGCCTCAATATTGTATGAAGCTCATGACATGTTGAGTCCACTCTTGCCTAACCAAATTCAATTTAGCTTCAGTATAAGAAGTCTTGTTTTGCAGTAAGGCAAGTCCATCGACGTTCAACGTTATTTCTCGCATGAACCCCAATACAAAATAGCCACACTGCACATTTCCTTGTTGTATAGGGCATCGAGCAGTCTGAATCAACGTCTTGCAGTTGTGTCGCTTTTGTTATTCCTCGTCCCACCAGTAATTTCCAACCATTTAGTGCCCTAACAATTTAACACATATCAATACATCCAGAACAACAATTATGGAATGTCAAATCATTAATATGAACATCAAATAATACTTACAACGTAATTAGTTATTGAAAATCTTCACCCGGATCATTTCCAAGAGGATTAAAATAGAGGACCGAGTCATCCCACGGATTAATAACAGCCAATATTCAATGCTGGCCTCTGTTATATGGCATGAGAACAAGCCTTCCCCTTGGTACGTTTGTTATGATCCGGATGATATTGTCGGCTCTCTCTCGAATGTAGGCTACACGATCTACATTCTGTTGAACTGGCGAGACAAGAAATGGAGAAATAAACTCGAAACGTTGATCCAATCCTGCTCTTGCACAACAATCCGATAAGTAGCTGCAAAATATTAAGTCAAACTTGTTACGCGCGCAAAATCAACATATATATCTATCTTTGAAGCTAATTGGAACAATAATTAAGTATTGTTTAAGGAAAAAACAATTACGTGATGTAAACCATTATACTGCTTGCACTGATTTCTTTAAAGATTATGAAATTGTATACATCTTCATACCCAATATATATGGGCATGTCATCGAACTGTTGTTGTGGGCACGCAATCTGGCTACCGTCACTCAAGGAACTTTGTGCGTAATAAGCCAGCGGTCTCAGTTCAATGGGAATTTCACTAAAGTCAAACGTAGGTACTTCTTCTTCCGTTTGCTGTTGTACCTCCGGTTGTAACTGTAGTTTCTTCCTCCCGGCTCTCTTTTTCGTTCGCTTGCTTCCCTTTGCTTCTGGGTCGGGAGCTTGACTGGAACCTCGACTGGCCTGGCTTAAACTGCTTTGAAGCACAACTAATTTTTTGGGCCAAGCAACAAACCCCCCGACAGCTTCTTCAATATATGTGGCTTCATTCGTCGGAATCGGAAGGAGTGCACGTTTTAATTTTGGGACACTAATTGTCACTCGCACATTCCCCTCGCCTAAAGGAATCCCATGGACTGTGTCGGTTGGAACAAAGTCCATGTATGCCCTGCCTATTGCAACCAAAACATCTCCACCATTAATTAAATCAGTAAGGAAAAGCTGGCATTCCTTACTTGCATTAGGCATGGGCTGCGAATCCGACGCGTCGGCTTCCTTCTCATTGAGGGTGCAACTCACCTTGAAACTGTTGTGCTGATCAACAGTAGGTGCGGTTGCCTCCTCGGCCATCGTCTCACGGTTGATACCGTGCTTTGCACAAAGTTCCTGCACCGTTCTTTCCAATGCAGCCAGCTGTCGTTTCATATAGGAGACTTCAGGATTCTCCCTTGAAATATTCATGGAATTGAAGTATTGCGACTGCTTTACAAACTTCGATTGCCCACGAATACGACCGGAATGCTCGGCATTACCCAAAGACTTGGTCAAAATGTCTTCTGTACCCACGGATTCGAAGCTTCCTTGGGTATCTTGTTGTGTTAATTCGTCCTATAACAATTACACAATATGTTATTGAGCCCGTAAATATAATGGAGACAATCTTACTCTATATTTGAAATAGGATCCATAGACTTACTATTGCTTCGCCAATAATTTTAACCGATGGATTCTTGTACTCTCCATCGGGTTTGAGCCGCGTGTCCTGCCAAATAAAATGTCGGGCCGCATAATCCCCCGTCTGTTCGAACTGCAATTTAGTAATTAAAGTTAGTAAACATAAATAAGACACGTAAAAAAAAATTCTAAATAGACTTGAAGCTTTTTTCCCAATTAATTAACGTACGATTTCTTGATCACGTTTCCTATAGCCGTCTCGGCCTGTGGTAGATCCGTATTTGCTCTTTTTCCTTGTCTCGCTTCCTTGTTGGGATAGCCTCTTGAAATCTGCCTTCCGTCGATAGGTAATAAACCTTTCCCAATCGTCCTAGCTAATGGTTGGGTAATTTTGAACCACTTTAGCCGGTCGTTGCCAAACAGTTTTTTATCAATATGATCCCTAACAAAGGCTTGGTAAAGATCATATCTAAAACATTTAGCCGACTCCCACAGGACTTCAAAACTTGTTTTTTGTTCGATTCATCAACTGTGAATGAAGTTACAACTTCCAACCACACTCGTTCTTTCCTCAGTTCTAAATCAGCAGTTCTGAAACCATCAATCCAAATTGGAATGTGCTCCCGAGCTAGCACTCCAATCCAACTCTGTAATTCATCACCTTCCTTGCATATTGGTTGCCCTTTTGAGTCAAACGAAACTTGAATTCGTTCTCCCCTCGTCCTAACAACGTGCACTCTTTTAAGGAGAGTTGCTCTTCGTTTTCCATCCTCGTCGACATTGAATCTTGAAGAGTTGGTTTTTCGTGGTTTTCCAACTTGAGTTTGTGTTGACACTTCCTCCTCCTGATCTTTTGACATTGTAAATCAATATAAAACAACAAAACACCAAATGTGATTAAAAACAAAACCTCATCGCCATTAAATCATTACAAAACCTTAGCACCAAAACACATAAAAATCCCACGAATTCATACATTAGATCTATGTAAATCAAGCATGTACACAAAAACTTTACAAAAACAACGGAAATGACACACAACCTAATCAAAGGGGCATTTAATCGAACATGTAATATACAAACAATCACCACAAACAAAAACTTGAATTTTTATCCGGAAAATTCCCAAATCCGAGCCTTACCCAATCAATTTAATTCAATCTACAACTAATTCTCGCCCAAAGAGGCATTTAATCAAACACGTAATATGCAAACAATTAACTCACAAAAGCAAAACTTTTTAACAAATCCGAGCGTTACCCAACCATTTTAAATCAATGTAAATCACAAACACAAGCAACAAGGACCAAAATCTTTTCTCTGGCTTTTGCCCATTTCGGCTTTGAATGTAATCAATTTGGACAACCACAATCAACAACCACTACGGACAAAATATGATTTAGTGGACGGAAATTACCCATATTCATGCATTACCCAAGCAATATACATTACAACTTACCGGATAGTAGAGCGTGGGTACGGGCAGAGTGGTAGAAAATTTGGGACAACACGGGTTGTGGGCGGCGAGAGAGACTGGGAAAGTCCGAAAACAAGCGTCGTTGGTGGAGAATGGAGGAAACTACGTGAGTGGTGGAGGATGGCGTCAGAGTTTGAGTGATATTGATCAGAGAGTTTTCGATGAATTTAAAAGGAGGGAGCGACGAGAGAGAAATGGAGAGAGGAAATATACTGGGTATGGAGTTTGAGTGTGTATTAAAGACTGCAAAAGTGAATAAGGCTCGGGCTGAAATGGGTTTGGGAAAAATGGTGTTGTTTTTAGGTTTTATTAAAAGCGGCAAAAAGTTGAACAATTTCCAAAAATTTCAAAACTTGCCACTAAAACATCTACCACGACAGTCTGGAAAAAAACCGTCATGGTAACGAAAACTACCACGACGGTCATGAAAGTAAACTGTCGTGGTATGTCATCTACCACGACGGTCTTTATAAAAAACCGTCGTGGTAGGCTTCAATGAAATACTATATACCACGACGGTTTTCTTCAAAGACCGTCGTGGTAGGCTTCAGGGTTTTTTCATCCACCGACAATCTACCACGACGGTCTTATTATAAAACCATCGTGGTAGGCTTCAGGGCTTTTCCATCCGTAGACATTCTACCACGACGGTCTTCTTATAAAACCGTCGTGGTAGGGTGCAGGGATTTTTGACATTCTACCACGACGGTCTTCTTATTAAACCGTCGTGGTAGGCTTCAGGGTATTCATATCTACCACGACGGTCCTCAAAGAAAACCGTCGTGGTAGGCAACAGGTTTTTTCTAGCTTCACCAACATTCTACCACGACGGTCTTCTAATAAAACCTTCGTGGTATTTGTATACCACGACGGTCTTCTACAAAGACCGTTAGGCTTCAGGGTGTTTTATGGTGTTTCATTCCTCAAACTCCTACCACGACGGTTTTAAAGGAAAACCGTCATGGTAGATCATATACCACGACGGTTTTTTCCAATAACCGTCGTTGTAGATAAGAATTTTACAAAAATTGTTTTAAAAATTGTTAATATAATCCCTTTAAGCGACCAAACCTGTGTGTTGTGCAAGCATTCACGCCTGTTCTTATTTGCTTCCAAACATATTTGCATGTTAAATAATTCCCATATAATGTGCGTCATTAAAAAACCGTATCTAAATGTTTACAACGTAAGAAACTAAAATCTTTTGTTAAGTATTTTTTTTTCTTCTTTTTTTTGGGCTTCTCAACACATGTCCACTCGACGTCCAATCGAAGTAAGTGTGAAACATCATCGTCAAAATCATCATTCTCCTCCACCGGTGGCAAACCCGTTGTAAATGATGGAGTGTCAGTGCAATCTTCAATGTCTTCTTGGCCATCCCAGATTATTATTGGCTTCATTGGCACAACTAAAGATAACTCTAAATTTGCGGGATCTGTTGTACAAAATACTTGTACCGCTTGTGACGCTATGATGAAAGGATCATTTTTGTATCCCAATCGCCTAAAGTCCACCACTGTCACGCCGTCACTATCAACCTTAACATAATTATTGTCAGCCCACTTGCATTTAAAGAGTGCTATTCGCAAGCCGCAATAATCAAGTTCCCAAATATCTTCAATGAACCCAAAGTAATTCATGGAACTATATACTGGATTCTTATCCTTTGCGGATGAAATATGCATAGACTCGACCCGAAGGTTGACATCACTATTCTGTACGGGATGCTTCTCATCTCTTTCCCGAGTGTAGAAGGAGTTGCCATTGACAAGGTACGATGTATATCTTGTGACTATCGATGACGGACCTCTAAATAGCTTCATTACGTCTTGTGAAATGCCAAGCTTCAAATGCAAAAATTTTCTTATCCACTCACGAAATGTCCGATTCTGCTAATCTTGAATCCACTTCTCACTTCTTCTTTTTCTTGGATTCACAGCTCTTAATTCCGCCATATGAACTTGAAAGAAAGGCTCCATTTCCTTAGCATTGTGCAAAACATACAAACAAGCTTTTTCCCATTCATCTTGATTTACTGATGAATGAACGGCCATGGATAGTCCTTTCGACGTAAATAGTCCGCTTGTTGGCAACCCTATTGGATCCGCGTTGGACAAATACTCAAAGCAAAATTCAACTGATTCCTCGGCTATGTAGTTTTCCACTATACAACCCTCCGGCCTATTTCGGTTCTTCACATATCCCTTCAAAACCTTCATATACCTTTCAAAAGGATATATCCACCTCAAATACACCGGGCCACATAACTTAACTTCCCGAACTAAGTGCACACATAGATGGATCATTATATCAAAAAAGGCTGGTGGGAAATACTTCTCAAGCAGGCACAATGTCATAACCAATTCCGATTGTAGCGAATCTAGCATCATTGGATCAATTACCTTAGAGCATATTGAATTGAAAAATGAGCATAACTTCATAATTGAGTATCCCACATCTTTTGTTAAAAATCCCCGCAAAGCAAGAGGTAATAATTGTTGCATCAAGATATAACAATCATGTGTTTTCATTCCAACAAGCCGCAAATCTTTCATCGACACCAACCTTTTGAAGTTTGAAGAGTACCCGCTTGGCACTTTCACGGAAGCAAGCCACTCACAAAGCTTTCTCTTTTCGTGTCTAGATAATGTGTGTTTTGCTGGCGGTAAGTAAGTGCCGTTCGATCTTTTCTCGAGGAGCAAATTCGTTCTAATCTTTATCTCTTTAAGGTCCAACCGTGCCTTTTCACCGTCTTTAGTCTTATTCGGAATGTCAAGTAACGTGCCCATTATCGATTCACAGACATTTTTCTCAATATGCATAATATCTAAGCAATGACGAATGTAAAGTGACTTCCAATATGGAAGTTCATAGAAGATTGACTTCTTCTTCCAAGGTCCATCGACAACTGGATCCTTACGTTTCCTCTTTCCCAAAACTACCTTCACATCTTTAACCATCTCAAATACATCTTCGCCACTCAAAATCCGAGGAGCGGTTCTTTCTTTGGTATTGCCATTAAAAGCCTTCTTCTGTTTGCGATATCGATGATTTTTCGGCAAGAATCTCCTGTGACCAAGGTAAACGGTTTTCCTACCATTTTTCAACCGGATGGAAGATGTTTCCTTCATACAAACGGGACAACCTATAGAACTCTTTACAGAATAACCAGATAGGTTGCCAAGTGCAGGAAACTCATTAATTGACCAAATCAACATTGCGCGAAGATTGAACGTATCTTGACGGTAAGAATCTCTTACTTGTAAACCATCATCCCACAACCTTTTTAGGTCATCGATTAATGGTGCCAAGTAAACATCAATGTCATTCCCCGGTTGTTGAGGGCCTGAAATCAATAATGTCAACATCAAGAACTTCCGCTTCATGCAAACGTCTGGAGGGAGATTGTAGTTGACAAGTATGACTGGCCAGGTACTATGCCGACTACTCATATTACTATGCGGGTTCATTCCATCCGTCGACAAACCGAGACGTAAATTCCTTGGTTCTGCACTAAAATCTGGATGATTGTCATCAAAGGTCTTCCATTGCGGTGCATCGGCCGGATGCCTAAGCTTGCCATCATCAACACGTATATCATGATGGCATGTCAAACTCTTAGCATGCTGTGCATTACAGGATAAAAGGCGGAAACGTGGAGCTGGTGGAATGTACCATAACACCTTCACCGGCACTCCTTTACTACCATTCGATGGCACCTTGCCCTTCTTCCATCTTGACTCATTACAAACCGGACATTCATCTAAATCTTCATATTCTCTCCGGTAAAGGACGCAATCATTTGGACAAGCATGTATCTTCTCGTATTCCATTCCCAACGTGCTCAACGTCTTCTTCGCCTCGTACATACTAGGTGGCACTTTGTTATCCTCCGGTAGAATATCTTTTAGAAAAGCTAAAAGAGTCGTGAAACTAGAATTCGTCCACCCTCCCGACGCTTTCATATTCTATAATTTAACCAATGCCCCTAATTTTGTATATTTTGTACACCGACATACAAGGGCGTTTCGGTATCATTAATCATTTCCTCAAATAACTCCGGATGGTGCACAAAGTTTTCTTCCAAATCATTTATCATACTGTACATATTATCACCAACGTTTTCCTCAACAATAGGCTCTTTACCTTTAGTACTAGTCGATGTATACTTAATATCGACACAATCTTCGCCATGTAAATACCATGTTTGGTAAAAACAAATAATTCCATAAGCGCGTAAATGCCCTCTAACATCCAATGGAATGAGATCTATGATTACCACAAACTTGACACGGACACCGAATCTTATCGTCTTGTGTATGAGCTTTGGCAAATGACAAAAATTCTTCAACACCATCTTCATATGCTTTAGACAATCTATCAAACCACATCCATTTCCTATCCATGATTTGCTCGCAAATCCTAAACCAATAAATCAAAGTTCTCGAAGTCAAGGTGTGCATATTTTTAAATTGCATGCATTAATATCATTTGCATTTAATTAGTTATATACAAAGACTCCCGGCACATGCATTAATTAAATCAACAATTTATTTACTAAAAAATCCAAAAAACATAACAAAACTAAAAATACAATTAAAAAAACCGGCTCGGGTTATTTAACTAAAAAATCCAAACTAAAAATACATCGTAATATAGGATTTTAAAATACATTGATTTAGGATTTAACTAAAAAATCCAAACTAAAAATCCAAACTAAAAAAAACCAATCTAAAAATACATTGATTGTGATCATTTAATTATACACTTTGCAGTATTTAACGTATCAAAAGTAATCCAAAAAAATGTAAATTAAAATTAATATTCTGGGTTCGTAAATAAAAAATTAATAAAGAGGAAACCATCAAAAAGATGAGTTTGTGTCATCATGATTTACAAGAATGATGATCGACCAGTAGATGGTGGTGGGTGGCGTCCAACAGCGGTGTATGGAACTGTTGTCGGAGCGATCTGATCTGATTTTTGTTCACGGTAGCTGCTGTATCAATGTGGGAAAAACAGGGCAACTCGATCTGATATGTCTGAACAAAAGGACGATGCTTCCACGACGGTTTCATGGAAACCGTCGTGGAATATCCGAGACTTCCACGACGGTTGTTTAAAACCGTCGTGTAATCCCCGAGACTTCCACCACGATTTCTGGAAAACCGTCGTGGAAGTCAAGACTTTCACGACGGTTGTCGAGAACCATCGTGGAAATACATACTTCCACGACGGTTTTCAGAGACCGCTTTTTGTTACGTGTTTTTGCCTCAGTTTCCACGACGGTTTTTAAAAAACGGTCGTGGAAGCTCCGTCGTGGTATCCACATTATTTAGTAGTGTATTAACATACACAATGGTGGTATGGACAAAGTAAAAATAAAAAAAAATAAAAAAAAAACTCAAAAAAATTCACCCGAAACGCAATAGACCCATGAACAAATACACAAAGGTTTGCAAAAAAAAAAATATATATATATATATATATATAAATGAAAACCTATCATCACAATTTGCCAAACACAATAAAAAATCACAAGATTGGAAACTGATGAACTAAATATGGAAAAAAAAAATCAAAATATAGGAAGGAAGTTTACCTTTCATTGTCTCTTGTCGAGGCAAAGCCAAATTGCTAGATCTGTGACCAGAGTTGCGTGAGAGAGTTAGAGGGGGAGTTGTGAAGTGAATCTAGAACGAGACGAAGAAGAACGCCAAGAACCTAACGAAGAGATGAAGGATATATGATAGAAATCAAAGGAGAATACGAGTTTGTAGATGGAAGAAAATAGTCTAATCCTATCTAAAGCATTAGACAATCCCATTTGATTTGGAGGACTAATAGTCCATTACAACTCCAGACTATTTTTAGTCAACAGATAACTTATTCAATCAAATGGTGTCACCAAATGTAAGAATAAAATTCATAATCCTAATCCTAGTCCTAATCCTGCGTAACAAACACACCCTTATCTCTTATTACACTTTAATGGACTCTTCATAGCGGATCCAATGCTCATCACTTGATAATTTTACAAAAATTTACTTTTTTTTTTTTTTTTTTTTGCTTTGTTCATCTATCTCACACATGGAAAGTGCATTTTCCAATTAGTATATAAAAGAAGAATATTCTCTACGTATTTTAACTTGTCAAGCCAGAGTTTTTTTGGATTTTTTTTTTCCAATTCTTTTATCATCTTTTTTCCTACCTGATGTGATTTCTCCTGCTACTTTTTTTTTTCTTGGGTTTCCGTTTCTTCCCTCTTTCTCTTCATCTCCCTTATCAATTTCCCCCTTTGAATTTTGAAAAATACTAAGGATACCAATTCTAATCCCAATTTTTGAATACCAACTTATGTGATATATTAGTTGTCATTTTTTCATTAGTAAGCGTTCAAAACATTGTCACTTCAATTGATTGTATTTACTAATGAAAATATAATACATGAGTTGGTACTAAAAAAATTGAAATTGGAGTTGAGGTCCCTAGTATTACTCTTTACTTTTTGTTTCTGTGTCTTTTCTTTAAAATCTTCTTACTTTCTTTTTTTTTTTTAATCTAACTTTTCCCTCAAAAAAACGTATTCATCTTTTATTTTAAATATGTATCACCAAATATATTTTTCTACTATTTTGTCCTTATTATGTAAATATTTTTTGTCAAATATAAATACTCACTTAAATGTTTATCTTGCATGTTATGAAAAATTATCTTATTGAATGTGATATTTATAACTACTATGAATTATCTCATTCATTTTTCTTTTTAAAAATGTGTCCTTACTTACTCATTATTTGTATTTTCATTTAGTACATTCTCTCAAACTGCTAAAGTCTTAGATTGATTTTTGCAGCAACAAAAAAAAAAAAAAAAAAAAAAAGAACTTTTGTGAAAAATACCATGACATGTTATCATGTGCATTTAATCATTTAATTATTTATTTTAAAATGTCAATTATAACTTTCATCTCTACTATGATACCATCCAGTATCCACGATCATACCAGGCAGTCGATGGTCATCGGTTGGTAACCGTTTGGTTATTGGTTGATAACCAAGTTACTGGGTGGTTACCATCAACGATGATTCCAACCTATCGATGGTCATCAGTTGGTAACCAAAGATACGGGGTAATTACCATCCAAGACAATTCCGACTGATTGATGGTCATTAGTTGGTAACCATTTGGTTACCAGTTGGTAACCAAGATACTAGCTCGTATCCATGATGATTCTAGACAGTCGATGGTTGCCGGTTGGTAACCATTTAGTTGCCGGTTGGTTACCACTTGGTTACCATTTACCAATCGGTAACTGTCTAGTTACAACTAACGGCGAGTTACCATTCAATAACTGCCTAGTTACCTATCGGTAACCACCTAGTTGTTGACTGGAAATAGACTCCTGAATTTTTCCGAGTTTTGTCAACCAAAAATCATCAAAATTCCACAAAATTCATTAAAAAAATTAGGATTTATAAACAAAATTCCACAAAATCTAAATTCATAAATTTTTCACCAAAAAAAAAAAAAATCAACATCCTAAAATAAAAAGAATGTATATCTATTGCATAATTGGAGATTATTATCAATACACTCATATCTGCAATAGCCTCACCAAATGCTGTGGTGTGTACTCCAGCTGCAAACACAAAAGAACATTGATCAATGTTCAATACCATTAGCAAACAAACATGAAAATCAACTCTAATCTCAACTTTTGACTACCAACTCACGTATTATATTTTTTATTGATAGATGTAATCAATTAATGTGACAATACTTTAAACACTTACCAACGAAAAAAACGACAACTCATATGACACATAAGTTGATATTCAAAAATTAGGATTAGAGTTGACATTCCTAGTATCAAATAACGTATCATGATATTTCTCATAAATTCTTTTATAAACAAATAATGTTTTCACTTTCTTGTCTTCAATTATATATTTATAGTTAAGAAATAATTTTTCTGAAAAAAATAAAAAAATAAAATAGATACACATGTGCAATGCACGTGATTATGCTAGTTGAATTTACAATACTAAAATCTATTTGTGAATATAGACCATAATTAACGCAAATGCTTATTTTTTCTTTCACCCAACACCAAATATTTTAGTAGAGAAAATCCTCAGTTTTTCTTTTCATTCAACTATGAAAGGGGCGTCTATTAACATCCATCCGTCTACTTTTCTCACCTTTCTTTTTTCTTTTTTTTTAATTATCCATCAATTAAAAATTGAAATATCCATTATTACTTATTACACCCCTCTTTTTATTCCACAACAATCCCTATATATAAATAATATTTAAATTCTTTTTGCATCCACCAACCAACAAATAACACCCTTTTTAAAAAAAAAAAAATCCTTTTTTATCATTATTGTTTTTCTTATTTTTTGACTTTTTTTTTTTCAGAAATTCAATAATAATGAAATCATTGTAAAATATATGGATTGTAAGTTATTATTTGTAATTTTCTTGTGAAAATAGTTGTTACAAAAAATAGTTAATGTGCAGAGAAAGACAAAATTACAGGATATAATACAATTTTCTGATGATTAAATTTGTTATTCCATGTATCAAAGCAAGATGATTAATTTGTTGTTAATCCATTAAATTTTTAAGATAAAACAAATAATTTTTTTACGTTTTAATTTATCTCCTAAAGATAAATCAAGATTTTTTTCAACCTTCACAACAAAAATCAAGATTTTAATTTTAAGAAGAAGAAGAACTGGGGGGGGGGGGGGGGGGGGGGGGGGGGGGGGATGGGATTTGGGGGGGTGGGGGGATTGGGGGGTTTTTTTGATTGGTGAGTATAAAAGCTAAAGGGTAGAATTAAATTGTAGGGATTCTTTTGGAATAATAACAAGAGTGTAACAAGTAATAATGAACATTTAAATTTTAATTTGTAGATAATTTGAGAAAAGGATGGGAAAAGTAGATGGATGGGTGTCAATAAACGTCTCTGCTGTACAATTCTAATAGATTTTAGGCATGATGATCTTCGCACATCAAGAGAGAGTATTTTGATAAGAAATAGTACAAAATGATTTGAAGGAAATAAAGAAACCACAAGAAAAAATAGACGAAAAAAAGAGGATATTTAAAATATATATATATATATATATATATATTAATAGGGATGCATTGAAAGGAAGAAGGGTAAGGCTTTAGGAAAATGAACAAAAATTTACCCTTACAAAATGACCAAAATAAATTGACAAAATGTTTGAATAGTAACCAAAAAAAAAAAGGACAAAAATGTTTGAATAGCAACCAAACGAAATTGTTATATAGAAAATTAATTAACGTACATATGAGGAAAAAAATGATGTTTTTCCTTACAAAAAATGATGTTTAAATAGGGGCCTATTTGTGAAAAAATAATTCAATAGGACAAATAAAATAGGCAGTTATTAAAGTAATATTTCAAACAATGGCAAAAAAATTCTAAGTGAGGATGTATTTGGAAAAATAAATTATTACACAATATGGATAAAATAAAAGAATAAAGTATTTTCGTAATACATATTTAAATTAGAAGGTTTAAGATTTTAGGTAGAGTCTCTCTTCTGGCAGTCTCTTTTCAACAGATATATCCAGCAAGCTGGTGTAAACCATCCGATGGGAATTGAACGGCTTGATAGCAAAGTCATATGAGGGGCAAAGGTATACAAAAATCTGACATGCTTTTGTAGAGGGGCCCCACACTATTTTTATGTTTTTTGGAAAAAAAAAAGGGTATCTTGAATTCTATGATTCTATTTTTGACTCTAACCATCAACTAGAGAGTGAAACAAGAGAGACATTAAACCATAGCCAAACCCACACCACAGATAGATAAAACAAAGTTTGAAATTGGGAATTGAAGGACATTCTAGGACAGATAAAAAATCGTCGTGATAATTTTCGACGATGGTTAAAAATCGATGTGAAATCTATAATTTCTATTGGTGAATAATAATAATAAACACAAAACGACAAAAGCAAGAAAATAAAGGGAAAGAAACGATAGGCAAATGTTAGGTAATAAGGATGTTAAATTAGATTAGATCGGATTTGAAAAACGAATATTAAAAAAAATAAACACATAAGTTCTAAGAAACTCAGTTTATAAAATCACCATGTTTAGTTAAAATGCACAGAAAAAAGAAAAAAACAAAAACAAAAACAAAAACAAAAACAATCTTGTCTTAACAAAAAAAAAAAAAAACTTTAGAAAATTCTTTCTAAAACATTTCACTAAAAATTACAAATTTCTTCCCCCAAGTAGTTATGTTCAATTTGGATTCTCTCTCTTTTTGGTTGTGGGGCTAGTACAAGACTTGCTATGCACTTGTAATCCTCATCCCCAACGACGTAGCATGCCCCTCTAGCTCTTAAGAAAGACGACAAAAGTATCCAAACTGATCACCATGACGTTTCGTTTTCTACGGTCAAATGCTTTCACCAGTCAGGTCTTTCTTTTGAAATGTATTCGGAAGCTTCACAACCACTCATTGTTTAAAGCATATTGGAGAATTTTCTTCACTACCATCTTTATTAAAATGTTTTTCAGATGGGTCCACGAGCAACTACTTCTTCATTTCCCTAGTTGAAGAGGTTTTTGTTTCATATATGGTCTCAAAATCCAAGTTTTTATCAAGTTCTCTTAATTCCGTATTATCCTCTTTCTGCTTTGTTATTTGCTTCTTCAATCAAAGCTCTGTTTGGATTTGCATTGGAATTAATCACACACAACGTACGACCTCTCTCTCTGGTAAGTATATATTGTCTCTTCCTTTGTGTTTTCGTTCATTAAAAGAGAAGGAAAAGAATATGATGAAATAGAATTTTGGTCTTATGGTTAACATGATGAAATCCCCTCACTTCCACACAAATGATTGTTATTAGCGTAATTTTTCTAACATTGTTTGAATATGTGCTTAAATATAATTTACAAATTTTGCTTGCAATTATACCTTGCAAGAGTATCAACTAATTAGCTGGACGTGTTTAAATATTTTCTTCTCTTAACGAAAAATTAAATATCTTGTGGGTTCTTAGTAATTTGTCTATCACTCTTATTCCTTTGTATTTCAAGAACAAAAACCAGGTCAGCTGGTTTTTAAAAAAGAGGAAAATTTTAATAATTTGATGATAAAAAGTTGTAAATAATAAAATTAAAAGTAATAGTGTAAATAATAATATTTACTAAAATCCCTTAAAAAAACTTACTAAAATATTAATATTTACCAAAATAATAAAAACAACAATAAAACAATTAGATTCTATTTACCCTCATTTAAAAAACATTAAAAAGTATTTTAATAAAATACGGAAATCAATAATAGTTTTCAGTAAATAGTGATATTTACTTGATCCAAATAATATGAAGAAATAAAAAAAAATAGTAAATAATAATATTTACAGTAAATATTTATATTTACCTGATTTGAAAAAGAGAAAAAAAAATTTATTACCATAAAAAGCAGTATATATATATTGTTTATTTATCAATAAATTTGATATTTACTAGATATGTCCGATATTTACTTGATAAATTCACTAGTTGATTTATTTATCAATTTTAGTTATTTATATGTATAGCAGATATTTACAAATCAATTTTTAGAGTGTTATGTACAATGTTTTTTAAATTTTTTGTATATCTAATAAATATATTATTTGTATAGTATATCCAATTCTTTTTAAATCTAAATATTTACACAACATAAATAAATTTATGTACCAAGCAATATATATTTACTAAGTAAAATTATCGAATACATCTAATATTTATTAGATAAGATTTAAAAGATAACTCTCGTATTTAACTGTAAATCTTTAGACTATCTCATAAATATCAATATTTATTGGGTATGATTTATTAATAAATTTTGTATTTATTAGTAAAATACTAATATTTACAAATAAATAATTTATTAGGTATAAATTTTTAGTAGTGCATATTAAGATTTACTAATAAATGTCATTTACTTACTAAATTAATAATTTTTAAAACAACTTAAATTAAGAGTAAATACTAAGATTTAGATTCACTTCATAAATTGATAATTTTTTAAAACAACTCTCAACACTAGATTTACTAGTAAAATACTAAGATTTGAATTACTTAATAAAATGATAAATAACATATTTTCCAATAAATCCACTATTTACAATAAGCTCAGATTTTATTAAAAATTATGTATCCACCCCAAAGCAGTCCAAAAATAACCAAAACCCTAAGTCAAAATACCTAAATCTCGCCGACCATCTGTCACCGCCACCTGAACAGCACCGACGGAAGGAGCCGCCATCATCACAGCTTGGCCGGATGTCAAACCTCACCGGCGTCGGAGACAGAAAGAGAAAACAGAAACCAAAAGGAATTGTGGCTGTCGAGGTCAAGATCCGATCGTCGAGGTTCGATCGCGGTCGTGATCCAGTCGCCGTCGAGAATTGTTCACGGTTGTGATCCGTTCGCCATCACCATTCGAGCGCTACCGGAGAAGCTCTTTGGTCGCGAGCCAAGGACGGAAAAATCGCGAGCCAAGGACGAAAAAATCGCGAGCCACCGGAGATCTTCATGTGACTTCGCGAGGACGTCGGCCTCCGACGTCAGTCTCTTAACCGCCGTCCTGTCGTCCCCTTGTGCGAAGTCCACCGGCGTGGCGACCTCCCATCGGAGAGATAGATACAGACAGAGAGAAACAGGGAGAAGAAGGGTAAATTGTGACAGAGAAAGTAGAGGGGGTAAAATGGGAAAACGTTGATTAATTTTGAAAATAAAAGTCAGCATGTGCTATCATTTTATTATGATTTAAAAAATGCTATTTATTTCATTAGTAGGTATAAAATATGTACAATCACCGTTAGAAAAATATCACCAAGATTACACTCAATAATCTGTACTAAATTATATTTGAAAGTATCAATTAATTTAAATTTCTAAAAGTAAGGTATATTTGACACAACTTTCTAAAAAATGTTTTTGACTTTTCGAGTCTAAAAATTACTTATTGATTAATTAAAAAAAATATATCTAAAAGCTATAGTTTGGCCTGCGTATTAGGCCAAATAAGATAGTTTGGCCTTATTTTATCAGAGAATTTTGAGGAATGACCTTAAAAGAGCATACGTTTGGAGTTTTTCTCCTTGGCTACATGAGTTTTACCCTCTTTCAAGACAAGTCAAAAAGTCAATTTAATGTGTCTTTCGAAAAATACCCCTGACTAATCAAATTTGTATTCTAGTATATTACTGAGATACCTTTCGGTATTCATTGAAAATACCATTTTATACTCTACCATATTTTTATTTTTTGTTTTTCTGAGATTATTTAAATATGTAAAATGTTAAAAATAGACTAATATAAAAAAAAAAAAAAAATTTGAAGACAATATTTTAATGAAAAATAATTTCTTAAATCAATGTGATTTCTTTACAAAGAAATGTCTAAAAGAAATTATAAGAAAATATAAAAATTTACAAAATATGAAATATTTCTTTAAAAAAATAATATAAAATAAATATTTATACTAAGAATAAATATTAAAAAAATAAAAAAGAATAAATGTTAAAAAAATGTGATATATAGAAATTATATTTAAATTTTAGAAAATAAATGCATTGAGATAATTAAATTAAATTAAATCTTATAAATTTAAGATATATAAAAGTTTTTTTTTTTCTTATTTTTTAATAAATAGATCCTATAAATGCTACATGATATATATTATTTAGTGATAATACAAAAGCATTCAAATAATGGGAGAGGCTGTGGTAGAGCCTCTCCCAGAGTAACTACCGGTAAAGCTTTTTTTTAAACCGTTGAAATTTAATCGAACGGTTGAAATGTTGTTAGTGTACCATACTTATCATATACTTTACCTCATATTACCATTCCCACCCCATGTCTTCTCCGTCACCAGCGACCTTCCCGTTGCCGGCGATAGCCCCGACGCTGGCTGTAACGCCCCGACTTCCCACGCCGGGTCATCACTTTACTTGCATACTTAACTTAAACTTGCGGAAAATTTGGGAGAATTTTTTTTTTTTCTTTTAAACTTTATTTTAAAACTTTGAATTTGAACTTCATTCCCAAACTTATACTTACTGATAGGTACTTACTCGAGTACCGAACTTTCAAACCCTCCTTGAAGGCCATCATAATCAAATTGTAGACCAAACCCGACTTAATGCGGATTGGTACCACAAGAGGTAACTTGCTTGCCATGCATATATAAACTTTGTCATTCATACTTAAAACATTATGAAAATATGAAAACCCTTTTTCATCACAACATATTTTATAGAGTATATTATTATTATTATTTTTTTCAAAATCCGTGGCAGTGTCCATCTCACATTTCACAGTCCGCAGCACCAGCCTTCCACAGTATTGCATCAGAGATTGCTGGCAGGTTGTTTACCTACAGCATAGACGTAAGACATGAGCTTTCGCTCAGCAAGTACAACTGTTACATCCGCGACGCAAAACACATATCATTATGCATGAACTAATTATGACCTCTTATAAATCAAATATGGATTTATAACTTAGCTTAGTTCTATTCCTTTACTTAACATGTGTGCTCATACCGTGGTACATAGCCAAGGAATGGTTGAAGGCGGCAGTCCGTTTTAACTCAAACCATGAAACACAAAGTTTAACATGGAGTAGTTTAAGTAGCCATCCAATCCAACTCAAACCATTAACCATACCATTTAAACCCGCCTTTGTGGCAAGTCGGTACGACACAACATCTTACTTGTCTTGTTCTTACTAGGTGGTTTAACATTAGTGAACATGCTTCATGATGTCACAATATTACAACATATAACATAACATAACCTCATTCATAACATACCATAACATTACACGACATAACATATCATCACATGCCATAACATACCATCACATTAGGCAAGTAACAACAAAGGACCTATGCTGTAGGCGGAGTTGTACTTACCTCTCTTGCTATGTCCTGCGTAGTGCTGCTCCTTTTCTGAGTACAGCTGCAGGTTCCCTCCTGCTTGTTGAATGACATAGGTGAGGTTCTAATTAGTATTATGGAATGTTGGTGATCTAACCAACATGCCTACATAATCCTAGTTGTATATCCCCGATACTAGGTGTCTTACTGGGTTACAAATAGTAACCCTATTATTTTAAAAATAACCCAATATGGATTAATCTTTGAGAGGTTACGTTGGATATCCTCATGTACTAAATCTTTATACATACCATTAGGGTTAGGTTACCTTCCTAACCTTGGGCTTTATTCTTGTCCATAATTATTTGGTTACCTCAATTAACCTTATATCTTAGCCCAATTTATTAATCTTGGTATCTTTTAGGGTTATCTTGACTAACCCTTAAGGTTAATTGTAGTCCAACTCTTGGTCAACCAAAGTCAATTTTTGGTCAACTAAGGCTAACCTTATATGAGTCAAACTTGGGCTTTAGGCTTGACCCAGTAATTCGGATATCACTTCCGGTTACTACCCGTAATCGTCTTACTTAACTAATTTTAGTTTAAAAATCTACTTTCCATTTCTTTGGAAAATTGAGTAAATTAACTTCAAAAATCTTTTACTTAACTCACAAAAATTCATATTCTTGAAATAGGTCTTTGTAAAAATCATTTAGGGCTGGAAGCTACCTTTGGAACAGTTTCCATAATCAAAACAGTGGTTTTGGAGAAAGATACAATTTTTTTCAAACTGTTTTTAGAAAATCCTGTGCAGGAATTTCTTGTTCCCTGCACAGTCTTTATAAAACTGTGTCAGTTTAAAGATCTGAATTGAATTTGAAAAAGTTGTCTTCATGAAAGTTTTAGATCTCGAAAAATCCTAAAACTTTCATGTTTTGAGAAAAATCCATTTTTGCTTGTATTCTCGTCAGTTTTAACTTGAACTTGCTGGACGTGTAGACTAGGTCTGGGCAGACCAGTCTCGGTTTTCTGTAAAAACGGAGGCTATTGGAGCCTCATTTTGCAAATCGGTCTGCGATACCACCTAGGAAAAACTGTTCCGAGAAACTTTCATGTTTTAAGTTTTCTCTAATTCGACCTTTAAAGGCCTCAAATTTCAATTTTCCCGAAACTGGCCAATTGGCACCCGAACTGGCAGTTTTCGGTTTAGAGTTCGTTTTACGTCCAAGACGTGGAATCTAGCTCAACCAACCACCGCGGGAGCTCTAATACACACATGCAGTGGTTTTCTAGCGTAAATCATTCATCCATTCAAGGCAAAACCCTTGGGTGTTCTTGCACCAAACTAGGTTTTGCAAAACATTTGATTTGCATCACCATTCATCAATCAAGCTTCTAATCTAGCTCAAACATAAACATGCATGACCTATAACTTCTTAGACATATTGGGGACATATATCAAACACCTTATGTGCATGCATGAAACCCTAATAATCATGCAAGCATAATTAGCAACTCATGCACCATAACCATAATTGAGACCTTAGCACCCTAATCAAGCACATAATCAAGCACAAAACTTATTGCATGGCATAAGAAAATGAGCTTATGCTCTTACATCCCAAACATGGAAATACACTTAAATTTCCCAAATTTAAGCTCAAATTAAAAAGGTTTAGGGCCTAGGGTTTACCTCTAGAGCTTGGATGTTGGTTCACAAGCGTGGATTCCAACTTTTTCCTCACTCCCCCTTGGCTGCAATTGCAGCCGATTCTCCTCCCCCAAATGGGTTCCAATTTTCGGCCATTCCTCATGAAAAACAACCACATAAATATCTTGTTCTAAACTTAAATGAAAAACTTAGAGGTTAGAGGGTTTACTAATTACTTATACCTTGATCAATTCAAAGGCTTGCTAGCTTGATTCCAACAATTTTTCTCTCCCTTTTCCTTGGCTCCACACAACCGGCCTCCCCTCCAATTGGGGTTCCAAAAATTTTGGCCAATTAAATTGAGCCCTCTCAAGGTCCGGCCATCACCCCCAGATCTGGCCACCCAAGAAATCCGGCCACCATTTTTTTTTCTCCCCCCCTAGGTTCGGTTTTGGTAAAAAAAAAGGGTGATGAAAGATTTTGCAAGAGTTTGGCTAGATTTTGCTATTTTTCTCCCTCAAAAATCCGCCCCTTTGCTGCTATTTATAGGAGCTTTGAACTTTTCAAAATTGCTAAAAAATCCTTAAATTTGGATTTAATTACTTTTCCAAAATTGCACTTTAGTCCTTGAAGCAAAAATATTTGCACTTTGACCCCTACAAGTGTTGGCCGGTCATTGGCTTGCTTGGTGCCCAAGTTTTGCTTACCTCATCATGATGACATCATCTTGATGACATCATGTGCTTACCTCATGCTTACATCATCATATTTTTCAAAATTACACTTTTCGCTCATAAAGACAAAATCTTTGCAAATTGATCCCTCTTAGGTGGCCGGCCCTTGTTCACTCCTTGGAGGCCAAGTTTCCTTGCTTACCTCATCATGATGACATCATTTGCTTACATCACTATTTTCTAAAAATTACACTTTTGCCCCAAAAAGGCAAAATTTTTGCACTTTAGTCCTCCACATGGCCGGCCATCATTGTGCAAGGTGGCAACAAATTTTTATTTCTTTCCACCATTTTTCTTTCTCCAAAATGATGTCATAATTCCAAAATAGGGTGACATCATCATAAGGCCTTGTTTGGCTTTTTCCTTAAAATACAGTCTATTTTCTTGCTAACACAGATATTTCCAATACTGTGTTTACTAATACACAGTATAATTTAGTACTGTTATACTTGACTGCAGTCCAAAATTTATCTGCGTAAAAATAGACTGTAAAAATTTTCTTCTTATTTCTGAAAGCCATCTGACCCTTGATATCCAACTTAGTGTGCTTGATTTTTCTAGGGTGGTCTCTTAGCTTATTCCAGCTATCTTGTCCAAAAAGATAATTTTCGCAGTCTATTTCACATACTGCTTATCCCATTACTGTACAGTCATACCTTTGACTGTTCTTGGTCAACCCTTTGACTTTTTGGTCAACTTTGACTTTCTTAGTCAAACTTTGACCAACATGAAATCATGAAATTTCATCACGCCATTTTCCTTAAAATGCCTTATACTAGGCTAAGTAATCCATCGTTGAGTCTCGTAGCTAATTAACTGAGAACTCAAACTTATACCGATATTCTATTCCAAACATTATCTAGACTTAAGTTTTCCTCATTCAAAGGAAATCTAGAGTCATAAAAATATGGGTTATTACACTGGCGACCCATCTTCGGCCCCCCGCCAACCCAAGGCCCCAGCACCGGCCGCCCCACACGCCTCGGCACCCTCCAACTCCTAGCCCGTCTGGTGCCCCCCGCACCCCAGGTCCCCCCTCCCCCGGCACCTCCACCACAGGCCCCCCTCCCCCGACCTCCCCCCACCCCCCCCCCCCGGCGCCCCTCAGCGCCCTCCCGACGGGGACCCCCCACCCCCTTTCTCTCTCTTCTCCTCTCTCTTTTCCCCTCTCTCTCTCTTCCCGGCCCGCCCCCCCCCCCCCCCCCCCCCCCAAAAAAAACACCCCAACGTGAGAAGAGAGAGAGAGAGGGGGGGGGGGGATGGGGGGTCCCGTTGGGGGGGGCGCCGACGGTGGTCGGAGGGGGGTTTGGGGGAGGCTGGGGGAATGGGGCCTAGGGTGGGGTGCCGGGGGAGGGGGAGGGGGGACCTGGGGTAGGGGGCGTCGGGGGGGGCTGGGCCCGGGGGCCCGACGGGGGGGGTGCTGAGGGCCGGGGCTGGGTGGGGGCCGGCCGGGGCTGGGGCCTGGGGTTGGGGGGGCCGGGGGTGGTTCGCGGATGTTGGGGCTGTCGCCGACGGTTGGAAGGTCGCCGGCGACGGAAAAGACTTGGGGTGAGAATGGTAATATGAGGTAAAGTATATGATAAGTATGGTACACTAACAATATTTCAACTATTCGATTAAATTTCGATGGTTCAAAAAAAAAACTCTACTGGTAGTTACTCTGGGAGAGACTCTATCACATCCTCTCCTAAAATATTGAAAGAAAGAAAAAAAAAATTTAAATAAATAAATAAGTAGGACTCTCTCTCTCTCTCCCCCTCCCTTCTGTGTGTCAATAGAACAAAAGAAAAAAAAAAAAAAAATTACTCCACTCTCTCCCCCTCCCTCCCTTCTCCTGTGTCAGTCGAACAAAAGAACCCCCCCCCCCCAACCAAAAAAGTACTTTACCTTCTCTCCCCCCTTCCCTCACATGGTGTCAATAAAAAAAAAAAAAAAAAAAACGTTTTGGACAAAAGTAATGAAATTTTTTCTTCTTTTTATATATTGTATAGATGAGTAATGAGTAAATATCATGAAAAATTTTATCATGAATTATCAAGTGTCCAATTCTGTAGATTTTACAAAACTGGAATGACTATTTTGTCTTTACTTTTTACCACTAACGAATTATTTTTTAATTTCATGATATATTGATGTGACTTTTCTTTCATAATATGAATCATTTTTCACTGTATATATATTTTCTGTAATCCATATCAAGTAACGACTAATATATATACATTATGAACTAGGTGAAGATAGTTAAATTAAAAAGCAGGAGATCAAGATGAAAAGAAGAAGAATATGGGTTGTCTTGGAGTTACTAGTTATCGCGGTAACTAGCATGCTGGGTACAACACAAGCAATATCAGCATCAGGAGTATTGCTGAATGCGAGTATTGCAAAGGATAACTGCGAAGCACAATGCGGGAACGTGAAAATCCCATTCCCTTTTGGAATCGGCTCTGATTGTTCCCTTGACAAATGGTTTGAAATAGTCTGTAACAAATCTACCACCCCTCATAGGCCTTTTCTCAAGCATGCCCAATGGGAGGTCCTCGATATTTCAGATTCTTATACGAAACCTTACGTCCGGCAGTTCCAACAATTACAGGTCAAGAACCCGATAAGTTTCTTCAATTGCGCAGACAAGCTGGAAACACAAAAAACGTTGAATTTAACAGGAATGCCTTTTTCTTTCACTTCGGGTAACATTTTCGTTGGAGTGAGTTGTGGTATCCTTGCCAAGATAGATTCAAGTTCGGGTAACAAATACTCTCAAACTGGGTGCACGTCGATCTGCTCATCAAATGATAATAGAACCACAAGCAATCAAATTCTTTGCGACGGAACAGACTGTTGCGAAACCTCCATTAGCGATATTCAAGTTGACACCTTCGAAATCTTGTTCGACAATAGTACCATCACTGCAGCTGAACAAAATCAGTATGAGAGCGACAAAGAATGCAAATTTGCTTTCATGGTAGACAGTGACTATTGGTCTAATTATAAGAATCATTCGATGAATATTACTAGAATCCGTGATATGGATTATGTTCCTCTCAATCTAAGCTGGTATCTGAATTATACAGATTTCGACTTATTTAAAACTGATATGTCATTTGGTAAAGTCCCTTTCCACTTCTGCAATCACGATGAGTACGATTACTCATCGACATATATACGATATTGGCAGCCTCAGCTAAAATGTTACTGCGGAGGATTGCGAGGAAATCCGTATCTAATTGGGGGATGCAGTCAAGGTAAACCTACTTGCTTACGCTAGATTATTTGGGAAAATGGCATTGTAGTTCCTTATTTTGATCTTTATCTGATGGTTTGCTTGTTAGATGTCAATGAATGTGATGAGCATCCAGACTGGTGTGGGGGAGGGGCCACTTGTGTGAACACTCATGGGGACTACCATTGCAGTTACAAGCACAAGTTTATCCTCATAGGTAAATTCCTTTTTCTCTCCTTGATTTGATTTTTTTTTATATTTTTTTTTTCTTTTTAATGCTTGTAGAGATATATCCATTAATCTTGTAAGAATTTTTTACCATCCCTTTCAAGCTGTTAGGTTTTATGAGATTCTATCAGTACTCAGAATTTTATTTGCTTTTACTTATTTTTATAAAATTTGAGTAGGAGGTTCACCCATATTAGATAAAAATTGAGTGCTAATCTAGTTGGGATGTTCTTTCTTCTTATGATGTTACATATATCCTCTCATCATTACTAATTAGGAGCAACTATAGTACTGACATTGTTTGTGTTTTGCTGAAATTATAGAGACTTCAAAACAAATAATGTCAACCACCACTATTCAAAAGAATAAACAAAGAAATAAATTAAACGTGATAGAAAAGAAGTTTCATTGTTAAATGCTTTAAATATGTCAGAAAATGCCCCTTCCTTTTATCAGAAAGAATTTCCACCTAAATATAAATTTAAAATGACATTTTTAACTTTACCCATATTGTTTGACAACTTTTCAGTTATACTTTTTTGTGCCTGTATATATAACCTAATAGTAATTTCACACCCAACTCCATCTAAAAATGAAGAGTTCGAATTCCTTCACTCCTTCACCCCTTAGGTCCAAATAATAATAGTAGTAATAATAATAATAATAATAATAAAAAAGTAGTAGTAGTAGTAAATTTCAACACGTTAATATATATATATATATAGTAGAAGACAAGGTGCATTATTGCATTTGTTTTCTCAACCACTATCATATATAGTCCAATTTTGTTGATTTATATTCAATATCATTTTATATATGTTAAACTTAAAAAAAAAATAATTAATCGAAACTATTATTTTAAGAACTGTATATGATTCTCGAATTTGAAAAATAATTATAGGTTGTTATATTTATTACTAAAGGTTGCATCTATCGCAAATGATATACATGTTCAAGTTCAAAATAATTAATAAATTGAGTTATAAGTATTTAATTATATGATTTCAATATGAGAAACTATTAAGGAAAAATTAGTATAGTGTATTAAAATACTGTTAATCATACGAATTCGAATAAATGGAAACTCTTTTACATAAAATCCCGCCGTTGCATCACATTTCAGAATACATAAATAAATAAATAAATGGCAGGGGAGAAAAAATATCAAAAAAAGTTAAGAAATCCTAATTAAATTGGCACCCCTTAACATTGCATGTCAAATCCCATGCTCAATATTATTAATAAAAGAAAGAAGTACAAACATAGTTTAAAGATTTAAACACGTATTAAGCTGATTAAAAACAAGCCCCAAGTCAGTAATAATAGACCCAAAGCCTATTGAAACATAAACACTATAATGAAATAAAAATGGTCTGAAGACGTTGCCAAGCTCAAAAAATGATGGCATAAGGTCAAGCCTGGACTTTCCATTTGATAATCATTTATATGATACTCCTTATTTACAACGTTCCTAGTAAAATCCAAGGGAAAAATCTAGTGAGAGAAAAAGATTGTCTCCGCTTGCAAGTGACATGCGTCAGACAGACCAATGGTCAATAATCTATAGTTTGACAAAAAAGCTTCATCCTTATCGACAAGACTAGAGCAAAATTCAGGAGAATTAAACCACCAAGATTGTTGATTATTAACCGCATAAACTTCAAGATAGATGCGAGAAACTTTGTAGATTATGACATCTAAACAACAAAACGAATAGTATATTTTCCTATCTAGCCCTAAGCCTTCAAGGAACATCAAGAATTTTATTAACCAAAAGTTGCACCACATAAGAGGAGTCGCTCTTGATCCACAAAAAATTCAAACCATAACGTTAAGCATAAAAAACAGCAAAATAATTCCCATACTTTCCGCTTAAACAACATAAATAATCCCCAAGTAAGAAAGACACAACCACAGCCTACAGCCAGACAACCTAAATGATTATCAAGGTACCTCTAGTTCTTGCCAATTGTTATGAATTTGTTCATAACAATGAACATTGTGTAACAATTCGACTAACATGTGAACATCTCTAGAATGATCTAGTTTATGCATAAAATTACTTTCCAGGTGATTCTAATTAGCTATGATCAGCAAAAATTTATAAAAACAAAAGACATGTGCTAGCCACACTTTTTAAGGGCATCCTCAGTAGCAAATTTTTCATGTAAACTTTTCAAACAAGAAGAGAACAACAAGGTTGAACCTTTTTTTTGGGTACCAAATTCGATCTCCACACGAACAAATTAGAGAAAACTCTAGAAGGGAGGAGAAAACTTTAAAATTGCACCCTAACATCTCGAAAACGTTTAAGTTTGTCTCAACATATTTTCAAGTAAATGACACAACATTGTATTGGTTTCTTTTCAAATGTAAAAACAACACGTCTTCAGGCACGTGCCGTAAGCTAGTTATACATTTATATATACATGTATCCATGGACGGAGAGAGGAGAGTTATGGTATTATATGGTGTTATGTACCATGCAATTACTATTTGGAAAATTAGGTTGGATGACCTTTTCTAATTACCTAATCTAATAGATGATCTAATTTTTTTTTATTTAAGAAAATGACCGTTTGTCATTTTTCAGATTTGGTCAATTAGTGATTGACTAATGGTCAATCAGTGATTGATTATGAAAATTGGTGATTGACTATAAAATATAGTGATTTATGTTATAGTTAATTAGTGAGGTCAATCACTGATTAACTATTATATAGTCAATCATTGATTGACCATTTAAGAAAATTGATTAACCATTTAAAAAAAAAGGGTTTTTTTTTACTAATATTAAAAACTTCGATCATTTATTAAAATTTTTTTTAAAAAAAAAGACTATTTAACTATAAATTCCTTACTATTTTTTGTTTAATTCTTCCATTCTACATTCTTTCCTGACATAGACTTATTTTATATTTGTGCAATTTGATATTGAGTTGGGAAAAGTTGGGAAAATTTGTTTACAAGTCACATGATCACCTTTCCTCCTAGACATCTTTCTTTGCTAATCATCTCTTCATGGGCTGTGAAGTTTTGTTATGATTAGACTAATGATATGTTGTTTCTTATTGTAAAATATGGATAAACATACTTTCCTCTTAGAGCAAGATTGATAATCATGATTTAGTACTATGTTGTGTCTTTATTAATATTTACGTATGTCTGATTTGAGTCATATAGGTGTTGGTAGCGCTCTTGGAGCATTGTTTCTACTTTTTGGTGTATGGGGCTTATACAAGTTCATAAAGAGAAGAAAGGAAATTAAACGCAAGCAAAAGTTTTTCAAACGCAATGGTGGTCTGTTGCTGCAACAACAAATATCTTCCAATGAAGGCACTATTGAGAAAACCAAGTTGTTCAATTCAAATGAGTTGCAGAAAGCCACTGGTAATTTTGGTAAAGACAGAATTCTTGGCCAAGGAGGTCAGGGCACTGTGTACAAAGGAATGTTGGAAGATGGAAAAATTGTTGCCATAAAGAAGTCTAAAGTGGTTGATGAAGCCCAGCTCTCAGAATTCATTAATGAGGTTGTCATCCTTTCACAAATCAATCATAGGAACATTGTTCAGTTACTGGGATGTTGTTTAGAGACAGAAGTTCCTCTTCTAGTCTACGAATTCATATCGAATGGAACCCTATCCCAGTATATTCACGAGCAAAATGAGGAGTTTCCTTTTACATGGAAAATGCGTTTACAAGTCGCCACAGAAGTTGCAGGAGCTCTTTCTTATTTACATTCAGCGGCATCTTTTCCAATTTACCACCGAGACATCAAGTCTACCAATATCCTTCTTGATGAGAAATATAGATCAAAAGTTGCAGATTTTGGCACGTCAAGAACAATTTCCTTAGAGCAAACTCACCTCACCACTATAGTATTTGGCACATTTGGTTACTTGGATCCAGAATATTTCCAATCAAGCCAATTCACTGAGAAGAGTGATGTTTACAGCTTTGGAGTCGTTCTTGTTGAGCTCTTAACTGGACAAAAAGCAATATCTGCAACAAGGTCAGATGAAGGAAGAAATTTGGCTACATATTTTGTTATGAGAATGGAGGCAGATGATGTATTTGAAATAATTGATTCTCAAGTTCTTGAAGATGCCCCAAAAGAAGAGATCAGACAAATGGCCAATCTTGCACAGAGATGCTTGAATTTGACTGGAAGGAATCGACCAACTATGAAAGAAGTCGCAATGGTGTTGGAAGGGATCCAAAAGCCTGAAAGAGCAGCTTTTACCGTGCAACAAAATCATGAAGAGGTTGAATATGTTAGAACTGAGTTCATCGAGCCTTGGGATGTTGCTTCCACTTCTACAGGATCGGCTTTGGATAGAGCTGCTAGTACTGGTGCTTCGTTACTTCAAGAGCTACCACTATTGTCTTTCGGGTCACACTAAACAACATTTCATTTATGACTGGAGAAATTTGTCTTTTTTGAGCTTTGAGATGTTAAAATCGACCTACTTCTTTCTATGTTTAATGTGGTATTTAGTCAAAATATTAAATAATAAATTTGTTCAAATTAGTTTGAATTGAAGATTGCTATCTAAATTGTCATGAGGTATATTATAAAAATTTGTATTTTTTTTTTTTTGTTACAAAGTATAAATTCACATTGTTTAAACTGTAATAATTGACTACATAGGCTGTTACTAATTATTACTTATCATAAACTTACTTGAAATCACTTAAGCTCAACCTTAAAATTTCAGAATGATTTTCTTTCAAAAAAAAAAAAAAAAAACCATAAACATTTAAACACTTTCAAATCAAACTTCTTAAAATACTTGGATATCAAAATACTTTTAAACTTTTTCAATCATAAAACAACTTAGCTTATACAGCCTCATATAACTAAACATAACACATAATTCCTTATACCAATCTTGGCTTAAACAAAATCTTTCTCACTATTATCATTACTTACTTACTTAAACATTGGCTTGGCAAACCAAGCCCATCATAACTATTCCATAGTTCCAAAACTATAATATATACATATATATCACAATCCCAGATATATACATATATATACTTACATACGCACTATTTCACTATCCATATAAATATATATATATATATATATCATTCCTAGAATATATATATATATATATATATATATCTTATCATTATCCATTATATATATAGCAAATCCCAGATATATACATAAATACTTATATAAACATAATATATCCATAATTAATCAAATTAAGTTTACGAAAAAATCTGCGTAGTGGTATCCCACACCACCTCCCCTTCGTCACCATCCACAATGTCCCTCATCCATTATATTGCGGGCTTCTTTTTTACAGTATGAATATATCATTTGAGTTTTCATTCAGCATGTACAAACTGTGATCTTATTAGTCATAGTTCATATGCAATGTCCCTAATAAGTTTAGGAATAAATCTGGAATTTTAAAACCATAACTTAATATAAACTCTCCCGTAATTCGGAGGTTAGTACGACACTTTATTATTTTTGGAATTAATCTTAGTCTTTACTTAAGTGAGTATGCCTATCATCATACTCCTATTAAAAGTCTTATTCAAAGACTTGGTCTAAGACTAACGCATTTAAATTGTGATCTTATTAGTCATAGTTCATATGCAATGACATGACATTAGATCAATAACATGAACTAAACCATGGCATAAATGTAAACATGGCACTTGTGTACAAGTGTGGCATGTTTGTAAGTGTAGCATATTTATAATCCATGACATAAGTATAAAAAATGGCATACTATGAAAGTGTGGCATGCTTATAAAAATGGCACGCTTTTATCTAAATCCCTTTAAAAAGAAATTTAAGGAATTAATCTAAATTAACTCCCTACTAATGTTGGTTATATGGTTATGTTGTTTCTTAACTTTGAAATAATTTTTTTAATTATTTCATAAAGGTTGGATTAGAAAAACTATTCCCATTTTCTAACTTTATACCAAAATTTTAAACTTTGATATCTAACTTTAATTAAAATTCTTATTTTTCTAACCATATGGAATCTTCCTTAAAACGTATTTGATATTACTTTCAAAATTCTCTTTAAAATAATCTTTACCGATCTTATGAAAATTGGAATTAAATTCCAGTTTCATATTCTCATTTTTAGTATCAAAAGTTTCATTTTGATACTACAACTTAACATCCCCATTTTTCTAAAAATGTAACTCATTGTAGAAAAATATATATATTTTTAAATATGAAAACCATCTTTCTAAAAATGTATCTTATTATTATAAAAATATCATATATTTTTAAATATAAAAACTATCTTTTAAATTTTTTTTTTTTACAGGGCGCACCTCACAGGTGCTGCAGTGCCGGCGTTCTGCAAGTGCAGTGCCGCGGAGCTGCTGTGTGCAGTGGCTGCTCTGCAGGGGTTAGAAAACTGTGCAGTTTACTTCCCCTGTTCTTCCCTTTTTCAACTTTTACTTTGTAAAATCATATCTTTTAAATTTTAAGGGGTTTGACAAATCTTTCTTCACGAGGGTTGTTCGTTTTTTCCGTTATCTAAAACTTTCGCGTTCATAACTTTGTCCAATTTTGTCGTTATGTGCTCCGTTTTATGTAAAATCCTAAAGTCACTGTTAAAAATCGGTTTTGACCGTTTTTGCTTGAGATGTCAAATCTTTACTTAGAGAGCATATTTTCTTGTTTGTGAACACTCCCAACATTTTAAACACCATAATACATGTTCCAACATATTTCACTTTAACTTTCTCTCAGTGGTTTTTAACTTGTAAATACGCGCTTTAATACAAACTTTTTAACAAACTTAGTCACGATCTACAAATGCCGTTGAGTTCGTTATCAAAAATTTTTGCACTCAACAAACATAAAAACATTGCTAGCCATAATCATACCATAACCATAACTAAAAACATAGAGATCTACACATATTGTCAAATCACCAACACCAAAAGCCACACTAAAATTTTTTCGCAATATTAACAAAAACGAGATCTAGAGATTATACCTCACGTGGTCTCCAGCGAAACTCTAGAAATGCTCCAACAGCTCAACACAAAAAGACAACTTTTCTAAGCATAAAACCTAAAGGAAAACCGAAACTTAAAAGAGATCAAAACACAAAGACGAGTGGAGATCGTACTACCTCCGAGCTCGTTTCCCCTCCGGAGTAAGGTTTCGGACACCATGAAGAGTAACTTTTGTGAAGAGAGTTTGAAGAAATTTTGAGTTCTTTGTGAGCTAGGGTGGTGTTTGGCTAGTGGGCAAATGGGAGAGAAAGTGTGGGAAAATAAAGAGAGTTAGAGAGGATTTTTCTTAAGTGGTAAAATGATTAAAGGTTAGAATAAGAGATAAGCGTTACATATTTATAGACCCACACTAATGATCAAGTATTAACTTGGGTAATGTTGTTCACCCTTGGCTTAATCTTTTCCACACACTTAAGCCACCTAAATTAACTTAATGGTTGTCTAGATTTTTGGTCAACATGCATAAGCATGGCTTAGCATGCATGGTATAGTCTAATCCCTTATGACCATTGCATAAATTGGTCATGATGAAGAAAAGAAGCAAAACTTGCTTCTTAGCTAGTGTTGGCGCCATTTTGGTTAAGGGAAGACTACATGGTCTTACAAATTTCTAGCCCTTGATTCTTTGGTCTACCTCCTCTTAACCGTTAGATCGGAAATTTCTAATTTTCTTAAATTTAAGAAAATAGGGATTTTCCTAAATATTATCCTTCCCTTATAAAATCTTGATCTACATATGGATCACAATAGTATTTTCCTTTGTCTATCAATAGCACGAATCCCAATGTCCCATACTATGAGAAGACTACACTATATAAAATTTTTACTATCTTGAAAACTTGGCCACCAAGTTTAGATACTACTAAGATAGAACAGTATAATCCTATACTGTTGACGTAACTTAATCTCCAAGTTTCCATACTGCTATTAGGCATGCTGTCTAATTCTTATATGTAAGAAATTAGACAGTATAAATCCTACCCTGTCTAATTTTCATTTGTGAAAAAAGTAGATAGCCTAAAACTGATCTGTCTAGAATTGATATCAAATTCCAATACTGCATTTCCCATTTGTAGTAGGAATTCTATCTGTGAAAAGCTTAGGGCTGCTATCTCTCTCATACTACACTGTTAAGATTGGGTGATTTGACAATTCAATAACACTACAACTTACATCAATTGGTCATTCACTTTCTACTTACTATAGACAAGTAAGATGACCAAACTTTATGACAATTATAAATTATCATACCATGAATTAACCATAGCTTATAATATTAAAATTCCACCATTTATATAAAATTGGTGAAACTTTATCTATTGTAACAATAATTGTCACATCGTGAACTTGTATTAATTTTCACATATACCATAGGATTTAGTCACATTATTTAAAAATGTGACAACTATAGTTGTGACATCACACTTGTAAATTATATAAAAGACTAATCTTAGCTTCATTTGTAGCCATAGGTTAAAATTATAACCTAAGCTTTTAATTACTTAGGGAATTTGAATGAATTTAACTACTAATTCAAAAGATTCCCTAATAAAAAATTAGGTTATAACATAAACTTCATTCGCTAAAGGCTAAAATGTTCTGTTGGAAAGAAAATTTAATAATTTAAAGAAGTAGCGTCTTTTGGAGTAGTTATAAGGGTTATTTTACAATTGACCTGATAGCTTAAAGGGTGTTACATTTTTTGTAACAGAACAACACGGTTCTGGAGAATATTTAGTAAGTTAGAGGATCGAGAATTCAATCAGCTTCATTATAAGATGATGATATTAGAATGACCTAATTTCAAGGACGGAATTTTCATTAGAGGGGGAGAAATGCAACATCCGAATTTTTGAGCTTCTAGCTTTACTTATGACAATTTAAGTGATGAGTTTAATCTTTGGGTTAAGTTCGAAAGGGTAGTTCAGTACCTTATTATTTTATATTTTTTAGAATTAAGTGTTTGACATTTGTTTAATTAATAGATATAAGTATGTTTGTGTACCACATGTGATATGTTAAAAAAAAAAAAGGAGAAAAATAAATACAATTCAGTATGTATTTCGTTTGGTATAGAAGTAACTCATACCACTACTACAAAAAGTACATTACACGACGGAGATTACATGACGGTTCCTTGAAACCGTCGTGTAAAGTGCTCCGCGAGGAACTTTACACTACGGTTCCAAAGAACCGTCGTGTAAAGTCGGACTTTACAGCACGGTTCCAAAGAACCGTCGTGTAAAGTACCCCGCGGAGCAACTTTACACTACGGTTCCAAAGAACCGTCGTGTAAAGTCTGACTTTACACTACGGTTCCAAAAGAACCGTCGTGTAAAGTGCCTCGCGGATCCGACTTTACACTACGGTTCCAAAGAACCGTCGTGTAAAGTGCCTCGCGGAGCAACTTTACACTACGGTTCTAAAGAACCGTCGTGTAAAGTCCAACTTTACACTACGGTTCCAAAGAACCGTCGTGTAAAGTGCCTCGCGGATCCGACTTTACACTACGGTTCCAAAGAACCGTTGTATAAAGTCCGACTTTACACTACGGTTCCAAAGAACCGTCGTGTAAAGTGCCCCGCGGAACCACTTTACACGACGGTTTCTTGGAACCGTCGTGTAATGTCTGACTTTACACGACGGGTTTTAAGAACCCGTCGTGTATTCCTAACTTTTTTACCCTTACAGCAGCCGTCATTTCATCTCATTACAGATCTATCGCGCGGCTGCGAAAAACATCACAGATACCTGCGAAACCACGTCTCCTCCATTACGAAACCAACACTCGCGTATATTGAATATTTGTAAGTATTGTGATTATTACTTACTCTTCTTTTTATTTATTTGATTTTTATGGACGATTTATTGTAGATGTCAAAAATGGTATATATATTCTTTTTTTTCTTTTTCGGTATGATTAGTTGTTGACTATACGTTGTGTTTTTAAATGCAAAAACTTGATTATTGAATAATTTGTATGATAAATTTAATATCGATTTAGGTCGGGTTCTTGGAAATGGATCGAAAATGGATGTGCGCTAATAGATTGACTAGAAAATATCGAGATGGGATTGAAGAATCTTTGTCATTTGCCGAAACTCACATGAAGAATGATAAGATTCGATGTCCTTGTGTGGATTGTGGAAATCATAGATCTCATCCAGTTGATGAAGTTAGAAGACACTTGCTTGCGCGTGGGATTATTTGTTCGTACCAAACGTGGTATTTACACGGTGAAATGTGTTTTAATCCATCATCGAACAACAAAGCGAAAGATGATGTTGTTGAGGAAGTTGTAGGAGATAATTTGTTTGATATGGTTAATGATTTGGAAGAACAGTTTGTGCATCGTCCGGAGTTATTTGAAGCAATGATGAATGATGTCGAGATGCCCTTGTATGAGGGGTGTAGTAAATATACGAAATTGTCCGCATTGGTCAAATTATGGAACATGAAGGCATCGGGAGGGTGGACAAATTCTAGTTTTACGGCTCTTTTAGAATTTCTAAGAGAGGTTCTACCGGTTGATAATAAAATACCCGCTAGTATGTACGAAGCTAAGAAGACGTTGAGCACTTTGGGAATGGAATATGAAAAAATTCATGCATGTCCAAATGATTGCGCCCTTTACCGAAATGCGTACGAGGATTTGGATGAATGTCCGGTTTGTAAGGAGTCAAGATGGAAGAAGGGCAAGAAGCCAACGAATGGCAGCAAAGGTGTGCCGGCAAAGGTGTTATGGTACATTCCTCCGGCACCGCGTCTACGGTGTTTATTCCGTAATGCCGAGCATGCCAAGAATTTGACTTGGCACCATGATAAACGTGTTGAAGATGGTATGCTTAGACATCCAGCCGATGCACCACAATGGAAGACCTTTGATGCCGATCATCTTGAATTTTGTGCGGAACCACGGAATCTACGTCTTGGTTTGTCGGCGGACGGAATTAACCCACATGGTAATATGAGTAGTAGGCATAGTACTTGGCCCGTCATACTTGTCAACTACAATCTCCCTCCGAAGTTGAGCATGAAGCGAAAGTTCTTGATGTTGACCTTATTGATATCTGGTCCTCAACAACCAGGGAATGACATTGATGTGTACTTAGTACCACTAATCGATGATCTAAAGAGCTTATGGGAAAAGGGGATCGAAGTTAGAGATGCTTACCGTCAAGAGACATTTACACTCCGTGCAATGTTGATGTGGACAATCAATGACTTTCCTGCTTATGGAAATCTATCTGGTTATTCAGTCAAGAGTTCTATCGGTTGTCCCGTTTGTATGAAATAAACATCCTCCATCCGATTGAAGAATGGTAAGAAAACCGTTTACCTTGGTCATAGGAGATTCTTACCACAAAATCATCGATACCGCAAACAGAAAAAGGCTTTCGATGGCAAAACGGAAGAAAGAAACCCTCCCCGGGTTTTGACCGGCGAAGACGTTTATGAGATGGTTAAGGATTTGAAAGTGGTGCTCGGGAAAAGAAAACGGCGTAACAATGATCCCGTGGTAGACGGGCCTTGGAAAAAAACGGTCAATCTTCTACGAACTTCCATATTAGAGGACACTTTTTGTTCGTCATTGCTTGGATGTGATGCATATTGAGAAAAACGTGTGTGAATCAATAGTGGGCACGTTGCTAGACATTCCTAATAAGAGCAAAGATGGTGAGAAGGCACGGTTGGATCTTAAGGAATTGAAGATTAGACTTAACTTGATCCCTACGAAGAAAGGGAATGCAACTTACTTACCTCCGGCGAAGTACACACTATCAAGACAAGAAAAAAGAAAGCTTTGTGAGTGGCTCGCTTCTGTAAAAGTGCCCAACGGGTATTCTTCCAACTTGAAAAGGTTGGTGTCTATGAAGGATCTGAGGCTGATTGGCATGAAATCACATGATTGTCATATCTTGATGCAACAGTTATTACCGCTGGCGTTGCGAGGAGTTTTAACGAAGGACGTGAGATTCGCAATTACCAAGTTATGCTCATTTTTCAACTCGATATGCTCTAAGGTAATAGATCCATTGACACTAGATTCGCTACAATTAGAGTTGGTTAAGACTTTGTGCTTGCTTAAAAAGTACTTTCCACCCTCATTTTTTGACATAATGATTCATCTAACGGTGCACTTAGTCCGGGAAGTTAAGCTATGTGGACCGGTGTACTTGAGATGGATATATCCTTTTGAAAGGTACATGAAGGTTTTTAAGGGTTATGTCAAGAACCGAAATCGGGCAGAAGGATGTATAGTAGAAAGCTACATTGCGGAGGAATCGGTCGAATTTTGCTCCGAGTATTTGTCCACCGCGGAGGCGATTGGGTTGCCGAAGACTACAAACTTTGACTGGAAAAGACTATCCATCGGCGTTCCATTGCAGGTAAATCGATGTGAATGGGAGAAAGCTTGTCTCTATACTTTACATAATAGGGTTGAAGTTGAGCCTTTTATCGAGCTTCACGTACAGGAAATAAGAGATAAATATCCAAGAAGAGGACGAAATGAAAAGTTGATACACGATGACCACAATCGGACGTTTCGTCTGTGGCTACGAAGTCATGTCTTTCAGAAGGACGACTGTTCGCAAGAGTTAATGAACCTCACTAGAGGTCCGTCGACGATTGTTACACGGTATACATCGTACTTCGTCAATGGTTATACATTCTACACTCGCGAAAGAGATGAGAAACATCCCGTTCAAAATAGTGGTGTTAGTATCCGTGCTAAGACAATGTATATTTCATCTGCAAAGGACAAAAATCTAGTTTATGGAACTATGAACTACTTTGGTTTCATTGAAGATATTTAGGAACTCGATTACTGTGGTTTACATGTAGCGCTCTTTAAGTGCAAATGGGCAGACAATAACTATGTAAGGATTGACAGTGATGACATCACAGTTGTGGACTTTAGACGATTGGGATACAAAAATGATCCATTCATTATGGCATCACAAGCAATCCAAGTATTTTATACAACGGATCCCAGCAATGCAGAATTGTCCTTAGTTGTGCAGATGAAGCCAAAATTGTACCATGACGGGCAAGAAGATGAGGAAGATTGCTCCGATATTCCATCTTTCACACAGGGAATGCCACCGGTTGAGGAGATTGACGAATTCGATGATGATGTTTCACACTTGGTTCGACCAGATATTGAATGGACACGTGTTGAGGCAGCAAAGAGAAAAAAGAAAAAAACTTGAACATTATGCCATTTAGTGTGTACAAGTACATTAATTAATTTCTATTGTAATTCATCATGATCTATACCATCTTTAATTTGTTAAGTTGATTGGTATATATATATATTTAATATTAAATTTAATTCAGGATCAATGCTACAGTTTGCGTAATTTTTTGTGTACAACACAGTGGTATGAGGTCGTCGAAATGTGGTGTCAAATTTCAAAAAATTTTCAAACTTTTTTGAAGATTACACGACGGTGTATTTTTAAACCGTCGTGTAATAACGAGATTACACGACGGTCCCCCAGGGACCGTCGTGTAATCCACACAAGTCCATGGAATTACACGACGAGCCCATAGGGCCCAAAAAGGACCCGTATGTTAAATTTTAGTTTAAAAAAAAATTTGGCAAATTCGTTTAATTTCTCACGGGTAGTAAATCCCGTATGTTAATACGTTACACATGCAATCGAATTTCCAAAAGTATTATGTAATTAATTAGATAAAATTGTACAACAACAACTAATATAACGATAGCTAGTGAAATGTCTCTATATTGTTTCTAGTCAATATTGTATACACCGCATTACAAAATTAGCCCACTCGGTCCTAACCAAACTCATGTCAGCATCAGTATAAAAATCCTTGGTTTGAAGCACGGCTAGTCCATCAACAGTATAGGTTATTTCTCGCATGTAAGCTAACACAAAATAACCGCATTCTACATAACCTTCCTGTATTGGACATCGAACGGTATCAATCAACGTTTGCTAGTTGCGTTGCTGTCTCATTCCGCTTCCCACCAACAGTTTCCAATCATTAAGTGCCCTATCAATTTGACAAATTTCAAAGCAATTACAATAACAATTATTTTATGTCTAATCATAGATATAAACACATAAAAGAATACTTACGTCGTAATTAGGTCTTTAAAATCATCACCCGGTGCGTTTCCTAGAGGATTAAAGTACATGACCGAGTCATCCCACGGATCAATCACTACCAATATCCAATGTTGGCCGCTATTATATAGCATAAGAAACCGCTTTCCCTTTGGTGCGTTTCTTATGATCCGTAAAATACATTCGGCCCTCTCTCGAACGTAGGTGGCCCGATCTACATTCTGCTGAACTGGTGAGACAAGGACTGGTGAAATAAACTCGAACTGTTGATCCATACCTGTTCTTGCACAACACTCGACTAAGTATCTGCAAAATAAGTAGGCACACTTGTTACGGAAAAACAACATATATAAGATTAAGAAGATAAATAATTAAATTATTTAAGGATAAATGTATTACCTGATGTAAACCATTAGGTTGTTTGCACTAATTTCTTTAAATGAAATGAAATGATATACATCTTCAAACCCAATATATATGGGCATCTCATCGCCCATGACGAAGTGTTGTTGTGGGCAGACTATTTGTGTACCGTCCCGCATGGAACTTTGTGCGTAAAATGCCAAAGGTCTCAATTCGAAGGAAACATCATTAAGGTTAAACGAAGGCATTTCTTCTTGCGCCGGTTGTTGTTCTACCTCCGGTTGTGACTGTATTTTCTTCCTCCCAGCTCTCTTTTTCGTACGTTTGCTTCCCTCAGCCTGTGTTTCAGGAGCACGACTGGGACCTTTACTTGCCTGGCTTAAACTAGTTTGCACGACGACTAAACTTTTCAGCCAAGCAACAAACCCACCGACAACTTCTTCTACAGATGTGGCTTCGTTTGTCGGAATTGGTAGGAGTGCACGATTTATTTTTGGGACCGTAACGGTCACTCGTACATTCTCCTCACCTAAAGGAATCCCATGGACTGTGTCGGTTGGAACACAGTCCACGTATGCCCTGCCGATTGCAACAAGAACGACTCCTCCGTTAACTAAATCAGGAATAAACAGCTGGCATTCCTTACTTGCGTTCGGCATGGGATTCGGATCCGACGGCCCAGCTTCTTTTTCATTCAAAGTGCAACTAGCTTTGAAGCTGTTGTGTTGATCTACGGTAGGTGCGGTCATCTCCTCGGCCATAGTCTCTCGGTTTATGCCGTGCTTCGCACAAAGTTCCTGTACGGTTCTTTCCAATGCGGCAATCTTTAGTTTCATATTCGAGACTTCATCTTTTTGCTTTGACGGATGCACCAAGTTGAAGTATTGCGACTGCTTGACAAACTTAGATTGACCCCGAATCCGTCCCGAATGCTCGGCATTGCCTAATGCCTTGGTCAATATGTCCTCTGTCCCCACAGATTCAAAACTTCCTTGTGTCTCTTGTTGAGTAAACTCGTCCTGTAACAATTAGAGAAAATGTTATGAACTTGCAAACATAAAAGAGTTTACTGAATGATTATATTATAAATGGATTCGAAAACTTACTATATGCTTGGCAATATTTTAAAATTCTTCCTTCTTAAATCCTCCATCGGGTTTGACGCGCATGTCCAGCCAGCTGTCATACCGTTTTGCATATTCTCCAAACTTTTCGAACTGCATCCCAATAATTAGCGTTAGTAAACATAAGCGAATAAATTGGAAGTACAACATACCATTATCACAATTTTTCCAAGTAAGTAGCCTACATGAGCTTGGTCACGTTTCCTATAGCCGTCTCGGCCCCCTGTTGATCCGTATTTGCTCTTCTTTCTTATCTCACTTCCTTGTTCGGACAGTCGTTTGAATTCCGGGGAACATCGGTACGCAATGAATTTTTCCCAATCCTCCTGGGTGATGGTGGGGTAATTGTGAACAACTTTTGGCGGTCGTTGCCACACATTTTCGTCATCAAGATGATCTCTGACAAAAGCTTGGAAGAGATCGTGTCGAAAGCATTTAGCTGACTCCCCACAAGACTTCAAAATTCCTCTTTTGTTGGATTCGTCAACAGTGAATGAAGTTACAACTTCCATCCACACTAGTTCTTTCCTTGGAGCTAAATCGGCACTTCTAAAGTCGGATATCCAAATGGGTATGTGCTCTCGAGCAAGCACTCCAATCCAACTCTGTAATTCATCACCTGCCTTCCCTATAGGTTGCCCTTTACCGTCAAACGAAACTTCAATTCGTTCCCCCTTTTTCCTCACTTGGTGGACTCTTGTCATTAGAGTCGCTCTTCGTCGACCATCTTCCTCGGGATTGAATCTAGGTGAGTTGGTTCGGCGAGGTTTTCCAACATGAGTTTGCGTTGAGCATCCCTCCTCGTGATCTTGCGACATTTTAAATCAACCTAATGCAACTCTAGTAAGGTGGCCATTCACAAATGAAAAAAATTTGTCATCGAATTTAACTTGTAATCATGGCACCCAAACACATAAAAAGATTGTAAATCCGTCCAACTTAACATATACTATTTACTTATATTTATATAAATAACATACAACATAACCAATTATGCAATTTATCGACAATGTCAAATGCTAAAACATAAGTGTCAAAATCAACCATTTTCCCGCAAAATCCCCAATTCCGTGCCTTACCCACGGAATTTAGTTTAATCTAATAATAATTAGAACGCATCAAGGCATCGAATTTAACTTGTAATCATGGCACCCAAACACATAAAAAAATTGTAAATCCGTCCAACTTAACATATACTATTTACTTCTATTTATATAAATAACATACAACATAACCAATTATGCAATTTATCGACAATGTCAAATGCTAAAATATAAGTGTCAAAATCAACCATTTTCCCGCAAAATCCCCAATTCCGTGCCTTACCCACGGAATTTAGTTTAATCTAATAATAATTAGAACGCATCAAGGCAATTTAGCCAACATGGCATACGCGAATATTTAACCAACACAATAAAAAACTTATCCGGAAAATTGACATTCTCCGTACATAACACAACCCAATGATAACATGATACAATCGTATGTCCTTCCCGCAAAAACCAATTCATAAAAAACGTTTCCTTTTAATATGAAATGTGGAACAATAATGAACAATTACAATTGACCAATAAAATCTACTATGAAAAGCTTATAACTAACCTTTGGCGACGTTGGCGACGGCGAGGATAGAGGGAGGCCGTGGGCGACGTTGGCGACGGCGAGGAGAGAGAGAGGGAGGCCGTGGGTCTCGTGGGCGACGGCGAGGAGAGAGAGAGGGAGGCCGTGGAGAGAGAGAGGGAGGCCGTGGGTCTCGTGGGCGACGGCGAGGAGAAAGAGAGGGAGGCCGTGGGCGACGTTGGCGACGGCGAGGAGAGAGAGAGGGAGGCCGTGGGCGACGGCGAGGAGAGAGAGAGGAAGGCCGTGGGTCGTGGGCTACCGAAGGAGAAAGAGGGAGAAAAATTGGCTTGGTAGACGGCGTGGGCGAGGAGAGAGAGAGAGGGGAAACTAAGAGAAAAATGGGAGATTGCCAAAAGTTAGATAGAGAATTAATGGAGATTGGGAAGACAACCAATGTAAAATAAGGGGGAGAATGCCGAAAAAGTAAGGGAAAGAGAGATGGAAGAGGACAAACAATTAGAAATTGACAGAAAAAAATGCGCGCGCACGTTTTTCGAGGGAAATTTAAATTCCCCCGATACCACGACGGTTTTTCAAAACCGTCGTGGTATCATGGAAACCACGACGGTTTCCATGGAAACCGTCGTGGTATATATATATTTTTTTAAAAAAATTAAAAAAAAAAATTTCAAATTTTTTTTTTTTATTATGGTAGATACCACGACGGTTTCCATGGAAACCGTCGTGGTATAAATATATTTTTTTTCAAAAAAAATTAAAAAAAAAATTTCGAAAAAAATTTCGAAAAAAATTTTTTATTGAAAAAAAAAACAATCCTATACCACGACGGTTTCCATGGAAACCGTCGTGGTCTCCTAGTTACCACGACGGTTTCCATGGAAACCGTCGTGGTTACTAAAAAAATTAAAAAAAAAAATTTTTTTTGCATTTTTTTAAAAAAAACAAAATTTACGAAACCACGACGGTTTTGCGGATAAACCGTTGTGGTATCAAGAAACCACGCCGGTTTAAATAGGAAACCGTCGTGGTTTCCATTGTTAAAAAATACAAATGGGTTTAAAATGATACGACGACGGTTTAAAAGATTAACCGTCGTGGTATGTTAGATACCACGACGGTTTTTGTATAAAACCGTCGTGGTTACGTCGAGAATAATATTTAACATAAACTTTTGTCCGCCTATAATCCCACAGGCCGGCACACCTGTGTGTTATGCACGAGCCAGCCCACATCAATATCTCCTGTTATTCTATTAATTCACACATGTATAGTGAGCATATATATAAATAATTAATATATTGTACATGTGTACAATTAACATATTAGTTTGTATATAACAACTTCTACACGAATTATATACAACGAAAAATAAACTATCAAGCTTTTTTGTTTTTCTTTTTGGGCTTCTCAACTCGTGTCCACTCGACATCTAAACGAAGCAAGTGTGAGGTATCATCGTCCAAATCATCAATCTCCTCGACTGGTGGCAGTCCGCTTGTGAAAGATGGAATGTCGGTGCAATCTTCAACATTTTCTTGGTCGTCACCGTGCATTGTTTGCTTCATTGGCACAACTAAAGATAAATCTAAATTATCGGGATCCGTTGTGTAAAAGACCTGGACCGCTTGCGACGCCATAATGAAATGATCATTTTTGTATCCCAAATGCCTAAAGTCCACAACCGTCACGCCGTCCTTATCAATCTTAACAAAATTATTGTCAGCCCAATTGCATTTAAAAAGTGCTATCCGCAAGCCGCAATAATCTAGTTCCCAAATATCGTCAATGAACCCAAAGTAGTTCATGCTACCGTATACCGGGTTCTTGTCCTTTGCGGATGAAATATGCAAAGACTCGGCACGGAGGCTGACACCACTATTTTGGACGGTATGCTTCGCCTCTCTTTCGCGAGTGTAGAAGGAGTAGCCATTGACAGAGTACGATGTATATCGTGTGACTATCGATGACGGTCCTCTTGCTAGCTTCATTAAGTCTTGGGAAAGGCCAGGCTTCATATGCAAATGTTTTCTTAGCCACTCCCGAAATGTCCGGTTGTGCTCATCTTGAATCCACTTCTCAGATCTGGTTTTCCTCGGATTCGCAACTCTTAATTCCGCCATGTGAACTTAAATGAAAGGCTCCACTTCCTTAGCATTGTGCAAAACGTACAGACAAGCCTTTTCCTATTCATCTCGATTTACTGGTGAATGAACGCCCACGGATAGTCCTTTCGACGTAACTTGACCGCTCGTTGGCAACCCTATTGGGTCCGCGTTAGACAAATACTCGGAGCAAAATTCAACTGACTCCTCGGCTATGTAGTTTTCCACTATACATCCCTCCGGCCTATTTCGGTTCTTCACATAGCCCTTCAAAACCTTCATGTACCTTTCAAAAGGATACATCCACCTCATATGGACCGGTCCACATAGTTTAACTTCCCGAACTAAGTGCACCGTTAGGTGGATCATGATATCAAAAAAGGCTGGTGGGAAATACTTCTCAAGCATGCACAATGTCATCACCAATTCCGATTGCAGCGGATCAAGCATCAGTGGATCAATTACCTTCGAGCATATTGAATTGAAAAATGAGCATAACTTCGTAATTGCATATCGCACATCTTTCGTTAAAACTCCCCGCAATGCAAGAGGTAATAATTGTTGCATCAAGATATGACAATCATGTGTTTTCATTCCAATGAGCCTCAAATCCTTCATCGACACCAACCTTTTGAAGTTGGAAGAGTACCCACTTGGCACTTTCACGGACGCAAGCCATTCACAAAGCTTTCTCTTCTCTTGTCTCGATAATGTGTGCTTTGCCGGAGGTAAGTATGTGCCGTTCGATCTTTTCTCGGGGAGCAAATTTGGCCTAATCTTCATCTCTTCAAGATCCAACCGTGCCTTTTCACCGTCTTTAGTTTTGTTTGGAATGTCAAGCAACGTGCCCACTATCGATTCACAAACATTTTTCTCAATATGCATAACATCTAAGCAATGACGAATGTAGAGTGACTTCCAATATGGAAGTTCGTAAAAGATTGACTTCTTCTTCCAAGGTCCATCGACATCCGGAGCCTTACGTTTTCTCTTCCCCAAAACTACTTTCGCATCTTTAACCATCTCATAAACGGCTTCGCCTGACAAAATCCGAGGAGCTGATCTTTCTTCGGTCTTACCATCAAAAGCCTTCTTTTGTTTGCGATATCGATGATTTGTTGGCAAGAATCTCCTGTGACCGAGGTAAACGGTTTTCTTACCATTCTTCAACCGGATGGAAGATGTTTCCTTCATACAAACTGGACAACCGATAGAACTCTTAACAGGATAACCAGAGAGGTTGCCAAGTGCAGGAAAGTCATTAATTGACCAAATCAACATTGCACGAAGATTGAACGTATCTTGACGGTGAGAATCTTTAACTTGTAAACCGTCTTCCCACAAGCTTTTGAGGTCATCGATTAATGGTGCCAAGTACACGTCAATGTCATTCCCTGGTTGTTGTGGGCCTGAGATCAATAACGTCAACATCAAGAACTTCCGCTTCATGCACAATTCTGGTGGGAGATTGTAGTTGATAAGTATGGCTGGCCATGTACTATGCCGACTACTCATGTTACCATGTGGGTTCATTCCGTCCGTCGACAAACCGAGACGTAAATTCCTTGGTTCTGCACTGAAATCTGGATGATTGTCGTCAAAGGTCTTCCATTGAGGTGCGTCGGCCGGATGCCTAAGTTTTCCATCATCAACACGTTTATCATGGTGCCATGTCAAACTTTTAACATGCTCGGCATTGCGGAATAAACGACGCAAACGTGGTGCCGGTGGAATGTACCATAACACCTTAACCGGCACTCCTTTTCTACCATTCGATGGCATCTTGCCCTTCTTCCATCTTGACTCGTTACAAACCGGACATTCATGTAAAGTTTCATATTCCTTCCGGTAAAGGACGCAATCATTTGGACAGGCATGTATTTTCTCATATTCCATTCCCAAAGTGCTCAACGTCTTCTTCGCCTCGTACATACTAGGTGGCAATTTGTTATCCTCCGGTAGAACATCTTTTAGAAATTCTAAAAGAGTTGTGAAACTAGAATTCGTCCACCCGCCCGATGCTTTCATATTCCATAATTTAACCAATGCCCCTAATTTAGTATATTTTGTACACCCGGCATACAAGGGCGTTTCGACATCATTAATCATTGCCTCAAATAACTCCGGACGGTGCACAAAGTTCTCTTCCAAATCATTCACCATATTGAACATATTATCACCAACGTCTTCATCAACAATAGGCTCTTTACCTTTACCTTTAGTGCTCGTCGATGTAGAGTTAATATTGAAAAAAGCTTCGCCATGTAAATACCAAGTTTGGTAAGAACAAATAATCCCATAAGCGTGCAAATGCCCTCTAACATCATCAATGGAATGAGATCTATGATTACCACAAATTTGACACGGACACGGAATCTTATCATCTTGTATGTGAGCTTTGGCAAATGACAAAAATTCTTCAACACCATCTCCATATGCTTTAGACAATCTATCAAACCACATCCATTTCCTATCCATGATTTGCAAATCCTAAATAAAAAAATTTAAATTAAATAATTTATTACAAGGTCGAGTACTCTATTTAATGTAACATGCATATATATAATTTTCATTACTAATTAACAACGGCCCATTAATCGGTTTTTTCAACATTTGAAAATCGAATTAAGAACATAACAAATATAATTAAAATACAAAACCATCTAAATCCATAATATAATTAAGGTATCTAACATTACTTGATCACACAATTAATTTATTTCCACCCATTGCACAATTTAACTCCAAATCGATCCCAAAATATATATATATAAAGCAAAAAACACCTTAATTTATAAAATGATCATATCCACAAATCATCAATATTACAACAATAACAAGTCAATCACTTACAGATAAATTATAATGATGGATATATATAGATGATGGCGATGGACGTCCACACGGTGTACTGCCTGCCTATATTCGGAGGGATCTGACTTTATATTCGGATGATTTGTAGCTGTAAAAATTTTGACGGCAACAATAAACTCTCGGCGTTCATTTTAAATTTTTCGGGACTTTTACACGACGGTTTCTGAAAAACGGTCGTGGAAACTCGGATATCCACGACCGTCTTTAAGTAAACGGTCGTGGAAGCCCCCGTGCTTCCACGACCGTTTATTAAAGACGGTCTTGGAAGCGCGGAGGCTTCCACGACCGTTTGTACAAACAGTCGTGGAAGCACGAGGGCTTCCACGTGCTTCCACGACCGTTTATTGAAGACGGTCGTGGAAGCGCGGAGGCTTCCACGACCGTTTGTACAAACGGTCGTGGAAGGCCGTGATTCCACGACCGTTTGTACAAACGGTCGTGGAAGCCCCCGTGCTTCCACGACCATTTAAGTAAACGGTCGTGGAAGCAAGGGGACTTCCACGACCGTTTGTAGAAACGGTCGTGGAAGGCCGTGCTTCCACGACCGTTTAGGTAAACGGTCGTGGAAGCTCCACGCTTCCACGACGGTGTTTACAAACCGTCGTGGAAGCGCCAGTTTCCACGACGGTCTTTTAAAACGGTCGTGGTATCCTGCATTTCCACGACGGTTTTCGGAAAATTTTTTCCGCTCCGTGTTTTTTCGAATTTTCCACGACGGTTTTTAAGAAAACGGTTGTTGATATACCGTCGTGGAATGCCAAATTTGTAGTAGTGTATTTTGTAGAATTAAGTGTTTGACATCTGTTTAATTAATAGATATAAGTATGTTTGTGTACCACGTGTGATATGTTAAAAAAAAGGAGAAAAATAAATACAATTCAGTATGTATTTCGTTTGGTATAGAAGTAACTCATACTAAACCTTGGATCATGTTAATGAGTATATGAGAGGGAAAGGTGACATGGCACATGTTTTGGCCGCCATCTGGTCACTTGTTGTTTGGGTGGATTAGTGGCTTTCTCTTGACCCTTCAATTTAGTAGATAAATACATATTTTTCTTTCGCATCTTTTCAGTTATAGCCCGCTACTCTTCATCTACGTCTTCATCTCTGTCTGCATCTCTCGCCTCTCCACCCAACCAAGTAATTACTGACAACATGAAATTGATTGAAATGAGACAAGGCAAGCTCGATACTTGAGGTAAAGAAAATTATTTTCCTTTTTGGCCTCTTTCTTAGGAATAGTTTACGTAGTACTTTGAATATTTATTTAGTTCATTGATACTATAGTGTTACATTGAAGTTAACTTCTCACCAAAAGACTTATAAAAAAAAATCACGCCAACAGGAAAACGTAAGATTTGTAATATTCACCCGAGCAAAGCACATGTAGAGAAGTGTAATATACACATATGGTGGTTATGATAGTGGAATTTTGCTATAGAAACTTAGTGATTAGTAGTGTCTATCAGACTAGTTATAAGAATTATTTTATAATTGACCTGCTAGCCCAATGAGGGTTACACCGAGAATATAACAAGGATCAAAGAGTGTCTTAAAGCTCACTTTTTAACTTTCGATAAAAAAATTTAATCTTTTGATATACCAGAGGGAGAAACTCCAATATATGCAGTCATCGTACTGGTACAGTTGAGCAATTTTTCATAAATAGTAAGAGCAATTTTTCATGTTGGCTGTATGTGGTTCGATCCATCAATTACTTTATTTGTGCAAATGCAACTCTTCTCTAGTTCCCATGTTCTCCGTATTCTTCCTCGCTTTGTTTCTCCTTTATGTTCAACATTGTGTTGGAAAAAATTCGTCAATTCAACAGAAGGAGATTGGGTGGTGATGCAGTGGACTTTTTAAAAATTTTCGCAAATACATGGAACTCTAACTCATGTTAAGATTTTTTTTATTAATCGCCATGATATGTATATATTAATTATATATCATGTAAGATGTATGTAAAAATAAAAAATAAAAAAAATCCGCAAATTTCAAGTATTAAAGCTAAGTAAGTATAGTTAGTAAGTGATAGTAACGGCCACATAAATAACAGAGCGGTATCATGACATCCTACTTCACATCGCTACGTAATAGCTTTGCCATACTCTAATTAAGTAAATTTCTTTGTTGTTAATACTAATTGAATAGATATTAACGACGTATTTTTACTACATATATAGGACCCGAATAATGAGGAAATATTGGAAAGAAATAAAAACGATTTCACATTTATCTATATATTCAGCTTGATCTCTGTTACGTTTTATCTACACTTCTTCATTATCTCCAAGAAAGTAAACAAAATATTATAAAGCTGCTTTTTTAACTTGTCTAAGGGGAAGCCAATCCCTAAAGCAATGGCATGATATCTGGGATAACTGATTTAACGGTTTTTCTTGCTCAATTATAACGATCCTCACATGCTTCGTAATAACTGTCGTTTTCACACACAAAGATTTGAAGAAGTTTTCAGCCGCCCAATCACCATCACATGTGTTCCTGGTCATTTGATGAATATTTACCACTAGTACCTATAGATCCACAGACAAAGGCAGACCATAGAGCTGGCACTGCTTTTAACATGATGATGCAGCGATTCTTTGATGAACATCAGACACCTTGGATGTTGATGGAATGGATCCACAACGTACAGGTTGCTTTTCAAGTCTGTCATGTGAGACATCAGCTTCATGTTGACCTACCAACCATGAGACTCAGAGGCCATGCCTTTACTTGGTGGCTCAGCGTGCCCAAACGGCACATACGCAACTGGCCCCAAATTCTAGAAGTGCTCAGACATGAGTTTGAACTTCCACCTTATGAGGCTGCTATAGAGTAGATGAGAGATGAGTTTGAACTTCCACCTTCGAGCGAACACATGGCTCAGTACTGTAGATAACGAAAATCACGATTGATAAATAATGTAACGACCCGATTGCATAGGCCATTACCATGCTGACTAATTAAATCTTAGTTTTAAATACTTAAACTTACTGAAAATACTTTGTAACGATTTGACTACGTAGGTCATTATCATGCTTACTTAAATTAAATCTTAGTTTTAAATACTTAAACTTACTGAAAATTTTAGAATAATTTTGTTAAACACAATATAAATAGACTAATCCATATGGGTAAACTTTAACATGTATACATATTACTTGTTTAACAAATTATAAAGTCATACATAACCCTTACATTTAACTGAAGTCTTATAACATCACATACATAGCATAATACAAATTATTTAAATATATATATGTATATATTTATAGTTCAAAAGAGTTTGTGGATAAGTCTGCATAGTGATATCCTACACCGCACTTCACTTGCTGCATCGTCCACATGGCCCACGAAATTAAACTGCATGCTTCTTACCTACAGGATGAAATATACTAATAAGCATACACTTACCAAGTACAAACTTAATCTCACAAAAACATAACAAGCATCGTATAACTTATGGATAAACCATTTATTGTCGATTATGGGTCTCTTATCTTCCATTATGGATTTATTATCTTGCTTAACATATGGGCCATTTGTGTACATACCGGATGCGCGCAATCCACAGAAAGTTAGGGTTTGCAAGGTCCCTAACAATTCTGGGAATCTTGAACATACATAATCCTCCATGATCTATGGAAGGTTGGTACGATACTCTACTTATCTTGAGTTAGTCTTAATCTTGTTACTTAATTCTTGATGAGTGTGCTTAAAATCAAACTTCTACATGAAGTCTTTAACAAAGACTAGTTCTAATACTAAGATTCTTAACTTGTAATCTTATTAGTCATTATTCATATGATACATAGATATGGCATGACGTAAAGATCAATGTCATAAAATAACTCATGGCATGTTTAAAAAAAATGGCAATGTCGTAAACTATGGCATATTAGTAAAGTAAGACATAGTTGAAATCATGATATTATTGTAAACGGGGGCATTATTGTAAAACATGGCATAATCGAAAAGTGTGTCATAGTTGTAAAGTGTGGTATGTACATGATCATGGCATACTGGTAAAAACATGACACATAAACAAACATGGCATATCATGTAAATCATGGCATACATGTCATACTTGAAAATAATATTTACTATTTTTTCATACTGTAGGCGAGGTTTGTACTTACAAGCTGTCCTACGCTCTTGTCCTAGCGTACCAAAAGGCAAGGCAACAGGTTAAATTCTTGTTTCCAGACAAAGCATAAGAATTACTCTTCATTACTAATTAACAAACCATAAGTTAAAATATCTATCATAACATATTAGTTAAATAATTAATCGGTCTCCTAACCAATTAATTGTCTTCTTAGTCACTATTAAGTTAAGTCATGGAAATGTTACTATACTCTTAAATAACTTTGGTATAAGAAGAAGGTCGAATAAGTCACCCTTTATTTAAAACTTAACTTGATTTTTAGTAATTTCGGCCTATTTTTGCTTTAGATCGATATCCACCGGCTTGATTAATTTTCATAAGAGTTCTTCACATTGTATTTTCTTTGCTTAAAAATGCCTTATTTACTTAGAAAACATCTTAACTTCTTAAATTAAGAATTTCTTGATATAATACTTAAAATTGTATATTGTAATACATAGTATGCATTTAAGGTTTAAAAATCACTTGTGAAATCTAAATGAATTTAAACCTCTTTAAAAATATTTTCATAAAACCATAGTTCCTTTTTAGAGAGGTCACAAAACCTTAAAAAATGATTTCAAAACATCCTTTTAATTTAGTTGAATATATGTGTGCATGAATTTACTCTTTCATGCACAGTTTTGAAAATTTAGTTCTGTCTTAAAATTAGTTTATAATTTGGAAAAGTTTCCTTTTGTGGAAGTTATAGATCTTGTTGAAGCCTATAACTTTTGTTTTTTGCCTGAAGCTTAAATTTATCTCTAGCTTACCCGTTTTTCCCCTTGAAAGTTTCTAGCCATGTATAGTTTCCTGGACCAACCAACTATACCAACGAGTTTTGGAAACTAATAAAAACGGAGGCCTTTGGAGCCTTTTTTTCAACAAAAAAAAAAAAAAAAAATCCACTTACTCCCCTAAGATTTTCTGTGTTCTACAACTTTGCAGTTATAACTTTATTCAAATTCGGCATCTAAGAGGCTCAAAATTGAGTTATCAGAAAACTATCCAAATTATTCCGAAAACTGGTAGTTTTTTTTTTTTTTTTTTTTTTGGTTCTATTTTAAAAGCCCACACATACTACCTCAAACGGTCTAAGACATGAGCCTAAATCATCATGCAGTGTGTTTGACTGATGCTCCATTCAGAACCTAATTAAACATTCTCTCATTCTTAAAATTTAACAATTAATTTGTCTACTTTCTTTAAGAACATAATATTGTTAGCACACTAATTTACAAAGTTGTGTTTTAATGTTGATCTCATAGCCAACTTGAATAGTCACCAAACTTGAACATATTAGAGCATAATCACATGCATATAATCATCAAAACTAATCTTAAAGCATAAAATTGAACCTAAGCTTAAAACTAGTAAATCAAGCTAACCAAAGCATAAATCAAGCATTAGAAACTATAAAACAGAAAATAATTGAACATGAGCTTATTCTCTTACATCCAATAGCTAATAATACACTTAAATTCCACAAAACCAAAACCAATTAAAGCTTTAGTTAAGAGATCAAGAAATATACCTCTAAAGCTTGAAGAAAGTGGGTTCTAGGTCTTGGATTTGAGAGAAGATCTTTATCCTACTTCTCTATGAAAACCGGCCACCAATAATGCTTTGTGATCTTTTATCTCTTTGTTTGTTTGTCTATTTGGGTTTTTATTTTTTAATTTTTATTTTTTTGAGTTTAAGAACCAGAGAGAAAGGAGAGAAGATAGCAAATGGCCAAATTTCCACCACTTACACCTATTTATAGGTGGAATTTTTGAATTTTTTTATAATTAAATTTTATCTTCTAATTTCCTTGGTTTACATAATTGGCCTTCGAACACAATTTTTTTGACTCACCTGTCCCCATGAAATCCGGCCATATGAGGTTTTTGAGCCAAAAAAACTTCTCATGTTTATCTCTTGAAATATTTTCACAAATTCAATAAATAACATAATTGTGTAATTATCCTCAATTACTTAGCCTCCAAGTAATGTCAAGTTTACCGTTACTTTCTAATAGGCAGTCCATTTTCTTAATGATCCTGACAATACAAATACTGTCCTAGTTACCGACAATTTGATGATACTAAATTGCAGTCCAGAATTTATATGAATATAACTGGACCGCGTATAGGTTTTTCTTAGGACTTGTTCGCCACTTAATTTTTATTGCTCCAAATATTACTCCAGACTGTTCTAGAATGTTCCTAGTCCGCATTCTTAATTATGTATCCGCAATGATGGTCAGTCACAGAATAATTTCAATACTGTTTAAAAAAATTGTAGTACGCCTTAATCATGTTATAAGCTATCATGTTCATTCATTGACCAGAACAACACCATAAATCATGATTTTGTCTTTTTCGCCATAAGGCTTCTTACTTGATTTGATGAACTGTCATCGAGTCTTATTGCAATATAAATGCTCAAACATATTGTGACAATAAAATTATGAATTTCACATTGATATCTATAATTTTCATGAAACATCACATAAACACATAGTACAGACTTAAATTTCTTTATATATAAGGAAATCACGAGTCTGTTAAAAAGTTTGGTTATTACAAATAATTCATGCTTTTACATATTATTATTATTGTTATTGTTATTGTTATTATTATTACTACTACTGCTGCTGCAATTACTATGAGTAGTGAAAGTATGAGCTCCACTAGGGTATACTTCAGTCTGATAAATATTTAGGACCAAAAATATAATTGTTATCTTAAAAATTTAATTTTTATATTTAAAAGTTATGCTAAATCATTAGTTAAAAAAGTTATGTTGAGTGGACCTACAATCCAATTTTTGAATATAAAATTAGTAAGTACATATTAACTAGAGACTCCATAATTAAAATGTGAATTGTGAATTTAGTAGTGTTGCCATAGTAATAGTGTGATAATGATGCCTTGATTATATTGATTGGAGAAACCTAAACTAAGTAAATTATTTCTTTCTTGGTCACACTATAAAGATTTTAATTATATATTTTGACGTTTTTATCATTGTAATAGTACGATTATAGTAACCCAATCACACTCTATACGTGAAGTTATAATTATAGAGTTTTAATAAAATGAATTCATAATAAAAAAAAATACAAGCTAATCCATTTTTAATCAATTTTCACTTGTGTTTTTTGTGACTTGAGAATTACATAGAGAGATTTTATCAATTATTGAGTATTATTTGCTTCATAATCCAAGCAAACCAAGCAAAATCTGTCCTCGATCACATAAGCAGACCAAGCAAACCATGTGAATTGTTACAGGTTCATTCATGCAAACTGTGCAAACCGTTCTATTTCAAGACGGTCTTCTTGATCTAGAAATTATTAAATATTAACCTTACCCCAAATTCTTTTAATTAGTAAGTATACATTAATTGTATACTCATTAATTAAAAAGTGACTTGTGAATTTAGTAGTATTATGATGATAATAACATGACACTCGTACCCCGATCATGTTGATTAGAAAAGTCTAAACTAGGTAAATTATTTCGACTTCAATCACATTTAGAAATTTCAATTGTAAATTTATTTTACCATTGTCATAGTGCGATAATAGCAATATGTCCTCACTTTATACCTTGAAATATGATTAGAAAGTTTTAAAAGTAGTTACCTTGAAATTCCTATTAAGCAGATCGAGATGACCATTCTGACCCTTCCAACCGTACTGACTGATACAAACCATATTGATCCATTAGTCTCTATGAGGAATGGGTAAGCTGTGCAGTCCCATATCGCTTGGAAATTGATAGATGTGATGATTTATAAGTATGATTAGAAAGTTTTAATAGTAGTTACCTTGAAATTCCTGTTAAGCAGATCGAGATGACTATTCTGACCCTTCCAACCGTACTGACTGATACAAACCATACTGATCCATTAGTCTCTATGAGGAATGGGTAAGCTGTGCAGTACCATATCGCTTGAAAATTGATAGATGTGATGATTTATAAGTAAAGAGACCACATCATAATGGTATGAGGCCTTTTGGGGTGAGCCCAATAGCAAAATCGTAAGGCACGAGGCCTAAAACGGACAATATCAAACCAAAGGGAGGCATGAGTCGTTACAATTGTATTGTATTAAGAACTGAGCATTCAAAAGATAAAATTTAGGTCATGACCCCAAGACCGGAGTCAGGTTTCGAGACGGGGACCGACGTCGGCTTTCATGATTTAGGTCGAGGTCGAGATTTGGAATCGGGGTTGGGTTTCAAAACGAGGTCAGGGTTGGGTTTCGAAACGGGGGTCGGGGTTGGGTTTAAAGACGAGGGTCGGGGTTGGGTTTCGGGATTGCGGTCAAGGTCAAGGTTGTGTTTTTGGACGTGGGTCGAGGTCGGGTTTCATGATGGGGTCGGGGTAGGGGTTTCGAGATGGGGGTCAGGGTCGGGGTTGGTTTCGAAACAGGGGTCAGGGGTCGAGGTCAGGCTTCAGATTATGGTAGGCTCTGGGTCTGGTTTGTGGACGGGGGTCGGGTTTTGGGACAGAAGTCAATGTTAGGTTTAAGGATAGGTGTCGGAGGGGTCGGGTTTCGCGGTTAGTGTCAAGTTTCAGAATGAGGGTTGGGGTCTGGGTATGGTTTTGGGACGGGGGTCAAAGTTGGGTTTCGGGATGGGCTCAGGCTCGGGTTTCGGGGTCGGGGTCGGGGTCCAGTTTAGGGGACAGGGTCGGGGTTGGGGTCAAAACTAGGTTTCAAAAGGGGGGTCGTGGTCGAGTTTCGGAACAGGGTTAGGGTTGGGATTTCCGTGTCAGGTTTAGGGATGAGGTTGAGGTCGGGATTCAAGACGGGGATCGGTGTCAAAATTCGAGAAGGGGGTCAGGATCGGGTTTTGGGACGAGGTCGGGATTCGAGACGACCCCCGTCCTGAAACCTAACCTTGACCCCCCGTCCCGATACCGACCTCAAAACCCGACCCCGACCCCGACCCCTTCCTCGAAATCCGATCCTAAAACCCGACCAGACCTCCCATCCCAAAAGTCGACCCCCATCCCGAAACCCGACCCTGACCCCCATCCCGAAACCCGACCCTGACCCCCATCCCAAATCCCAATCTTGTCCCAAAACCGGACCTCGACCTTGAAACTCGACCACGAGCCTCATCCCAAAACTTGACCTCGACCTCGACCCCGTCCCGAAACCCAACCCCTATCCCGAAACACGACCCTGACCGTGACTCTGACCCAGACCCCCGTCTCAAAACCCGACCCTGACCCTGACCCCAACCCCAACCCCAACCCCAACCCAGAATCCCCACCCGCAAACCCTTCTTGAAACCCGACCCTGACATCAAACCCGATCCCGATCTATGTCCCGAAATCCAACCCCGACACCAACCCCCTTTCCCCGTCCCAAAATCCAACCTCGAAACCCGAAACCGGACCTTAACCTCCTATCAAAAACTTGACCCTGCCCCGACCCCCATCCTGAAGCCTAACCCGACCTCCGTACTGAAATCCATGATATTTTGTTGTTTTGTTTTTTGTTTTTTTTGATATAATCATATAGACTAAATTATACAATACAACCTAATACATATTGTTTTGTCATATAAGATATTATAGTCCGTATTGTATTAATTTTTGATTTCGTATTAAATTAAACACGCAAAGATGTTGTTAAACATTATATTACTTTAAATTATATTTTGTTTTTTGACCTCCGTACTGAAATCTAAGATATTTTGTTTTTTTTTTTTTTTGATATAATCATATAGATTAAATTATGTAATACAACCTAATACATATGTTTTTTGTCGTATAAGATATCACAGTCCGTATTGTATTAATGTTTTATTTCTTATTAAATTATACAATGTAAAGATGTTGTTAAACATTGTATTATTTTAATAGATTTTTCTTTGCTTTATGTTTCAATGGATTTTTATCTTGTGCCATTTAGTTTTTTTGTTGACTCTCTAAAGCGCGATGAATGATCATCAACCAACAAAACAAAGAAATTAAAAGTGTTCTAAGTTGAGTTCTTCTTCTAGACCTCAGGAGGTGGAGGAAGAGAAACCCTTCTCACGGATAGAGAAGTTGTTGGTATGAAAACATAGGTCCGAGAAAATAAAATTTGGATTGACCTTTGTTAATTTTAAAAAATCTTGAATGAATTTTTTTCGGATTATAGTTAAAAAAAAAAAATCCCCCATAATTAATGGCTGACGAGACGACATCGTTGTTTTGTGCATTGTTTGGCTGGAACATGTTACGTGTATTTTTTAATTTTATTATTATTTTTGTTTCAATTAATTGTTGGGTAGAATATTTGAATTAGTCAAGGTTGATTCGTTTGTTAGTGGGCTAGGATAAGTTAGGCCTTGTTTGGTTATGAGTTTAGTTTAAATTAAACTGTATTTTTTTATCATGTTTTTTGTCTTTTTTCTCAAAAAATTGTTTGTCTTTTTTGAAAATTCAAAAAAATTCAAAAAAAATTATTATTTAAACTTACAAATCTTAACTCAAACTTGCACACCAAACACCCCCTTAGTTATCGTTTCCTCATTTTTCTACCATTATCTTCCACCCCTCCCATTTATCTGTAATCATGGTATGATGTTTTCTATATTTGTGACTTTTAATGTTGTAAGCCTTTATTTACTAGACAGATTATCTATCATTAAAAAATGTACGTGTGATTTCCCTTTTCGTCTGAAATAATATTCCAGTCTTTTGAGATGGATTTTGGTTCTTTCTAACAGACCATATCTCCTTCCTTATTTCAAAATAGGTGAAGGGAAAAACCTATATAAAACATCGGCTCGTAACAGAACAATAGAAGCATGTCGGCCTCAATGTCATGGATGGTGTGAAGACAAAGCAACAACTACTCTTAGAAAACCCAGATAATCTGGTACTCAATGGAGAAAAGCAACATGAAATAAGCAAGGAGAGAAACGATTAGATTTAGGTGAAACTGAAGCAAAGTGTATGTTTTGTAATTTTGCTTTTCATGTTTATATCTAATTTCCAGATTCTAGGATCAAGACAGTAAAGTTGGATTTTCCCTTTTTGCTGTCGATTTCTAATGCCCAAAATAGGATTTTTTTTTTTTTTTAAATTTTTTGAAACAGATGTTTTTGGGGAGAGGAAAGACACTATGGATGAAGGATTTTGGACTAGTTTAGTCAGATGATGCTCTGGTTTAGTGGAAGCATTTTAGAAGCATTTCCATGACACCATGGCAGCAAGCTCAAGGCAGGAAAAGCTGTGGACTTTTTCAACTTTTGTGCAGGGTTGTGGGTCCCACTCGTGAAGTAATATGTGTAGCATTTTGATAAGACAAGTTGAGAATGATTGAAAGGAAATAAAGAAATCAGGAAAAAAAAAAAAAAAAGAGAGGAAAAAAAGGATGTATTTTTTTAAAAAATGTATTTTAATAGGGATAAATAGAAAGGAAAAGGATAAGGTTTTAGGAAAATAGACGAAAAAAAAAAACCCCCCCCATAAAAGACTAAAATAAATGGAGAAAATGTTTGAATAGTAATCAAATGAAACTATTACATAGAAAATTAACTAAGGAATATACAAGGAAAAAATTGATATTTTTGCTTAAGTAAAAAAGAAAGAAAATGGTTTTAAAAAAAAATCTAAGTGAGGATAAATTTGAAAACAAGGGGTAAATTGGTAGATTATTTCCTAAATTTTTCATTTGTTAAACTTTTGTCCCTGATTTTTTTCCTAATTGGAATGCCCCTAATCTATTAAAATGTTATTACAATAGTCATTTACATTAATTTTTAGATGGAATCTGTTAGTTAGTATCATTTTTTGATTAAGTTATTAACGGGTTTCATTTAAAAATTAACAGAAATGACAATTATAACAACATTTTAATTGTTTAGGGGCATTCCCTATTCTTTTTTTCATACCTGGAATGATCATAAATTATTAAAAACATTGTTATATTAGTCATTTCCGTTAATTTTTAGAGGAAATCCGTAGTTAACATCACTTTTTGATCAAATTATTAATAGATTTTATCCAAAAATTTATGGAAATGACTATTTTAGTAACATTTTAAAAGTTTAGATGTATTTTAGTAATAAAAAAAAAAATTTATGGACTTAAGTTGTATAAAGTTAAAAGTTTAGAAACTAAATGCGTAATTTACCTAAACAAATTATTACATAATAGGAATTAAATAAAAGAATAAAGTATTAGGAATTAAATAAAAGAATAAAGTATTTCTTAATACATATTTAAATTAAAAAGGAATAAGATTTAAAAAAATGTAAGAAGATAGATAAAGAACATAATAGAACACACAAAGCGACAAAAGCAAGAAATTAAAATTAAAAAAAAAAAAAAAAAAACAAGTGTCAAGTGGTTGGGAGGCTACACTCGTAGCATTTAATGTTAATAAAAATGCACGTTCTGAGAAACTTTGGTTCATAAAATCACCATCCTGACTTAAAATGCACTGAAAAAAGAACCAAAAAAAAAAAAAAAACAAAAACAGTCTTGTCTTGAAAAAAAAAAAAAAATCCTAACTTTTAAAGATTATTTCTAAAACATTCCTGCCAAATACTTATGTTCGATAATGGATTCTCTCGTTTTGGTACGGGGGTAGTACAAGAATGCAATGCCTTTGTAAACATTATTCCCAGCTCATCTCCATTTAAAATACCCAACTTATCACCATGACTTTTCGTTTTCTATAGTCAATGCTTTCACTAGTCAGATCTTTCTCTTGAAATGTATTTGAAAGCTTCACATCCGCTCACAATTAAATGCTTATTGGAGACTTTTCTTTAGCACCAATCTTGAAGTCAAGTTTGATCAAAATCTCTTGATTCCGTATTATCCTTATTCTTCTTTGTTACTTGCTTCTTCAATCAAAGCTTTGTTTTGGATTTGTGTAGGAATTAATCACACACAACTACCTTTATGATAAGTATATATATTAATGTTTCTTTCTCAGTGCTTTAGCTCATAATAAGAAAATGAAAAAAAAAAAAAAAAGTAAAGTAAAGACTAAAGAATATGATGAAGTTAAATTATGATCTTATAGTTAGCATGATCAAATCCCCTCAGTTCCACAAAATAATTATTATTAGCGTAATTTTTTAAATATATTTCGAATTTGTGCTTATATTTAATTTACAAATTCTTCTTACTATTATATGTTGTAAGTATTAACTTATTAGTTAGATGTGTTTAAATGTTTTATTTTTTTAAATGAAAAATACCTTAAACATCTTGCATGTTCTTTCGAAATATTATGTTTGTCAATCTTATTATTATTGGATGTATAGAATATCCTCTGTATACATGTTGTTAAGGAAAATAATATTCCTTATTTTTGGGAAAAAAAAAAAAAAAAACCTTGTCAGGTAGTCTGGTCAAATGCTTAAAATATCACCAAGGCTACACTCAATGATCTGTACTAAATTTTATTTGAAAACATATTGATTAATTAAAAAATTCTAAAAGTTAGGATATGTTAGGAAAAGCTTCCTAAAAATTGTTTTGGGCTTTCAATGTTCAAAAATTTCTTATTGATTAATTAAAATTTTTTTAAAGCTATAATTTGGCCTACGTGTCAAGGCCAAATCATGATTTTACCTTTTTCACAATAATGTCTTTTACTTTATTTGATGAACTGTTATTGAGTCTTATTATACTATAAGTGTTCAAACCTATTGTGATAATAAAATTATGAATTTTACGTTGATATCTATAATTTTCATAAAGCATCACATAAACACGTAGTATAAACTTAAATTTATTTATATATAAGGAAATCACGAGTCCATTAAAAAATTCGATTATCACAAATAATTCATGCTTTTACATATTATTATTGTTATTGTTATTGTTATTATTATTACTACTATTGCTGCTGCAACTACTACGAGTAGTGAAAGTACGTGCTCCATTGGGGTATACTTATGTCTGATAAATATTTAGGAAAAAAAATTAATTGTTTTCTTAAAAGTTTAATTTTTATATTTAAAGTTATGCTAAATCATTAGTTAAAAAGTTATGTTGAGTGGACCTACAATCCAATTTCTGAATATGAAATTAATGGGTACATATTAACTAGAGACTCCATAATGAAAATATGAATTGCGAATTTAGTAGTGTTGCCATATTAATAGTGTGATAAAAATGCCTTGATTATATTGATTAAAGAAACCTAAACTAAGTAAATTATTTCTTTTTGGTCACACTACAAAGATTTTATTATATATTTTGACGTTTTTATCATTGTAATAGTACGATTATAGTAACTCAATCACACTCTATACATGAAGTTATATTTATAGAGTTTTAATAAAATGGAGTCATAATAAACCAAAAAAAAAAATACAAGCTAATCCATTTTTAATCAATTTTCAAATTGTGTTTTTTGTGACTTGAGAATTACATAGAGAGATTTTACAATTATTGAATATTACTTGCTTCATAATCCAAGCAAACCAAGCGAAATCTGTCCTCGATCACATAAGTAGACCAAGCAAACCGTGCAAACTATTATATTTCAAGACGGGTTTCTTGATCTAGAAATTATTAAATATTAACCTTAACTCAAATTCTTTAATTAGTAAGTATACATTTATTGTATACTCATTAATAAAAAGTGACTTGTAAATTTAGTAGTATTATGAATAATAATACATGACACTCGTACCCCGATCATATTGACTAGAAAAGTCTAAATTAGGTAAATTATTTCGATTTCAATCACATTTAGAAATTTCAATTGTAAATTTATTTTACCATTGTAATAGTGCGATAATAGTAATATGTCCACACTTTATATGTTGAAATAAGATTAGAAAGTTTAATAGTAGTTACCTCGAAATTCATGTTAAGCAGATCGAGACGACCGTTCTGATCATTCCAACCGTATTGACTGATACAACCATACCGATCCATTAGTTTCTATGAGGAATAGGTAAGCTGTACAGTCCCACATCGCTTAAAAATGGATATATGTAATGATTTATAAGTAGAGAGACCATCTCTTAATGGTAGAGGCCTTTTGGGGTGAACCCAATAGCAAAACTGTAAGGGCAACGAGGTCCAAATCGGACAATATCAAACCAAAGGGACGCACGAGTCGTTACAATTGTATTGTATTAAGAACTAAGCATTTAAAAGATAAAATTTAGGTCATGACCCCAAGACAGGAGTCAGGTTTTGAGACGGGGACCGAAGTTGGGTTTCATGATTTGGCTCGGGGTCTAGATTTGGAATCGGGGTTGGGGTTGGGTTTCGAAACGGGGGTCGAGGTTGGGTTTCAGGACGAGAGTCGAGGTCGGGGTCGGGTTTCATGATGGAGTAGGGATAGGTTTGTAATGGGGTCGGGGTCGGGGTCTGGGTTTGATTTTTGGATAGGGGTCGGGTTTTAGGACGGAAGTCTAGGGACGGGTTTCGAGACTGGCTCGGGGTCAGGTTTCGCGGTCAGTATTGGGTTTCGGGATAAGAGTCGAGGTTTGGGGTATGGTTTTGGGACGGGGGTCAAGGTCGGGTCTCGGGATGGGCTCAGGCTTGGATTTCAATGTCGGGGTCAGGGTTGAGGTTGGGGTCAGGTTTCAAGGACAGGGTCAAGGTCAGGGTCAAGACTACGTTTCGGAAAGGGGAGTTGGGGTTGAGTTTCGGGATGGGGTCGAGGTTAGGTTTCGAGGTCAGGTTTCGGGACGAGGTCGAGGTTGGGATTCGAGACGGGGGTCGAGGTCAGAATTCAAGACGGGGATCAGGATCGGGTTTTGGGACGAGGTCAGGATTCGAGACAACCCCCGTCCCAAAACCCGATCCCGACCCTTGTCCCAATGCCCACCTCGAAACCCCCCGACCTCGACTCCTTCCTCGAAACCAGATCCTCAAAACCTGACACTAGACCTCCCGTCCCGAAACTCGACTCCTGTCTTGAAATCTGAACCTGACCTCCATCCTGAACCCAACCCCGACCCCCGTCTTGAATCCTAACCTTGTCCCAAAACCCGACCTTGACCCAAAAATTCGACCACGACCCTTGTCCCGAAACCTGACCTCGACCACGTCCCGAAACCCGACCTGAAAACCCCACCCACGACCCTTGTCCTGAAACCCGACTCCGACATCAAAACCCGATCTCAACCCATGTCCCGAAATCCGACCATGACCCCCCTTTCCCTGTCCCAAAACCCACCTCAACACCCGAAACCCAACCTTAACCCCCTACCCGAAACTTAACCCGACCCCGACCCCGACCCCGGCCCCGGCCCCCGATCCTGAAAACCCAACCCGACCTCCATATTGAAATCCATGATATTTGTTTTTTTGACATAATCATGTAGATTAAATTATACAATACAACCTAATACAAAATGTTTTTTGTCATATAAGATATTACAGTCCATATTGTAGTAATTTTTGATTTCGTATGAAATTATACGATGCCAAGATGTTGTTAAACATTGTATTACTTTAACTTATATTTTGTTTTTTTGACCTCCGTACTAAAATCCATGATATTTGTTTTTTTTTGATATAATCATATAGATTAAATCATACAATACAACCTAATACATATTTTTTCAAATAAGATATCATAGTATGTATTGTATTAATTTTGATTTCGTATTAAATTATACAATGCAAAGATCTTGTTAAACATTGTATTATTTTAAATAATATAATACAAAGTGCCAATACAGTGTACCAAACATGCTCTAATTAGTGTACTTTTCTTTTTAGCTCTCCCTTCTCTCCCTCCAGTGCTCTCTTTCTCAAGCTTTTTCTTTGCTTTATGTTTCAATGGATTTTTATCTTGTGCCATTGAGTTTTTTGTTGACTCTCTAAAGCGCGATGAATGATCATCAACCAACAAAATAAAGAAATTAAAAGTGTTCTAAGTTGAGTTCTTCTTCTAGACCTCAGGAGGTGGAGGAAGAGAAACTCTTCTCACAGATAGAGAAGTTGTTGGTATGAAAACATAAGTCCGAGAAAATAAAATTTGGATTGACCTTTGTTACTTTAATAAAAAAACCTTGGATGAATTGTTTTTGATTATAGTAAAAAAAATGAAAAAAAAAATGAAAAATAAAAAAACATAATTAATGGCTGACGAGACGACAACACTGTTTTGTGCATTGCTTGGCTGGAACATGTTACGTGTATTTTTTAATTTTATTATTATTTTTGTTTTAATTAATTGTTGCGTAGAGTATTTGAATTAGTCAGGGCAGATTCGTTTGTTAGTGGGTTAGGATAAGTTAGATATTGTTTTTCCTCATTTTTTCTACAATTGAAAATGATTGAAAAGAAATAAAGAAAACCAAGAAAAAAAAAAGAAGGAAAAACAGAGGATGTATTTTTTTTTAAATGTATTTCAATAGGGATAAATCGAATGGAAAAAGGATAAGGTTTTAGGAAAATCGACAAAAAAAAAAAAACCCCATAAAAGACAAAAATAAATGGAGAAAATGTTTGAATAGTAATCAAATGAACTATTACATAGAAAATTAACTAAGGTATACACAAGGAAAAAAATTGACTTTTTTGCTTCATTAAAAAAAGAAAGAAAATGGTAAAAAAAAAAAAAAAAAATCCAGGTGAGGATATATTTGAAAAAAAAAGGGGTAAATTGTTAGGTTGCTTCTGAATTTTTAATTTTGTGTAATTTAGGTCCATGAACTTTTTATCGTAGTTGGAATGCTTCTAAACTATTGAAATATTACTACAATAGGCTTTTACATTAATTTTTGGATGAAATCTGTCAGTTAGTATCATTTTTTGATCAAGTTACTAACGGATTCCGTTTAAAAATTAACATAAATGATTATTATAACACACATTTGACTTGTTTAGGATGTTCCATGTTCCTTTTTTCATAGCTGGAATGACTACAAACTATTAAAAACATTATTATATTAGTGCTTTTCATTAATTTTCAGACGGAATCCATAATTAGCACCACTTTTTGACCAAATTACTAATAGATTGCGTCCAAAATTGACGGAAAGGACTATTTTAGTAACATTTTAAAAGTTTAGAGGTATTCCAGTTATGAAAAAATGTTATGGACCAAAGTTGCAGAAGGTTAAAATTTAGAAACTAAATGAGTAATTTACAAAAAAAAAATATATATATATATATATTACATAATAGGAATTAAATAAAAGAATAAAGTATTTTCATAATACATATTTAAATTAAAAAGAATCAGATTTTAAAGAAAAAATTAAAAAAAAAATGTAAGAGGATACATAAAGAACAAAATAGAACACATAAAAAATTAAACACAAAACGACAAAAGCAAGAAGAAGAAGAAGAAGAAGAAAAAAAAAAAAAAAAAAAAAAAAGGAGGAACGAAACATCCAAGTAAGTGTTCAAGTGGTCGGATGTAGCCTTTATAAATGTTAGATTAGATTAGGAAAAAGATTTAAAAATAATATAAAAGAAAATGCACGGTCTAAGAAACTTAGTTTATAAAATCACCATCTTGACTTAAAATGCATGGAAAAAAAGAACAAAAAAAACAAAAAACAATCTTGTCCTGAAAAAAAAAAAAAAAAAAAACCCCTAATTGAAGATTCTTTCTAAAGCATTCCTATAAAAGTTACCAATTTCTCCCCCAAATACTTATGTTCAACACTTGTAGCATTTATAAATGTTAGATCAGATTAGAAAAAAGATTTAAAAATAATAATAAAAATGCACGTTCTAAGAAACTTAAGTTATAAAATCACCATCTTGAATTAAAATGCATGGAAAAAAGAACAAAAAAACAAAAACAATCTTGTCCTGAAAAAAAACAAAAACAAAAAACAAAAAACCCTAATTGAAGATTCTTTCTAAAACATTCCTATGAAAGTTACCAATTTCTCCCCCAAATACTTATGTTCACCCACTTGTAGCATTTATAAATGTCAGATTAGATTAGAAAAAGAGATTTAAAAATAATAATAAAAATGCACGTTCTAAGAAACTTAGTTTATAAAATCACCATCTTGACTTAAAATGCATGGAAAAAAGAACAAAAAAATAACAAAAACAATCTTGTCTTGAAAAAAAAAAAAAAAAAAAAGAAACCCTAACTTTTGAAGATTCTTTCTAAAACATTCCTATGAAAGTTACCAATTTCTCCCCCAAATACTAATGTTCAATTTGGGTCCTTTTTCTCTCTTCTTGGTATGGGGGTAGTACAAGAACGCAATGCCTTTGTAAACATTATTCCCAACAACGAGCATGCCTCTCTAGCTCTACGTGCTGCACCTATTCTAAAGAAAGATGATTTAAAATATCCAACTCATCACCATGACTTTTCGTTTTCTATAGTCAATGCTTTCATTAGTCAGGTTCTTTCTCTTGAAATGTATTTGAAAGCTTCACAACCGCTCACAATTAAATGCTTATTGGAGATTTTTTCTTTAGCACACCATTCTTAAAATCAAGTTTTGATCAAAATCTCTTGATTCCTTATTATCCTTATTCTTCTTTGTTACTTGCTCCTTCAATCAAAGCTCTGTTTTGGATTTGCGTGGGAACTAATCACACACAACCACCTTTCTGGTAAGTATATATTAATGTTTCTTCCTCAGTGCTTTGGCTCATAATAAGAAAATGAAAAAAAAAAAAAAAAAAAGAAAGAGAAAAGAAAAGACTAAAGAATATGATGAAGTTAAATTATCGTCTTATGGTTAGCATGATCAAATTCCCCAGTTCCACAAAATTATTATTATTAGCGTAATTTTTTTAATATAGTTCGAATTTGTGCTTATATTAATTTACAAATTTTGCTTACTATTATACGTTGTAAGTATTAACTTATTAGTTAGATGTGTTTAAATGTTTTATTTTTTTAATAAAAAATACCTTAAACATCTTGCATGTTCTTTCGAAATATTATGTTTGTCATTCTTATTATTATTGGATGTATAGAATATCCTCTGTATACATGTTGTTAAGAAAATAATATTCCTTATATTTGAAAAAAAAAAAAAAAAAAAAGCCCCTTGGCAGGTAGTCTAGTCAAATATTTAAAAATATCACCAATGCTACACTCAAGATTTTTTACGAAAATTTATTTGAAAATATATTGATTAATTAAAAAATTCTAAAAGTTAGGACATGTTAGGAAAAGCTTCCTAAAAATTGTTTTGTACTTAAGTCCAAAATTTCTTATTGATTAATTAAAAAATGATGAAAGCTATAATTTGGCCTACATATCAAGGCCAAATCAGATAGTTTGGCCTTATTTTATCCTTAAATTATGAGTCTAAATATCCTGTCTCCAAATAGATGTTCCACTAGTTGTCTCTCTTATTAAATTTAGTTGACACCTCATTAAAGTTATACACAATAGGTGTATTACAAAGAGCCTAATAGAAGTTGATTATGGTGTATAACTATCTTCACACTTTTCTATTGGTATAATATTATATGATATGAATTTTTTTTCCCTCTTTCCATGTTATTTTTCAATTTCTTTTTTTCTTTTCGTATTCTTCCTGATGTATACAGAAAAGTAAAACAGAAACCAAGGATATGTTTAACACATAGGTTTAAAAAGAACAATTTAAAAAGATTCAAACAAACTTTATAAGAAAAAAAAAAAAAAAAAAACCTTTTTTCTTACAATTTCATCGCATCCTCTTTACAATAGCATTTTTAACACGAACCTTTTCTTTTCTCTAATACACAAGTCCAAGCCACGTGCTTGTTTTATTTGTTGATTTTTTTTTTTATTCATATACACATTTATAGACGTTAAATTTTCAAATAATTAAGTTCACTTTCTTAATTTGTCAGTCTCTTAAGAATTTAGCAAAACTATGTAACCAATTAATAATAAAACAAAATGTACTTTAAGCTATTTTTGCCTAAAATCAATTACCACAAAGTTTTGCTAAATTGTACTTATTTCTAACAATTTCTATAAAATCTAATCTATAAACAAATTTGTATTGTGTTAATTGTTAGTGTAACAACTCTACTTACGTGGCCGTTACTGCACTTACTTACTATACTTACTTAGCTTAAGTACTTGAAATTTGTGGAAGATTTTTTTTTAATACATACATCTTACATGATATATAATTAATATGTACATATCATTGTGATTAACAAACAAGTCTACCATTTTAATATACCATCTTACTGGTCATTACTAAATTATTACTTACTAACATGTGCCTTAAAGATGTTTGTATTTTAAATATAACTAATTAATATAATTTAATACTCAAAATATTTACGGAAATTCTGCATAGTGGTATCTCATCCCGTCCTTCACATCCGTTTCGTAGCCCGGCTAGTCCATCTGTTACACTGTGGATTTCTTACCCACAGTATGAACATTTTCTGATGAGTTTTTGCTCAGGCAAGTACAAACATATTCTCGTAAAATAATTAAAACATTTTACAAAACATGCATGATTCGTTTATGCTTGATTGTGAATTATCCATTACTCTTAATTATGGATTTTCGTATCTTGTCTTATCTATGGGCCCTGGTGTACATACCAGATGCGCGCGATCATCGGGAGGTTAGGGTTTACAAGTTCCCAAACGACGCTGAGATCATAGACCAGACTTGCTTCAGATCAACTGAATTTAACTGAACTGATTCTCGCCTTGTGGAAGGTTAGCTATATTTCAATTTATTTTACTAGATTACCTAAATCTAGTGTTATTGCTCTAGGCCCATTATATCAAAGGGTTGTTAAACTATTTGAAAATCTCTAACTAAATATTATATAACCCTTCTGATGACTTTAGAGCAGATATCTAGCTTTAAGTTTAGTTTGCCGACAGATAAATTCTTCTACCGAGGAAAAAATCTAGACTTTTCGTATTATTAATTTCTAGAAAGCATTTTTGTTTAAAACTAGTCGATGCATCTCATAATGAGGATTGTATAGCTGCCCAAAAGCTAATCTTAACTTATGTGGGTAAAATTACAATTTGAACCTATTTTTAAAGATTTTCGTAACACAATTATTTTGATAAAACATCATTTGAGAAACTATTTTCTGCTAACTAATGCAGACTTGAGGTATTCTACAAATTTTGTGTTTCCTATGAAAATGATTTTCATAGTTGCGAAAGTGTTTTGGTCGTTTTAAAATCTTACCGAAAAACAACTTGTGTTAGAGACATTTTTGTAAAAACAACATCCTTCATAAAACTTGTAGATCTTTAATTTGAAAACTGATTCTAATCTCTAACACTGTCATTTTTAGTAGTTTTCAAACTGTGAGGCTTCTATATGAAATAGTTGCAGTGAAAATCACTCATTGGAGCACTTTCAGAAAATCGTGTAAAATTGTATCGTAGAGTCGTTATTTTTCATTTCATCATCAAGAAACTTTTAGATATCGACGGGATCTACAACTTTCATGTCCGGCGCGATGCCAAAATCCACTTTTATCTTGCTGTTTTGCAAGAAAATCTATGACTAAAACTATATCTTACGGACATTTTTAGACAAAGACGTCTCATGAAACTTATAGGTCTAGATGAGATCTGAAACTTTTACGGCTTGACAAAAAATTAGTTTGGCTTCTAAGGTACCCATTTGGGTAAAAATCCGTGGCTGGGCAGTATAAAAACTACTTCTATCCAGTTTTAAACATAGTCCTGAAAAAAGATCTTAGAGATGTTTTAAGACAAAGTAGTCTCATTAAAATTTTAGATCTCGAGAAGTTTTAAAAGTTCTCTGAAGATCGCCAAGTCTGAAAATGTCGTTTACTATGTCGTTTAGGCTTATTTCAGTGACTGATCTAAAAGGCAGTTTTAAAAAAAAATGGAAAGCATAAGGAAGTGGTTTAGGATAATACCGTTGAAGAACCTTGATGATTTCCCAAGACTTGGAGGCTTAAAAGTGAAGGAATGAAGAGAAATGGGGCTGTCTTTTTGCTGAAGAAAGGAGGTGAAATGGGTTGCAAAATGACCAACTAATGGCCTTGCTTCCTTTTATAGACCTATGGCTAATTGTGGCTTATGTTTGTCACACTTAATCAAGCTTAACTAAGCTTGTTTTGAAAGATAAAACATCAGATATGTGGGCTGTAGGAGGACGTTTTTCTGGGCTGAAATTGGAGCAAAAATTGCGTTAAAGTACGCACCACATTTTAGTTACTATGCATGGCATCACCTAACATTTTTTTACCACCAATATTACACTTATACCGTGTACTTTATGTAATGCCCCGACTTCCCCCGCTGGCCGTCACCTTACTTACTTACCTAAACTTGCGGAAAATTTGGAAAATTTTTTTTTTCTTTAAACTTTATTTTAAAACTTCCAGCTTGAAACTTCATACTCATACTTACTTATAAGTACTTACTTGAGTACCAAGCTTTCTCATCTCATACGAAAGCTATCATACTTGGATAGTGGACCAAACCCGACCTAGTGCGGATTGGTACAACATCAGGCAACTTACTTGCCATACATACAAAAACTTGTCATTCATACTTAAAAACATCATGAAAACCCTTTTTCATTACAACATATTTATAGAGTATATTTTTCAAAACACGTGGCGGTGTCCATCTCACATTTCACAGTCCGCAGCACCAACCTCCACAGTATTGCATCAGAGATTGCTGGCAGGTTGCTTACCTACAGCATAGACGTAAGACGTGAACTTTCGCTCAGCAAGTACAACTATCACATCCGCGACACAAACATGTCATCATGCATGAACCAATTATGATCTCTATGAACCAATTATGGTTTCATAATCTAACTTGGTTCTATTCCTTTACTTATCATGTGTGCTTGTAACCGTGGTATATAGCCAATGAATGGTCGAAGGCGGCAGTCCGTTCTAACCTCAAACCATGAAACACAGAGTTTAAACATGGAGTAGTTAAGGTAGCCAGTCCAATCCAACTCAAACCATGAACCATACCATCATAAACCAGCGCTCGTGGCAAGTCGGTTCGACACAACATTTTACTTGTCTTGTTCTTATCATATGATTCATTATTAGTGATCATGCTTCATGATGTCACAATATTAAAACATATAACATAACATAACCTCATTCATAATATACCATGACATACCATACATACCATACCATAACATACCATACCATAACATGCCATAACATAACATACCATACCATAACCTATAACATATTAGGCAAGTAACAACAAAGGGCCTATGCTGTAGGCGGAGTTGTACTTACCTGGTTAGCTGTATCCTATATCGTGCGACTCCAAGCTGAGGCACAACAACAGGCTATCTCCTGTTATTTCAAAGAACATAGTATAAGGCTTCATAATTATATCCTTAAGATGTTGGTGACCTAACCAATACTCATTCATAGTCTTAGTTATATGTCCCCCCTATAACTCATGATGACTTACTTGGTTACTTAAGGTAACCTTGGGTAATAACCCCCATCATACGTGAATAGGGTTAGGTATCATCCTAACCTTGGCCTATGCCTGGTCATCTTTAATTTATAATCCTTTTGGGTTTTAGATCCAAACCTAATCTTAATACCTTGTTGGGTTACCTTGAGTAACCCTTGAGGTAGTCAAACTTAGTCCAATTATCCTAAGTCAACCTTGGGCTTTGGACCCCGTCTAGTAACTCGGGTATCCTTTCCGGTTACCGTCCATCATCGTCTTGTTACAAAACTTTGGCTTAAAAATCCCTTTTCCTTATCTTGGAAAAATTTGGTGAATTAAGCTCAAAACCTTTAATTAACTTATAAAAATTCAGGGTTCTTAAAATAAAGCCTCATAAAAATCATTGAATACTGAAAACTGTCGTTGGAACAGTCTCCACAGTCAGAACATTGGTGTTGTGCAAAAATACAGTTTTTCTGTGTTGTTTTAGAAAATCTTGTGCATGAATTTCCATACCCTACACAGTCTTTATAAAACCGTGGTCAGTTTAAAAATCCATTCCGATTTTGAAAAAGTTGTCTTCACAAAAGTTTTAGATCTCGAAAATCCTAAAACTTTAGTGTTTTGAGAAAACCCAGTTCTGCTTTTAACTTGTTCATTTTCTGAGTTGAAACTGGCTGGCCGTGCAAACTGGGACTGACCACCCAGGCTCGGGTTTTTGTAAAAACTAAGGGTTTTGGAACCTTATTTTTGAAAACTATCTATGTTGTCCCCTAGGAAAAACCGTTCTAAACAACTTTCATGTTTTAAGTTTTTCCAAATTCGACCTCTAAGGGCCTCAAATTTCACTTTTCCAGAAACTGACCAGTTTGTACCCGAACTGGCAATTTTCGGTTTTAAGTTCGTTTTACGTCCTATTACGCGCACTCTACCTCAACCGCCCGCAGCGGGAGCCTAATATCAGTCATGCAGCACTTTCTAACGTAAAACATACATCTATGCATCATTCAAACATTTTCATGCAAAGCAAAACCCTTGGGTGTTCTTGCACCAAACCAAGGTTTGCAAAACATTTGGTTTGAATCACCATTCATCAATCAAGCTTCTAATCTAGCTCAAACATAAACATGCATGACCTATAACTTCTTAGGCATATTGGGGACATATCAGAAACACCTTATGTGCATGCATGCAATCTTAATAATCATGCAAGCATACTTATCAAATCATGCACCATAATCATAATTGAGACCTTAGCACCCTAATCAAGCACCTAATAAGCATTAAACCCATTGCATGAAATAAGAAAATGAGCTTATGCTCTTACATTCCAAACATAGAAATACACTTAAATCTCCAAATTTAAGCTCTAATTGAAAAGCTTAGGGTCAAAGGGAGATTACCTTAATCAATCCAAGGATTGTGCTCGGTTTTGGGTCTAAAACTTTTTCCCTTGATCCTTCACCATAACCGGCCATCCCCCTCCAAATGGGGTTCCTAATTTTCGGCCATACCACATGAAATATACACATAAATTTCTTGCTCCAAAATTAATAAAACTTAGAGGTTTAGTGGTTTACGTTAACCTATTCAAGGTTTGCTAGCTTGGTTCCAACCATTTTTTCCTTTTCCTTGCCACTGCCCACAACCGGCCTCCCCTTGGCCTAGTGGTTCCAAAATTTTTCAGCCACTTGATGGCTGCCTCACCAAAGTCCGGCCACCAAGAAATCCGGCCACCCCCTAGCTCAAATCCTTCCTCACTTTTTTTTTTCTTTCTTTTCTTTTCTCTTCCTTTTTGGCTTCGGACTTTAGGGGGAAGGGTGAGAGAATTTTTGGCCATAGTTTTGGGGTGTTTCCTTATTTTTTTTTTTCTGAGCAAAATCAGCTGCCCCCCTTCACCTATTTATAGGTGAAGAATCTTTAATTTTTGGATTTATTTTTTTTTTTCCGAAAATTACATTTTAAACCCCTAATGCAAAAATATTTGCATTTATGCCCTCCAAATATTTGTAGTCCAAAATTTATCTGTGTATTGTTGGACTATAAATTTTTTTTCTTATTTCTTAAAGCCATCTGGCCCTTGATATCCAACTTAGTGTGCTTGATTTTTCTAGGGTGGTCTCATAGCTTATTCTAGCTATCTTGTCCGAAAAGACAATTTTCGCAGTATATTTTCAATACTGATTTTCCTATTACTATACAGTCATACCTTTGACTGTTCTTAGTCAACCCATTGACTTTTTGGTCAATTTTGACTTTCTTGGTCAAACTTTGACCAACATGAAATCATGAAATTTTGTCATGCCGTTTTCCTTAAATGCCTTATACTTGGCTAAGTAGTCTATTGTTGAGTCTCGTTACTAGTTAAATAAGAACTCAAACTTATACTGTTATTTCATTCCAATCTTGATCCAGACTTAGGTTTTCCTTGTTTCTAAGGAAATCTAGAGTCATCAAAATTTCGGGTATTACACTTTATGGATTGTGTTGGACATTTTCATGAACTTGATGTTCAATTATATTCTAAATGAAAACATTTCACGTTTATTTTAGTAATTAAAGTTTCCCGAACGTAACTCAACTCGGAAAAATTATTACAGTGTTAAATTGCACTGCCTTTGCTATTACCGATATAAAATATTGGAAATTATGAAATTTGGGATTTTATTACCACAAAATTCATTTTTCCATCACTACATGAGATTATCCAAAAAATTTTGGACTTGACCTCTTTCCAACTAAGGAGTTAAGTCCGGAAGTTTTTCCAGACATTACAACCTACCATCCTAAAAAATTTTCGTCCCCGAAAATTAGAATAATTCTGAGTACTGGTTCTTGTCCTTCTCACATTCCCATGTGGCTTCCTCTACATTATGATTTTGCCACAACACTTTAACGAGGGGTATGACCTTATTCCGAAGGGTTCTCTCTTCAACGGTCCCAAATTCAAACTGGTTTTTCTTCATTAGACAAATCTATCTAAACTTCCACAAGTTCTTGATGCAATATGTGTGATGGATCTGGAACATACTTATTCAGCATCGAGATGTAAAAAGCATTGTGCACTGAAAAGAAAAGAAACATAAAACTAATAATAAAAAGAAAATATAATGAAGTTAGACGAAATAGACAAAACCATTCCAAATAGGAGAGAAAACACAGAAACAACCTCTATATTAGCATCCAATCAGATAGACCCAGACAAGCCCGGTGTCTCATTAAACCTTTTACCAGAAAAAATCAAAAGGAAAAAATCCGACAAAGGAAAAAAGAGTGTACGATTCAATACATTCAAAACACCTAAAAAAAACACCTAAAAAATGTAAAGGAAATCTATAACAAGAAAGACCATTCATATCCCTATAAAGTAAAGGGAGAATAAAATCCGGAGCCAAGAACCACCAATTAATTGACGATGCCAAATCGAATGGTTTGCTAATTTGTCTAAAACACCATTGGCATCACAAAAATTTTGAGAGACCCTAACCACCAAGACCTCCGCATATCATTAAAAACAGTCATCTACACTATGAAACTTCCAAGGAACTTTATCTGATTTAGACTTGAAAAGATTAACCACGTAAATGGAGTCACATTTAAACCACAACTTATGCCATTGAAATTACCAAGGTTTTTCAATCGCTAAAATAAAAGTAGCCAGTTCAGCCTCAAAAACAAAAGAAATGTCCTGAGAAATAGCGAAACAACCTTTGACAAAATCCCTATTAGTGCTTACAACAGTCTCACAAACTGCATTGCCAGGAGCACCCTCCCGCAACATTATATGTATTCACGTTGATCCAACATTATATGTATCTATAACGTGAAATTTATGGATAATCAAGAGATAACTATGCTAATTATTTTTGCAACCAATATCAAGATAATTAATATTTTAAACAGCCGCCCAAATCATGACCTTAGAATAAAAAAGTTTTTTTTTTTTTTTGAAGGAAAGAAAGAAGATATTTAAGTAAAGACATTTAAAAAAAATGTTAATACATAGAAGCTTATAAAGTAAAAAAGAAAAAAACAAGCTGATTAAATTTTAAAATAAAATAGTTTGAATAGGATTAATTAAATAAAAATTAATTAGATGGTCCCATGAAAAGGAAAAAATATTAAGTGTTAATGAAGAAATGGTATAAATCTATATATTAAAAGTAATATGATGATATAAAAAAGTAAAACTTCAAAACATAATATATGTTTTCTGAATAAGAACAAAACTCAAGGTATTAAAAAGTAAATAATCCATAATTAAAAAAAAAAAAGGTTAAAATAAATGTAAGAAATTTATGGTCTGTTTGAAACTTAGATTTATGGAGGAAAGGAAAAAAATATATATATATCGTGTTCTGCTCTCCCCCTTTCTCTTCCCCATCTTCTCTCTCATTCTCTTCATTTCCCAATGTCATCTTCTATGTACAGGAAAACCAAGCATATCTTTAGCCTAATCGCAAATGGTGCCTAAAGCAGAACAACTAGGTCACGTAGCATTTGAGGTTGTTCCCGAATTTGGCCGTCCATTTAACTATGGCGCATTTCTCTAAATTTAGATCGCTGAAGGGAAACTCGATCTCGAGGTCTCGAACAAGACCGAAGCCGAATTCCGGTGTGGCTTAGGTGGAGGAGAAATTGATTAAAATAATATGTGCAGTGGAAAACCTAATATGGTGGATTTTAAAATTTTTTACCATGCCAACAAAATCTAACAAACCCATATTGCTATATACTATAATTAATTAACATCAATAGATATCATTTGATAGTCAATTATGGATAATCAATCAAGCTTTCAGATGATGAGCACCAACCACTTGATCTTCCTTACTGTGACTCTTCCACGTCTGAGTATGTGTGGGAACACGTGATATAATCTCCGATAGATAAGAAACAATACTCCTTATGATAGCAATCTCACAGTTTTCTCTCTTGAAAACCTAAACTTTGATTAAGAATTATTGAGTAAGAAAAAACTGAAATTTTCTCTCTCCTCTCTCTGTCAAAAACATAGATGGATAGGAATAATGTGTCAAAATTGCTCCATTAATCAAATATTTATATCATTCAATAAATATTTAATTAATCAATTTCTGATAATCATTATCTTCAAAATTTGAACTTTTAATTTAAATAAAAGATTACACATATTCATAGATAAATATTTATTTGTATTATAATTTAGAGAATATCTAATCCAAAATATAATCTTAGTTGCTTTCAAATTTTAATTAAATTGTCATCGTTATCCAAGATAATAAAACTTAATTAAAATATTAAATAATGACTGTTATCTTATCCAAGACTCCGAATGTCAATTACTCTCTAGAATTAAAATACCTTACAAGTAAAATTAATTCTTCATGGAATTATTTGAAAAATCCCGAGGTTGCATGTCTATGCCACATGGGCATAGTCCCAGACTGGGACTTCCTGTGGTCGACGCCCACTTCCAGGAAAAGGGAGACGCGTTTTTCTCTTGCTCCACTGTCCTATCCAAGATAGCTCTGGCATAGTGCCGGATTACTATAAATTATACCGTAACATTTTCTTTGAGTTAGTTTAGGGAACCGGATGGATATACAAAATCAAAACCAAAATAATAATAAATTAATTAATTAATCTAAATTAATTTATCCGTATTATTAAATTTCATGACTATTCCACTAAAAGTATGAAGCTAAACTTTTTGATTTTTCATCGAATTACAAAAGCTATAAATTCTGCTTTTGTCCATGACAGATATTATAATGTAGAATCCCCATATGATATTTATAATCGAAATTAAGTTTAAAGTTTCGTTTTACCTTCCCAATTATTTTATCATTAAATCTTCCTCATTTCATCTTGATCAAACCATGTTTATGAAATCCTTCGTAAACATAAAATCATTTAGTAACCATATTATAGAGTGATTGAGATCTCTTATATTTTTTAATCAAGTTTCGAATGATACTTTAAGAGAATATCATTGACTCTTGTGAAAGAGTTATGGATTCTATATTTATGAAACATCATCCATGTAATGCATCTCCGATTTATCGAGTGAAGCTGCCATCATGCGGTGTCTAACCCTTTGATACATAAAAAAATACATCACACAAAAATGCAATCATTTATTCACTCAAGATTAAGATGTCTACCAGAATATCCCTAAAAATGAATTGACTTACTTTAAATAGGATTAATACATAAGTCAATATTATTATAGGTCTGGTCCAATGTATTACTCATTTGAATAGTCAAGTTAAACAATCCCACAAGAGTTGAAATAGACAAATATTAAATTCTTACTAAAGTCAAAGTATCAATCTTTACTTCATGACTGCAGACTCTGATTTGAGATTATCACTTCGATTTATATCTTTATGCATATGTCCATAAAAAAAAATCTATAATAAAAAAGTATCCAGAACATAAGATATATAAAATAAATAAACTTTAATGACAAATAAATGTCTCAAATCCATGAACAAAATTTTGCTTTATGGCATTACAACTAACATTAGGGAGGAAGAGAGGGGTGGGAGAGACGAGACCATGAAGGGATTTCAATCCAGGGAGGAAGGTGAAAAGGAAGGAGCCATCTCCGCCGTCGGATGAGGGTCTTGACGGTGAGTTGGGAAAGTTGATCGAAGCCATCCATTCCTATGATCTTGTTGATTTTGGTTTGGCTTCGATGATGTAACGACGAAATGTTTGGAAGGAGGAAGATTATTTCAACTAAGGAATTTTTTTTTCTTCAGTTCCAGATACATGAGAAATTTTTTATTTTTTTCCTCCTTTTTTTTTCTTTACACTTTCCTTCATTTTTTTTTTTCCATCACCAAAGTCGGGTTCCAAATAGACCTTTAAAAAAAAAAGAAAAAGGAAAGAAAAAAAAAAAAAAAAGGCACACAAAGCGAAAGTAAAAGGAAAAAAAAGAACAAAACAGGGTGCAAAGTGGAGTGCACAAGAGCCCTGTTTGACACTTTTATCAATGTTGGAATAATTGATTATTTTTACCCTAAAAATAAATAATATTTTTGAGAAACTTGGGCAAACAACCCCCTTTTTACATATGCCAAGGATTTTTGCCCTCTTTTAATTATTGTTTGGAATTTTACCTTTAAAAAAAAAAAATTCGTCGGACCTTTTTTTTTACTTAATAGTAAATGACAAAAATGCCCATAAATCCTACTCAAATCCATGTTTTCTCCCTTCCTCACAGATCTATTTTCTCCCTCCTTTTCCTCTCTCTCTCTTCTCTCTCTCATTCGCTCACTCTCACTCTCCATTCATTTCTCTCTCCTCTCATAGGCCACTGTCGTTGTCGTCTCTCTCTCTCTCTCCTCTAGCCATCACCGTCCTTGGACTCATCATCCTCGAAGTCAAGATCAGTGATGCGATATGGGCAGCGGAGATCGTGATCTCGACTGGCGGGCAATTCTCCTTAGGGTTCTCAGTAGCGACGATAGCTGGCTATTGCGTGTAGATCTCGCAAGTGTATGAGTCAAGCACAAGTAATAAAGAGTAAGTGAGTGATCGTTCACTCGAGATTTGTTTTTTAAATTTACCTAACTACCATAATTACAATGACTTAATTTTATCTAAACAACCAATAATCGGAAATAGAATTTGAAATAAGAGTGCACAAAAAAAAAAAACTACAAAATTATGGAGAAAATAAAAAGTGGAAAACTCAATCTAACGATGGCTCTAGGGAGTTGATTTCACTCTACTATTCCTATGTTTATCCGATTTAGCAATTGAAACCTAACTCCATCCAATTCTTTATCAAGGGCTCTAACCTAACATCAATATCTCTCCCAAGCATCATATTAGATAATATGCATAAATACCAAAATTGATATCCCTATCAACTTAAATGTATAAGCATTCATTAAGATCAAATCACAAATTTCATTACTCAAGTATTACCGTCCTCCTGAACTCAATACTATTTAGGTTGTGTTTCTCAATTCTGACATATGAAATTCCCTTTCCCAAGTATCAAATTCCACATGTCAAAATCAAATAATTTACTTGGTAAATAAACTAGACGCAATATGCATGGAGAACACAAATGAATTGAAATAAAATTAGATTAACAATTAACTAAATCATAAAAAGATAATTTAAGTAGACCTACATCATCCCCTAGAACAAAATATCTAGCTCATCATAGAGAATTTCTTAAACATAAACAAACCCAAATTCAAAATCATTTTCAACACAAAATCAAGTAAAAACAAAGAAGAGTGAAAGAAATGAAACTATGTAATGAAAGCTAGCTCTCAAATCTTCAAATCTTCCAACAATATTCAAGATTCCTTGAGTTTGTGATCTCCAAGCTTCTCCAAAAATGGGTCTTTTTCACCAAAAAAAGCCTGAATGAGAAGCCAAAGTCCCTAGAAAAATGGGTTTCTCCTCCCCTGCAAGAAAACTCTATCATTTTCCTTTTATACCTCTACTTTTTGTGAACTGGGACGAGCAAATTCAGGTGAGACACGCGTCCTGACGCTGCAGCAGGAAAAGTTTGGCGCTGCAGTGCCAAAACACGGAGCTAAGTTAGGCTTCGGCGCTTCAGCGGGCTTTTCTGCCGCTGCAGCGTGCCGCTGAAGCGCCAGCTTTCGGCGGGCAGTCACAAGTCCAGATGGTGTTGGGCGCCAAAACACGCTGAAACTGGCACAGCATCAAGAACCCGTAGCGCCGCAATGCCAGCTCTCGGCCAAAACTGCTCCAAATTGCCTTCTGATGGCGTTGTAGCGGGAAAAGATGGCGCTGCAACGCTTGGTCTCTGCCGAAAATGATGCCTTCAGGCTTAATGCTCTCGAAAAGATCCTTGACGCCAAAGTTATCATCAAACCTGACAAAAGAAGTAAGGAAAACACAATGAAAGACTAGAAACATTGTAAAAAACTATCAAAATACTAAAGGGATATAAATTGATTTTTATCAATTTATCACTGGCAGTGCTTTTCCGTCAAGTTCTTGGCAGTGGCCGGCGATGCTTTTCTCCTCCCTTTCTCTCTCCGTGTCTCTATCTCCACCCTCTCTCTCTCGGCATCTCTCGCTCCTTGATGTTGGAGATCGGACCAGATCTAGGAGAATCCTTGGTGTTGGAGGTCTGCGGTCGGTGGCCATCGCAAATGGTGGCGGCTGGGTTGGGGATTTCAAATTAGGGTTAAATTAGGATTTTTTAAATTGGGGATTTTCAGTTTTGGGGATTAGGATATTTTTCAAAAATAAGAAATAATCAGTTTTTATTTTTATTCTTTTGTAAAATCTTTTATTTGTTGTGAACTAATAAATTAATCCCCCTTAAAAAATTAATTAATTTAGTAGTTTACAGTAATTAATTCGGTAAAATATTGTAAATGATTTGGTAGAGTTGTCTCCAGCAACTGCAGACAAGTGCCAGTGATTGGTGTAACGCTCCAACTTACGTAGAACCGTTACCATGCTTACATACTAAATCTTATGGCGACCCACCATACGTGGCCGCTATTTCATACTTAACATACTTGAACATACTCTCGTATTTCATAAAAATACGGAAATACTTTTTTTTTAACTTAAACTTAAAACTCAACTTATTCTCATACTTATATATATGTACTTAACAAAGTACTGAGTTTTAAAACCATTTTAAAACGTTGGATAAACCATACTAATTATCATAGTAGTAAGTACCATTGCCATCAAATTAGTACAACATATCACAAACATATTTTTTTCCGAAAACACGTGACGGTGTACAACCCAAATTTCATAGTTTGCAGCGTCATCTCTCCACAGTCTTGCATCAAGCATTATCAGTAGGTTGCTTACCTACAGCATGAACGTAAGTTATGAGCTTATGCTCAGTAAGTACAACTTTCTATTCCGCAAAACATTTGTAGTAAAAGAATGCATGAATTGATAATGCATGAACCAATTATGCTTTCTTATGAATCGATTATGCTTCCATTATGAACTTATTATCTTGCTTAACATATGGGCCCCTTGTGTACGTACCAAATGCGCGCGATCCACAGAAAATTAGGGTTTGCAAGGTCCCTAACAATTCTGGGAATCATGTAAGCCTTCACGATCTGGCAGAAGGTCTTAGTATTTTAAAACATACATAATCCTCCACGATCTAGCGGGAGGTTGGTACGACACTTTGCTTGTCTTGGTTTAGTCTTAGTCTTATCATGTGATTTATTATTAGTGAGCATGCTTACATAATGCCACAATAATAAAACATAAATCATATGCGTCACATATATTAACACATGCAAAGCAGTAAAACATAAAGCATAAAACATAGAACATAAAAACATATGCACAACATGTAAATCAATGCATGAGTTTTTGAAAAACATGCAAAGCAACAAAAACATTTTGCCCATGCTGTAGGCGGAGTTCTACTTACAAGTCGTCCTACGCTCTTGGTCTATCCTTTAATCAAGGCACGACAACAAGTCATATTCTTGTTTCCAAAAAAGACGTAAGATAAGGATCATCCTATCTTATCATAAATTATTACATTCAATGCTCGTATCCTAACCAACATTCACCAGTAACCCTAGTTACATGTCCCCCACATACTACATTGATATCTTATTTGGTTACTAAATGTAACCCTAGGGCATATGACCCAATTACAATCAAACAGTATCTTGTTTGATTACTTAATGCAACCTTGGATACAAGGCCCAATTATACTTAAATAGTATCTTATTAGGTTACTATTAGTAATCTTGGGTATAAGCCCAATCATATTTAGACTAATACCCTGTTAGATAACTAAGGCCCAATTACTTTTAAAGTAATACCTTATTAGGTTACTATTGGTAACCATGGGTTTTAGGCCCAACCCAATAGCTTGTGTATCCTATCCGGTTACTAATGGTCATCATTTTGTTATTATGTTTCCAAAATAATAATTTTTTGGCCCATGCATTTATTTCTTTAATCCCTTAAAACCGTATTTTTATAAAACTATAACTTTTAAACAAAAACTGTCAAATTCTGAAAGCAATCTTTGAAAACAGTTCCATAATTTCAATTATCAGTGCATGTGCAGGAATTGCCTGTTCATGCACTGTTTTGAAAATCCTGTGTAGGAATTTTCTGTTTTCTTGCTTAGTTTTTTATATCCAGTTTTATCTTAAAATTTGTTTTGAATTTGAAAAGTTTTCTTCATGAAAGTTATAGACCTCAATGATTTCTACAACTTTCATGTTTTTCTTAAATCTTAATTCTACCTTTAACCTATCATTTTTCCTTGTTGAAACTGCCTGGCCGTGTACAGGGTCTGGGCAGACCAGGTTCGGATTTTCATAAAAACGAAAGCGTTTGGAGCTTATTTTTCAAAATCTGTCCATACTACCCGCTAGGGTTTTCAATTTTCTACAACTTTGTAGTTTAACCTTTTCTAAATTCGGCCTCTAAAGGCTTCAAAATTCCATTTCCAGATTGCTGACCAGTTTAATCCAAAACTGGCAGTTTTATCTTTGATTGATTTTTACATAAAATTACGCACACTCTATCTCAAACGGTTGAAACCATGAGCCTACAACAAACATGCAGCGCGTTACGTATGGTTTTCATCATCATGCATTGGTTTCCCATCCTTACCAACCCAGATGGTAACCTTTACCAAATTAGGGTTTTGGGTTAATTTATAACCCTCTATTCATCATACATCATCATCATCATTATCAACCATTCAATACTTCTTCTTGAGCTTGTGGGGACATATTACAAACACATAATAGGCATATACACATACCACAATCTTTCTAAAGCATAGCATCAAAAACATGCGTAAACTTATAAATCAAGACTATCTAAACCCAAATCAAGCACATACTAGGCATATAAAGCTATTGCATTAAAAATAAAAAGGTGAGCTTATGCTCTTACAAACCCAATATGAAATACACTTAAATTCTTGAATCAAAACTTGATTGAAATGCTTAAGAGGTTTAGGAAGGTTACCTTAAAACCTTGAAAGTGGATCTAGACCTTGGATCAAAAATTTTCCTCCTTGCTTCACTTTCTCCAAAAATCCGACCCTTATTATTTTTTTTTCTCTCTTTGGTTTCGGTTCCTAGGGGAGGGAGAGAGAGTTGAGAATGAACTAGAAAGTTTGGGGTTTCACTAAATGGTCCAAACTCAACCTTACATCACCTATTTATAGGTGAAAATAAATTTCTTTTCTAGAATTATTTTTATTCCCAAAATTGCATATCTAACCCCAAAAATAAAATATTTGCTCATTGCCCCCTTGAGGTGGCCGGCCATGATGGGGTCCTTGGTGGCCAAGTAATCTACTTAATTATTCATTTCCCCTAATTTTCAAAAAATCCCAAAATTATGGATTTATCATTTCTTACTTGGCCTCCAAGTAATGCCATATTTGGCATTCCCTCCTAATACACAGTCCATTTTCTTACTAATCCAGATAATTGTCAATACTGTTTTAACTATAAACAGTACAGTCATACTGAACTGCAGTCCAAAATTTATCTGCACTTAACTGGATTGCGTATGGATTTTTCGTAGGACTTGAAACTATTTAGTCTTCATTGCTCAAAATATTATTCTTGATTTTTCTAGAGCAATCCCATACCTTATTCTTAACTCTACATCCGTAATGACGGTTTATCGCAGTATAATTCCTATACTGCTTAATACATTACAGTACCGTCCTGTTCAAGTCATGAATTATCCTGGTCATATATAGCCAGAATAAAATCATAAATTATGATCGAGTCTTACGATATTATAAGAACTCCAATATACTCTAATAATAAAATTACGAATTTCATATTGATATTCGTAATTTTCATGAAACATTAAATAAACACAGAGTACGGACTTAAATTCCTTTATATATAACGAAATCACAAGTCCGTAAAAATTCCGGTTGTTACAATTGGAGACCAAGTTGAATATCAAAAAGTACTATGGCCAAAAGTATTCTATTAGAATACTCTCCGGTAACCGACACCGAAGACCGTCACTAGTCTGTATTGACTTCGGTAATCGGAGCATATTTTGTATAATACTTTTCGGTAGTTTATTAGAATTATCTTATAAGAGGACAAAAATTCTATAACTATTATAGATTAGACAATATTTTATAAGTGTGCTCTTTTTGAGACATTCCTCATAAAAAATACCGTTAACTTTTTCACAGCATATACATAAAAAAAAAACAGTAATAATCATGTCAAAATAAAGGTATATAAAAAGACAAATTTGAGATAAATCTGATCTTACATCTTAACTTAACTTATTTTATCATATATTTATTTAAAAAATAAAAAATGATGTCACATATTTCAAGCACATCATCCTTTTACTTGGTTGCAGGTGTCTTTATTTTGCAAAGTTTGTTTCTTTTTCATCCGATGTTTGGTTTGGTGTTAAGCTTCATTGTTACCTTTTTCTCATTTTAAAATGTTAGCAATATATATATATACACACTTATATATATATATATATATATTTCCTATAATCCATATCAAGTAACTACTAATATATACATTTTAACTAGGGACGTGAATATAGTTAAAAGATCGGGAGATCAAGATGAAAAGAAAAAGAATATTGATTGTCTTGGAGTTACTAGTTACTGCAGTAACATGCATGCTGGGTAGATCACAAGCAATATCAACATCAGAAGCATTGCTGAATGTGAGTATTGCAAAGGATAACTGCGATGCACAATGCGGACACGTGAAAATCCCATTCCCTTTCGGGATCGGCTCTAATTGTTCTGTTGACAAATGGTTTGAAATATTCTGCGACAAATCTACCACCCCTCATAGGCCTTTTCTTAACCATTCCGGATGGGAGGTGCTCGATATTGCAGATTTTTATACGGACTCTAATGCTTTGTATTATAGCGAGCCAAGCAAACAATTACAGATCAAAAACCCGATAAGTTTCTTCAATTGCGCAGAAAAGCTGGATACCCGAAAAGCGTTGAATTTAACAGGAATGCCTTTTTCTTTCACTTCGGGTAACATTTTCGTTGGAGTGAGTTGTGGTATCCTTGCCAAGATAGATTCAAGTTCAGGTAACAGATACTCTCAAACTGGGTGCAAGTCGATCTGCTCATCAAATGATAATATAACCACAAGCAATCAAATTCTTTGCGACGGAATAGACTGTTGCGAAGCCTCCATTAGCAATATTCAAGTTGACACCTTCAAAATCTTGTTTGACAACAACAGTACCATCACTGCAGCTGAACAAAATCAGTATGAGAGCGAAAAAGAATGCAAATTTGCTTTCATGGCAGACGGTGACTATTGGTCTAATTATAAGAATCATTCGATGAATATTACGAGAATCCGTGATATGGATTATGTTCCTCTCAACCTAAGCTGGTACCTAAATTATACAGATTTTGACTTATTTAAAACTGACATGTCATATGGTAAAGTCCCTTTCCACGTCTGCTATCACGACGAGTATGATTACTCATCGACATATGAACCATATTGGCAGCCTCAGCTAGACTGTTCCTGCAGAGGATTGCGAGGAAATCCGTACCTAATTGGGGGATGCAGTCAAGGTAAACTACAGTAGATTATTTGGAAAATGGCATTGTAGCTCCTTATTTTAATCTTATCCTATTGTTTGCCTGTTAGACGTCAATGAATGCACCGAGTATCAAGATATGTGTGGGGGAGGGGCCACTTGTGTGAACACTTATGGGGGCTACCATTGCAGTTACAAGCGCAAGTTTATCCTCATAGGTATTTCCCTTTAACTCTCTCCTTGATTTTTTATTTTTTTTACGCTAGTAGATATATATAAGAATTTTACTATTCGATATTAATCTATTTTTTTGAACTATTGAATTTCATTTTCTTTTTAATGATTTTAAAATTTTTAGTTGGAGGTTTATTGCCGGGTAAGATAGGAATTGCGAGCTAACCTAACTGAGATAATATTTATTTTTTGGATGTTAGATATTTCCTCTCATCATTGCTTATTAAGAGCTGACTATACTAGCACCCTTTGTGTTTTGCTGAATAATAGGATGACTATGTATAAGATGTAGCAACGTGTATATAATTTAAAACTATAAAGTGACCGCTTAACTTTCCAAACTAGCAACTAAACTGATCGTGAATACACACACACACACACACACACACACACACACACATATAGCTTGAAAGCAAATTGTAAACAAAGGATATATGTTTGTAGGTGGTCACCAATATATATATATATATATATATATATTAAAACTTCATGAAAGGCATATACCTATAAACACCTTTAAAAACTTAAACAGAAACTAACTATATAGATAAGAGATTACCAAGTGGTCTGGTATGCCCTTTGTTAACAAGGTACAGTGAGCTTAATCGATGCTGTGGATATTAAACTAAAAACTGAAGAGATATTAAGGTGGAAAATAGATTTGTCGAAGAGGAAAGGGAATATGTAAACTAGCTGAGGATCGGCATAGAATTTTCTAGTTATAACTAATAAGATAATCTTTTTTTTTTAAAGCAAGCAATTAGCTGGTGGCACTAAAGCCACGTGCAAGTCTATTAATCACCTAAATATTGCATCATCTACAATCAACATGCAAATTACTAAAAATATTATTATCTTATTGATATAAATATATATTTGCCGTACAAATCACATGAATACATATTTAACCAGACCTGTAAAACTCAAATAATAATTGAAACAATAAATGTAATAATAACTATTAAGTAGATGACATCTAACTAGTATAAAAATATAAAAACAATGAAAATCTAAACACCCTTCTAATTTAATCCAAACTAATAAAAAATAAAATAAAACTCTGATTCTAATATTTATATGCTGACTGAAAAGCTCAAATAGTCCGGTGTTGCAATCCTATACATTTTCAAGTTCAAAATAATTAATAAATTGAGTTACAAGTATCCTTCGTCTTATAATTTCAATATGAGAAACTGATAAGGAAAATTTAGCACGGTGTCTTGAAATATTGTTAATCACAAGAAATATTAGGATATCTTAATTAGATTGGCTTGGCACCCAAAACGCATCCATCCCACATCAAATCATATGCCCAATATTATTATAAAAAAAAAAAGATATAGTACATATATAGTTTAAAAATGTAAACACGTTTGAAGCTAATTTAAACGAGCCTTAAACACAGGTCTTTAGGCACGTGCCATAAGCTTCCCCCCCCCCCCCCCCCTCTCCCTATATGTATTATATGGCACTACGTACCTGGTAATTACTATTCTTTAGCTAAATTCTCTCACTCTAAATTTTTATCCTGACATAGACATTTTATATTTGTGCAATTTAATATTCAGTTGGAAAACTCTGTTTACAAGTCACATGATTAGCTTTCCTCCTACACATCTTTCTCTGTTACTCATCACTTTATGGGCTTTGATGTTATGATTAGACTAACGATATGTTGTTTCTTATTGCAAAATATGGATTTACTTACTTCCAATTTAGAACATGATTGATAATCATGATTTAGTACCACGTTGTGTCTTTTAATATTTATGTATTTCTGATTTGAGTCATACAGGTGTTGGCAGCAGTTTTGGAGCATTGTTTCTACTTTTTGGTATATGGGGCTTATACAAGTTCATAAAGAGAAGAAAGGAAATTAAACGCAAGCAAAAGTTTTTCAAACGCAATGGTGGTCTGTTGCTACAACAACAAATATCTTCCAATGAAGGCACTATTGAGAAAACCAAGTTGTTCAATTCAAATGAGTTGCAGAAGGCCACTGCTAATTTTAGTATAGACAGAATTCTTGGTCAAGGAGGTCAGGGCACTGTGTATAAAGGAATGTTGGAAGATGGAAAAATTGTTGCCATAAAGAAGTCTAAGGTGGTTGATGAAGCCCAGCTCTCAGAATTCATTAATGAGGTTGTCATCCTTTCACAAATCAATCATAGGAACGTTGTTCAGTTACTGGGATGTTGTTTGGAGACAGAAGTTCCTCTTCTAGTCTACGAATTCATACCGAATGGAACCCTATCCCAGTATATTCACGAGCAAAATGAGGAGTTTCCTTTTACATGGAAAATGCGTTTACAAGTCGCCACAGAAGTTGCAGGAGCTCTTTCTTATTTGCATTCAGCGGCATCTTTTCCAATTTACCACCGAGACATCAAGTCTACCAATATCCTTCTTGATGAGAAATATAGAGCAAAAGTTGCAGATTTTGGCACGTCAAGAACAATTTCCTTAGAGCAAACTCACCTCACCACTATAGTATTTGGCACATTTGGTTACTTGGATCCAGAATATTTCCAATCAAGCCAATTCACTGAGAAGAGTGATGTTTACAGCTTTGGAGTCGTTCTTGTTGAGCTCTTAACTGGACAAAAAGCAATATCTGCAACAAGGTCAGATGAAGGAAGAAATTTGGCTACATATTTTGTTATGAGAATGGAGGCAGATGATGTATTTGAAATAATTGATTCTCAAGTTCTTGAAGATGCCCCAAAAGAAGAGATCAGACAAATGGCCAATCTTGCACAGAGATGCTTGAATTTGACTGGAAGGAATCGACCAACTATGAAAGAAGTCGCAATGGTGTTGGAAGGGATCCAAAAGCCTGAAAGAGCAGCTTTTACTGTGCAACAAAATCATGAAGAGGTTGAATATGTTAGAACTGAGTTCATCGAGCCTTGGGATGTTGCTTCCACTTCTACAGGATCGGCTTTGGATAGAGCTGCTAGTACTGGTGCCTCATTACTTCAAGAGCTACCACTATTGTCTTTCGGGTCACACTAAACAAAATCTCCCATGTGAATAGAGAAACTTGTCTTTGTGTGCTTTGAAGTGTTAGAATCGACCTAATTATTTCTAAGTTTTTTATGGTATTTAGTAGAAATATTAAAAAAATAAATATGTTCAACTTAGTTTGAATTGAAGATCACTATTTTAATTGTCCTGAGGTATATTATAAAAATTTGTATTTTTTTTATTGTTACAAAGTATAAATGCTTATTGTTCAAAACTTTACTCATTAAAATCTAAGATGTTATTGTTGGAAAGCAAATTTAATAATTTAGATTGTTGCATGTCAAAGGTAGATATTGTTGGTTTCGAAAATCGGTTTTTAAAAATTTAGCGGAAGCATGGTACGTATCAAATCTCACATATCAAATGTTTTCACAAAAATCTATCCGGCGACAATACTTATATTAATTTAATAAAATTAAATTTAGAAGAAAGTTTAGAGATTGGCCGTTGTCCGATTAGGTCGAAATTCTTGAACTCCTTCAAAAACCTTCTTGAGAACTCCAAATCCTTTGGAAACACTAACCTTCTTGAGAACTCCAAATCCTTCGGAAACAACAACGATTCTTTCTTAGCGTTCTCCAAGTCACGATGAACAGAAAACGAGTGGGCGTATCTGAATTTGGGTTTGATCACACACTTGAATTTTGATTCATTGCGTTCTCAACTCATGAGACAAAGTGAAGGAGAAGAGGAGAACAAACTCTCTAAAGAAAAAAAAAAAAGAAAAAAAGAAAAAAAAAAGGTACGTCTATTTTTTTTTTGTCTGTCAAAAAAGGAATTAATATATCTTCCCCTTTTTTAGATATATCGTATATACCCTTTTTTTTTTTTTTTAGATATATCATATATACCCTCTTTTAATATTACAGAGAAATAACTGTCATCCATTTTTTTTATTTTTTAAATTAATTAATCAATCTTCTTCACGTGGAACAACACACACACGCCTATTACCTCTATATAGTGGGCGTGTTTGATAGATATGGGAGAAAGAAAATTCTCTCCCATTATCCAATCAGTTACTTTTTAAAAAAAATTTATTTTGAACTGTTTAAAATAAAACAACTGATCGTTTTTTTTTTTTCCACATGTATCAAAATTCAAAATTCCACATACACTTTGTGGATAGAATGTGAACCACCCTTTAGTGCACAATTACGGTGTGGTAAGTACCACACTGTAAATCTTTAATTTAAAACTTTTTTAAATTTATTTTAAATCATCATATTATTTAAAATACAAATAAATCCAATTAATTTGTTGTGTGAATATTAATATAGAATTCTAAATTCTAAATTAATAAATTAACCCAACATAAAATAATGTTAACATGATTCAATAGAGCCGTTGAGAGGAACTATGGACTTTTTAATTTTAAGCTCCAATAATTTTGACAATTAATTAACACCTTAATTAAAATATCAAAATTATTAATTCCAAATTATTCCACTAAAAATTTGGAATTGTACTCTTAAAATTATAAAACTAATTATATTCAAAGGATTTGAATTGCCCATTGATATAGTCACTACATATAAATCAATTCTCCATAAACGGTTCATAATTAAAGCTAGATACTTTCCGTTAACCTCTTTAATTATATATTTCTCCTTAAGTACCATCGATTCTCTAATGAATAATATATTTATGATCTAATAATAAATTGAGTGCTCTTATTATTCAAGTCCCGAATCAATACTTATGGGAACCGTCCATCTGACTTCTTTACGAAGGAAGGGATTTCATCTTGTATATTAATATTCCCAGCTACTTATTATATTATATTTCCAATATACTAAGAATTTGATACTATTCATTTATGTCATTACTCAATATGTCAAAAAAATATGATACAATAAATAGGAGTCTATTAATTACTCACAATTAAGATCAATTCATATATGACCATCATTGATTAATTTTGAATGCTCTATATGATAACGAAAATTATTAGAGATTCATAATTAATTGTGTTCCAGTCCTATATAATGAAATTACATAAAGCGCTTTCATTCCAATAATCTCATTATTAACAATCCGGATAAGATCATTTCATTCAGAATGTAATGAACCGCGCTAGTAATTTTAAATTAAAAATTAAAGTTGGGATCTTTAATTTAAAATTACGGACAAATTTAGATTATTTTACTTTAAATATTATCCTCCTGTATATAACACTTATATACAATATTTAAAGTCACATTTAAATAATCTATTTCGATATTTATAATGCATCTAAAACATGCATATAAAAATAATATTAAAAAAATTCCTCAAATTAAATCAGCAAAATAATACATCCCAACAATCTCCCACTTGCCCTAAAGCAAATGTGATATGTCTTTAAGTCCCATCCCTTCAAGATGTTACTCAAAACTCCGAGCTGGTAATGTCTTGGTAAACGGATCAACTATGTTATTCACGGATGCGATCTTCTAAACTGAAATGTCTCCCCTACTGAAAAATGCCAAAAGAGGATATTTAATATATATATATATATATATATATATATATACATATTTTAATAGGGATGCATTTAAAGGAAGAAGGGTAAGGCCTTAGGAAAATGAACAAAAATTTACCCTTACAAAATGACGAAAATAAATTGACAAAATGTTTGAATAGTAACACACAAAAAAAGGACAAAAATGTTTGAATAGCAACCAAGCGAAATTGTTATATAGAAAATTAATTAACGCACATATGAGGAAAAAAATGACGTTTTTCCTTTTAAAAAAAATGATGTTTAAATAGGGGCCTATTTGTGAAAAAAATAATTCAATAGGACAAATAAAATAGGCAGTTATTAAAGTAATATTTCAAACAATGGCAAAAAATTCTAAATGAGGATGCATTTGAAAAAAAAAAAAGTATTTTTGTAATACATATTTAAATTAGAAGGTTTAAGATTTTAGGAAGAGTCTCTCTTCTGGCAGTCTCTTTTTAACAGATATATCCAGCAAGCTGGTGTAAAGGAGTTGAACGGCTTGAGAGCAAGCAAGCAAAGTCATACGAGGGGCAAAGGTATACAAAAATCTGACATGCTTTTGTAAAGGGGCCCCACACTATTTTTATGTTTTTTGGGAAAAAAAAAATGTATCTTGAATTCTATGATTCTATTTTTGAGACCCCAACCATCAACCATCAACAAGAGAGAGAAACAAGAGAGACATAAAACCATAGCCAAACCCACACCACAGAGAGATAAACCAAAGTTTAAAATTGGGAATTGAAGAAGGACATTCTACAACGGATTAAAATCCGTTGTGATAATTTTCGACGATGGTTAAAAATCGTTGCGAAATCTATAATTTCTATTGGTGAATAATAATAATGATAAACACAAAACGACAAAAGCAAGAAAATAAAAGGAAAAAAATTATGACCAAATGTCAAGTAATTAGAATGTTAAATTAGATTAGATGGAATTTGAAAAAAAGAAAATTAAAACAAAATAAACACGTACGTTCTAAGAAACTTAGTTTATAAAATCACCATGTTAAGTTAAAATGCACAGAAAAAAGAACAAAAACAAACAAAAACAAAAACAAAAACAAAAACAATCTTGCCTTTAAAAAAAGAAAAAAAGAAAACAAACCTAACTTTAGAAGATTCTTTCTAAAACATTTCAATGAAAATTGCAAATTTCTCCCCCAAGTAGTTATGTTCAATTTGGATTCTCTCTCTCTTTTTGGTTATGGGGGAAGTACAAGACTTGCAATGCATTTGTAAATATTATCCCCAACGACGAGCATGCCCCTCTAGCTCTTAAGACAGACGATTAAAATATCCAAACTGATCACCATGACTTTTCGTTTTATGTAGTCAATGCTTTTACTAGTCAGGTCTTTCTTTTAAAATGTATTCGGAAGCTTCACAACTACTCCCTGTTTAAAGCTCATTGGAGATTTTTCTCCACTACCATCCTTATTAAAATGTTTTTCAGATGGGTCCACAAGCAACTACTTCTTCATTTCCCTAGTTGAAGAGGTTTTTGTTTTATATATGGTCTCCAAATCAAGTTTTTATCAAGTTCTCTTAATTTCGTATTATCCTTTTTCTTCTTTGTTATTTGCTTCTTCAATCAAAGCTCTGTTTGGATTTGCATTGGAATTAATCACACACAACGTACGACCTCTCTGGTAAGTATATATTGTCTCCTCCTTTGTGTTTTCGTTCATTAAAAGAAAAGGAAAAGAATATGATGAAATAGAATTTTGGTCTTATGGTTAACATGATGAAATCCCCTCAGATCCACACAAATGATTGTTATTAGCGTAATTTTTCTAATATTGTTTGAATGTGTGCTTAACTATAATTTACAAATTTTGCTTGCAATTATACCATGCAAGTATCAACTAATTAGCTGGACGTGTTTAAATATTTTATTCTCTTAACGGAAAATTAAATATCTTGTGGGTTCTTTCCAAGTAATTTGTCTATCATTCTTACTCCTTTGTATTTAAGGAACAAAAACCAGGTCAGCTTGTCTAGTCCAATGTTTAAAAAGAAAGAGAAAAGGCAAAATAGCATAACGTAATATAGAATTTTAAAATAGGGTGAGTCTACCGTAAAGTCGTTTTGAGTGTCACTACTCAAAGGGTTCCACCTAATGGTTAATAATCATTGCTTCTTTCATATGGACCGTTAGATGGTCTTTCATTGTGGCAGTTTAGTACTAGATCTTACACATTTAGGGGTGTTTTTCGTAATTTTATTTTGCATTTGTGATTTTTAAAAATTCCCCAATACGGACATTGGGTTCTCTGATAAGTTAGTTTTAGACTAACTAATTGGATATTTTTTAACTTATTATTTTGTTGATTTTCACTTTATTTTTAAGTTCTTTCACGTTGTTTTATTCTCTTTTGTAGGATTTAGATAAAAAAAAGATGGATTCGTTGTTTTTCGGCGCAATTGGAGCTACAATGGAGCATTTGGCACGCTTTGGTGTGAAGATTTTGTTTTGAAGAGTATTGGGCGCCTAAGCATCAATTTTATGGGGCCTAGGCGCTTGAATTGAGTTATTTTGGTACAAAAACCCGAGAGTATGGCGCCTAGGCGCTATTTCAGTAGCACCTAGGCGCAAAAAGAGATTTTCGTCGTACCAGTTTAGGGCCTAGGCACAGAAAAAATAGAGCCTAGGCACAAATCGCGAAATCCCAGTTTAGGGCCTAGGCGCCCAATACGATTTTTGTGAAATTCGTTTTGATTCTCCGAATTTGAAATTCAAAAATCAAATCTTTCGATCCAAGGCTATAAATAGAATCTTTTTAGGGTTCAAAGGAGGAGATTTTCGGAGAAAAAAAGATAGGTGTGACTTAGAGGAAAGCAATTGGTGATTTGGAGAAGAAGAATAGCAATTCCGGAGACGGATCGCGACAATTCCCATTCAAAAATCAGTTCTTCTTCTTTTCTCATCATGTTTAGAACTTTATTTAGGATTTTGTTTAGTTTCATTATGAACTAAATTTCTTTTTCTAGGGCTACGATGTAGCCGGATTATGATTGTTCAAATTAATTATGGTTTAATTCAATTTTGATGTTTATTCACATCTATGCTGAGTGTTTAATCTATTCTTAATGCTTGTGAAAGTGTGCGCGCCCTTTCCCATTGATTTGTGATCTAATTTAAGACTGAGAAGTGATAATTGGATTAGACTTTGATTAAATACCATGAGATTGTCATAGGATAGAGATATCTATGAGGCTTGTGTGATACTATGAATTTCTTGTTCTTAATAAATCATGATAGGCTTGGAGTTTGAGACCGAGAGGTGAAAACTGGCTTGTTGTGATAATTTGCTAATGCTTGAGAAAGATTAGTGATTACATTAGGGAAATTTGTCATCAGCATAGGAATAAGCATTGAGTGATTAAATTTGATATTTTGAGCATGATTAATCCGGTGAATTCGGAAACCCTAGATATCCTAATATATTGAATTTCTCCTTGTTAAATTCGTGCGCTGTGTTTAATTTAATTTTCTTTTATTTTATTGCATCTCGTAAAAGTATTGTTCAAATAGAATTGGGATTAAAGTTGTGACGATCCGCCTTGCACAGGCCGTCACTTGACTTAACTTACTCGAACTTAAATTTGTTTTATCCCATTTTTGTTTCTTATCATGAAAATAGTGGGGATTTTTTTTTTATTTTTTTTAATAGCGGAAGCATTATACTTAGAAAATATTTACATACACTCATACACAAATAAAATAACTGTCTGTTTTCTCAAAATAGATATATTAATTAAATCCTTCTGAGTTGCGAACCCCAACCCGTTCATCATTTCACAGCCACCGGCTTCACCCTCCACCATGCAGTTAATTCAAAACAGGCTGTTTACCTACAGCATAAACTTCAAACAATGAGCGAAAGCTCAGCAAGTACAACTCCTACACCGCGAACCAATTACATGAAATATACATAACCTTTTACATGACATCTTAAACATGAAAGCATAAACATGGCATCATATCATCGATTTCTTCATCTTAAACATGACATTCTATCGTGAAATGCATAAACCGTTTATGTCCAGTTATGCTTGCTTTCTTGTATCACACTTTATCTTGTTGATTTTACTTGTGGGCCCGTTAACTTGATGTGCACGTACCCGGCACGCAGCTTGAGGAGATTGCCCAAGCTTTCGACCCGATCGTCATCAGGGGGCACGACACTGGCTCTTGTGGCCTTTTCTCAAACGTTCTGTTTGTATGTCTTTCTTGACATTTTTCTACTTGATAGATTAGTGAACATACTTGTATGATGTCTCCTAATCTCATGTTCTATCAATGCATGAACATGCGTACTTTTTCATGTAAGCATAATAACAATACTTGAAACGTACTTTTAAAGCATGACATTAGCATTTGAAACATTCATCATACAGTAAGCATATTGCAACCATCGAGCAAATCATCAAATAACACTTAAACAGTGTAAAGCAAACATGTTAGGTAAACATACAACTCTAGCCTATGCTATAGGCGGCGTTGTACTTACTTTGTCTTCGTTGTTCGCGTGATCGAATTTCCTTTCCCGAGCACGCTCGCAGGTCACCTCCTGCCCATGGACGTTTACACGTGAGGTCTCTATTCTAAGATCGTTTAATGTAGGATTAAACCAACATATACATTTTTCGGTTATACGACCCTCTACTAACACATGTGAAGGGGTCACACGGAGTAACCCACAACGGAATTATTAATTAAGGGTTCATGTAGAAAATCATAATTTTAACTTAAACCTCAATCCGCAAGGTTAACTCTGGGCGTGGGCAAGGCCCTAGTAACTCGGAATAATTTTCCGGCTACTAACGCAGTATCTTATTCATTTTAATCTTGAAAACCTTGAACTTGCTTAAAATATCATTTTCCTGTTTATTTAAGTAAGTTTGGTGAATAGCACCCAAACTAGTCTTGAAAATTACAAAACACTTGAAAATATTTCTATAAAACATCTGGGGATCGAAAACTGCATTTGGAACGGTTTTCGGGTTTGAAAATGATGTTTGAAAGTTAGAAAAACATTTTTCCTAGTCATTGGTCTAGAAAATCCCGTGCATGAGATTTTGTTCACTGCACGGCTTTTGTTTGAAAATTCATAACTTAAAATCTAAAACGAATTTGGAAACGCTTTCTTCACGAAATTCGTAGCTAACAAAAAGATCTAAAACTTTCATGTTTTGAACATTTTCTGATTCTGGCTCAATTGATACCAGTTTTTGTTTGAACACATGTGAATCGTTGGAACTTGGTCACCCTGACCAGTTCTCGGTTTTTCTTAAAAACAAAGGTCATTGAAGCCTTATTTTATTATTATTTTTTAAAATCTGTCTGAGTAGCCCCCTAGAAAACACCCTAACGAACAACTTTCGTGTTTTAAGTTTTTACCCATTCGGCCTCTAAGGACCTGTAAATCCCACTTTTCCGAGCTGCCGGGTGTTGGACCCGAGAGCAGTTTTGGTGTTAGTCCAAATTTTTCGTCCCTATGCGTCGCTCTAGCTCGACCGCCCAATGCGGGACCTACTAACACATGCACGTCTTCTAACGTCCCTCATACACATAAAATTTTAAATCCCGTGTTTTCAGATTCGACTCAAGGCCGAGACCCCTTGGTCCACGGTTTTGAGAGAGAAACATACATACAACAAAGCTCAACCATATCATCATACAAACCCTAAAACATGCATCTAGAAATTTGATAAACATATTAGGGACATAAAACCCTTAAATAGAAACCCTAGCATGCATTTCTAGCACACAAAAAATCATAGAGCATATCTCCAACCAAACATGCAAAATAATCACCTCAAAACCTAAATCAAGCATAAAAATATAACCTAAGCTATTTAGGGCTAAAACCGAAATTTGTGAGCTTAAGCTCTTACAACTTTTTGTGCTTGAAATACACGGTAAAACCCTTGAGAAAATGAACCCAAAATTTGAACCCAAAAACTAGGGTAAAGTTCGGATTTTTTTACCTCAAAATCCGAGGGTGTCACTAACTTGTTCCTAGTCGAGATTTAGCCTCCAAAGTGCATGGTTTGGACTTAAAATTCCGTGGATCTCCTTAAGCACCAACTCACAAAATGGTTGGTTTTTCTTGGTTCTAGATCACACCTTCATTCAACCCTTGGTTCTAGCCAAAACCCGAAAAATCCCCCTTTTTTTTTTTTTTTCTCAGCTCCCAAACACTCGGCAAGATGGGAAAGAGAGGGGAAATTTTTTTGAACAAATCTCTCCTTTGAACTCACAAGAAAACCGAAGGCTTTAGGGGGTTTTCTCACAAAATTTTTGGCTTGAACTCTCTTGATCTCCTCTCTCTCTCTCTCTCTCTCTCTCTCTCTCTCTTCTTCGGATTTTTGGAGGGGGAAATGCCGAATGGCATGGCTGAGAATGGGGTTAAGGCTGCTGACATTTTGGGGTTTGAAATCCCTAGGAATAGTGTCTCTAGCTAGGAGAAATCCTAGGCTTTCTTTTCCAAGGTAAATTTGGTTCAAATCTTGCTATTTGATCCTCAAATTTTTGCAAGCCATTGCCCAATGGGGCTTGAGTGGCCGGCTGTTAGGGGAGAGGAGTGGGGGAGTGGTTGACAACTCATAGATGAGGTGTCACATGCTCATTGGTCCATGTGGGTGGATGGTTATGTCCTAACTTAGCTTAATTGTGATGTAATTAAGCTTAAAGGCTTGTTTGGTTCAATCTTTTTGAAAAATTGTGTAATTTCAACACATTGCAATAAATTTTAATACTGAGTTGCTTAAATACCCAGTATCGAAAATTACATTGCATTTAAAAATTTTGATCTGTGAAAAACTCGATCGGAAAAATTTTTCTCTTATTTTTCCGAATCCTTTCGCCCTGAACTCTAACTTAGTATGCTTGATTTTTCTAAGGTGATTTTAATTCTATTTAAACTCATCTTGATCAAGAAATGAGTTTTTAGCAGTAATTTCACTTGTACTGAAATCTTAAAATTCTTGTTTGATGTTTTCAACCGTTTTGGTATAACTGACTTATTGGTCAACGTCGACTTGTCTTGAAATGTTCAAATACGACCTCCTTTCACTTATAAAGGTCTTTTGCGAGTTCATGAAATTTGTTTTTGAGTCTTAATAAATCTTAAGAACTCGTTTTACAAAATTAAGTTCTAAAACGAACTTCCTCATGAAATACCGATTACGGTAAATATTTACACGAAATGTCTATAAAATATGAACCGAAGAAATTCGGGTGTTACAAAAGTAATTCGGTAATTAGTAGTATATAGTCCTCATTGGGAACGATATCTTTTCATTACTTTTTTACTTGAACCGGCTCGTGCACTTGCGAAAATTCACCGAACAAGTTTTTGGCGCCGTTGCCGGGGACTATTTAGTCCTACTAATATCGAGTCAAATAATTCTAATTTTACTTTGAATTCCTTTTATTTATTATTGTCTTTGTTTCTACTTTTCAGGAGTATCTCGTAGGTGCATGCGAAAGTTTGGAAGCGAAAACTTACTTTCTTTTGATCCTGAAATCGAGCGTTCTTGTCGACGAAACAGAAGGGAAAGAAGAGAAGCGGTTAGACATTCGCAAGAAACTATGGATGATACTGGTGGAATGAGAAACGAGAACAACCCGCCACCTGCGCTGCGGGACTATGCATTACCTACTGCAGTTGGTTTATATTCGGCCATAAGAGACCGACTATGGCTGCGAACAATTTTGAGATCAAGGCGGTGCAAATGCAGGTGATCCAAGCAACTCAATTTAATGGGTTGCCTTCTGAGAATCCCAATACTCATATTGCAAGTTTTCTTGAAATTTACAATACATTCAGGTATAATGGCGTTACTGATGAAGCTATTCGCCTTTTACTATTCTCATTTACTCTGAAGGATCGAGCAAGAGATTGGTTGACTTCCTTACCCGCAGACTCAATTACTACTTGGGAGGATTTAGTGCATAAATTTCTAGCAAAATTTTTCCCACCAACAAAGACAGCGAAACTGCGTATAGAGATCAACAATTTTACTCAACAGGATGGTGAAACATTGTATGAAGCTTGGGAGAGATATAAGGAGTTGTTGAGGAAGTGCCCTCACCATGGATTGCCTAAGTGGATGATAGTCCACAATTTTTATAATGGGCTGAATGGCACTTCAAGAATTGTTATCGATGCATCAGCAGGAGGATCTTTCATGAAGAAATCTGAAGAAGAAGCTTATGAGTTGCTGGATGACGTAGCCACCAATAATTTTCAATGGCCAAGTGAAAGGGCTGTGTCAAAGAAAACAGCGGGAGTTTATGAGATTGATGCTTTGACTACCTTAACTGCTCAGGTTGCTTCTCTTACTAAACAGCTTCAGAATAACCATTTGGCAGCCAACTCTATTCAGACTCCTCCAATTATATGTGACTACTGTCAAGGGAACCACCCCACTAAAGAATGTCAAATAGGAGCTTTCACTCAACCTCAGCCAGAACAAGCTCAATATGTGGGAAATTACAACAGGCAACAAAACAACCCTTTCTCCAACACATTTAATCAGGGTTGGCGTAATCATCCAAACTTTTCTTGGAGAAATAATCAAAATATGGGCCAGCCTCAGCAGGGAGTGCCACCTCAGGAAAAGAAGTCAGAATTAGAACAAGCAATGCTCTAGCTCACCAAGCATACTGACAAGTTCATGGCCGATACCCAAACCAACTTCCAGAATCAAGCTGCACAGATTCAAAATTTAGAAGTTCAAGTTGGTCAATTGGCTAACATGCTCAATGGTCGCCAACAAGGTAACTTCCCTAGCACTACTGTAGTAAATCCAAAAGAACAATGCAAGGCGATAACCTTGAGAAGTGGAAAAGAATTGGAGACCCCTTCAACTGGCGAAAAAGCTACTAAAGATAGTCAAGAGCAAACTGAAACCATCACTGAAGCTAGGCCATTGCCTCCTCAAGAACCAGACCTCAAGGTTCTTGTTCCTCAGCGTCTAAGAAAGAGCAAACTTGATAAGCAATTTTCCAAGTTCTTGGATGTCTTCAAGAAGCTTCACATCAACATCCCTTTCGTCGATGCACTTAAACAGATGCCAAGTTATGTGAAGTTCATGAAATACATCCTATCAAACAAGAGGAAATTGGAGGATTATGAAACTATTGCACTTACGGAAGAGTGTAGCGCTATTATCCAGAGAAAGTTACCCCAGAAGCTCAAAGATCCAGGGAGTTTTACTATTCCTTGCTCAATTGGTAACTTTATTTTTGAAAAGGCATTGTGTGATCTTGGTGCTAGTATTAATTTAATGCCTTTGTCTATTTTCAGGAAGCTTGGATTAGGAGAAGCTAGACCTACTACGGTCTCATTGCAGTTAGCTGATCGATCTGTTAAACATCCGAGGGGAATTATTGAGGATGTTCTTGTCAAGGTGGACAAATTTATCTTCTCTGCAGATTTCATTGTATTAGACATGGAGGAGAATAAAGAAATCCCTATTATACTCGGAAGACCTTTCTTGGCTACCGGTCGAGCACTCATTGATGTGCAAAAAGGTGAATTACGGCTTCGGGTACATGAAGAAGAGGTAACTTTTAGTGTGTTCAATGCTATTAAGTACCCAGGTGTGAGTGACACTTGTTTCCGCATTGATGTTCTTGATGCCTTGGTTTCTGAACACCTTGGCCAACCAAAAGAATCCTTGGAAGTGAGTTTAGTTCATCCACAGCCATCCCTCTTGGAAGATGAAGAAGTTGTAGAGTTTGTGAATTGGTTGGATTCTTTCGGTCCCAACAACAGGAGATACTTTGAAGATTTGGGAATAGGTTCATCAAAACCACTTCCATTAATTGATAAGCCACCAGTTCTTAAGCTTAAGCCTTTACCAGATCATTTACGCTATGCTTTTCTGGGAGAATCATCAACTTTACCAATTTTGATGGAGGATAATAGCAAGCCGTCGGTGGAGGCCCAAAGAAAACTTAATCCAACCATGAAATTTTTGCATAAAAAAAGAAAGTTTACAATGGATGACTTAACCTATGCTCATTCCACATCAATGAGGAGAATGACGAGGAAGAAGAAGATTGAGCACTCACGACATTCAGTTGAGGGAGTATTTTTTCTCTTTTCTTTTCTTTCCTTTTTCTCTTCATTTTTCTTCACATTGGGGACAATATTTTTTTTAAGTTTGGGGGTAGCTGTTTTACCTTGGTATTTTTATTTTATTTTATTTTATTTTGATGTTTTGTATATTTAGTCATTTAGGCTTGTTTATAATTTTCTTTGATGTTTAGGTGGGTCTTATAAAAAAAAAAAAAAAATTCTTTGATGTTTAGAACGGGTCTTATAAAAAAAAAATGTGTCACTTTGAGCATTGATTTTAATTTGAATCGTAGGAGGCCGATGATATGAAACTGATTGACATTGGGCATGGTTCTGAGAAGATGAAAACTGTTGCTTTTGTGTGTGTGCTTGGTTCTTGTGTGATTTTGCTATGTCCTGAATTCTTTGACTCTTTTAAGCACCTGAGCTATAATCACTTACATTATTTGTTATTTAGACGAAGTTTATGTTGGTTAAGTACTTCTTAATCTCAAAACGAACTCTAGAACCTATTTGATATTCACTTGAGGCGAAATCCCAAACTAAACTTTGTCAAGGACATGATTTAGGCCATCTTTGGATCATTTGAGCCTTTCTAGCTGACCCTTTTACAAATGCATATCCCTAGTCACCCATTTGAGCTTAATTTTTACCTTTTCTTTGTTACCCATATCTTTAAGCCTAGCTTTTTAATAATTTCCAACCTTCTAACCTTTAATCTTAAGCATGTTGATCATTTTAAGAATTATCTTGAGCTATGTTATAGTTTGGGAGGAGTTATGAGAAAAAGCTTACAGTTATTTTTAGAGTATTTGAAAAAAAAAATGAAAAAAAAAAAATATATATATATATATATACACACACATATATACACAAAAAAAAATTTATAAATTAAAAAAAAAAAAAGGGATGACAAAGTGAGTTGAAATCAAGTTTGGGGGTGTTATCGGGAGTGTTAAGAAAAGCTCTATAAAAGATCTTAGAATGGTTACATGTTTAGGGTAATTTGAACCTCATTATTATCCATGTCATACCATTACCCTAGCCTAATATTATAAGCTTAAAAAGTCCTAATGATCCTTGATAATGTGTTTGTCGACATTAGTGGAGAATGAGTTGAAAAATAGGCTTATGGAGTTCGATTTTTCTTTATCCTGAGATCTTTTCAAAAGTTATTGGCTGACATAAACCAATCCGAAGGCAGATGAGTAAGTGTTAAAAGCTTTTTGCACACACACACTCAAGGAATTCGGGGATGGTAAGGTTATCATTTGAATTGAAATTCTACATGATTGTGATGGTTGGAGTTTCCTTTGAATCATATACTTTATGCAATCTTTGAGGCCATTATGATGAAAAACTAAAAGTTGATGCTCAATTCTTTGTTCGTGTCTTTCTTTTCTTTTGCTCGAGGACTAGCAAAATCTAAAGTTTGGGGGTATTTGATAAGTTAGTTTTAGACTAACTAATTGGATTTTTTTTAACTTATTATTTTGTTGATTTTCACTTTATTTTTAAGTTCTTTCACGTTGTTTTATTCTCTTTTGTAGGATTTAGGTAAAAAAAAAGATGGATTCGTTGTTTTTCGGCGCAATTGGAGCTACAATGGAGCATTTGGCACGCTTTGGTGTGAAGATTTTGTTTTGAAGAGTATTGGGCGCCTAAGCATCAATTTTATGGGGCCTAGGCGCTTGAATTGAGTTATTTTGGTACAAAAACCCGAGAGTATGGCGCCTAGGCGCTATTTCAGTAGCACCTAGGCGTAAAAAGAGATTTTCGTCGTACCAGTTTAGGGCCTAGGCACATAAAAAATAGGGCCTAGGCACAAATCGCGAAATCCCAGTTTAGGGCCTAGGCGCCCAATGCGATTTTTGCGAAATTCGTTTTGATTCTTCGAATTTGAAATTCAAAAATCAAATCTTTCGATCTAAGGCTATAAATAGAATCTTTTTAGGGTTCAAAGGAGGAGATTTTCGGAGAAAAAAAGAGAGGTGTGACTTAGAGGAAAGCAATTGGTGATTTGGAGAAGAAGAATAGCAATTCCGGAGACGGATCGCGACAATTCCAATTCAAAAATCAGTTCTTCTTCTTTTCTCATCATGTTTAGAACTTTATTTAGGATTTTGTTTAGTTTCATCATGAACTAAATTTCTTTTTCTAGGGCTACGATGTAGCCGGATTATGATTGTTCAAATTTATTATGGTTTAATTCAATTTTGATGTTTATTCACATCTATGCTGAGTGTTTAATCTATTCTTAATGCTTGTGAAAGTGTGCGCGCCCTTTCCCATTGATTTGTGATCTAATTTGAGACTGAGAAGTGATAATTGGATTAGACTTTGATTAAATACCATGTGATTGTCATAGGATAGAGATATCTATGAGGCTTGTGTGATACTATGAATTTCTTGTTCTTAATAAATCATGATAGGCTTGGAGTTTGAGACCGAGAGGTGAAAACTGGCTTGTTGTGATAATTTGCTAATGCTTGAGAAAGATTAGTGATTACATTAGGGAAATTTGTCATCAGCATAGGAATAAACATTGAGTGATTAAATTTGATATTTTGAGCATGATTAATCCGGTGAATTCGGAAACCCTAGATATCCTAATATATTGAATTTCTCCTTGTTAAATTTGTGCGCTGTGTTTAATTTAATTTTCTTTTATTTTATTGCATCTCGTAAAAGTATTGTTCAAATAGAATTGGGATTAAAGTAATTCGGTAATTAGTAGTATATAGTCCTCGTTGGGAACGATATCTTTTCATTACTTTATTACTTGAACCGGCTCGTGCACTTGCGAAAATTCACCGAACATTCTCAAAGCGAAACTCCGACAGAACGCGGACCTCGACCCGTGCCTGACGGCCATCGCCTTCCCGTCGTAACCTGCCACCGTGAACAAGATTGAGATTCAGCGGCTTGGCTCGCTAGAGATTAACTCTCTCTGTTCAACACTGCTATCGAAATGGTTTTATAAAAAAATTTGCCAAACAGATCTGAGATCAAATAGAGTTGATGAAATAATCAAATATAATTTTTAAAAAAATTTCAAATATACTGTATCTCTTTCAAATTCCTCTAGTATTCTTTCTCACTCCTCGTTCCTTATCTCTTCGTCCAAACCCCCCCCCCCCCCCCCCCCCCCGCCCCCCCCCCCCCCCAAAAAAATTATCTCCACCATTTATCTGAAATCAAGTCATACCCATTTTTTACTTGTTAAAGAAATCTTCACCAACTTTTCAGATTATTGTCTTAAACCACGAAAATCAAGTTCAGACCTTATGGCTTTCTTCTTCTAACCTGTGTTCTTTTTCGTCCTCTAAAAGTTGGGTCTCTATTTTCCTACCCAAAAACACACACGAGCCGTTCGGACACGACTCAACTACACTTGCTTCTTAGCTTTAACCCAAGGCGAACAAGACCTTGGCCGTTATCCAGAGCATGTTCGACGTCATACCCGGAGACGTATTTGAAAAAAAAAATTGCAGAAAAATGAAATTCAAAGTTCATTGGTATTTGAATAAAGAAGAAGAAGAAGACAATTGTTGTAGCTTAAAGAACTGGGGAAATAAATTTTGGGGCTTGCAAGTGTTAATTTGTTATAAATAAGAAAATTACGATCATGCCCTTTGAACATTAAATATGTTCTTAAGGCCTTGTTTGGCCATGAGTTTAGTTTAAACTAAACTGTACTTTTTTCATCATGTTTTTTGTCTTTTTCTCCAAAAAGTTGTTTGTCTTTTCTGAAAATTCAAAAAAATTCAAAAAAATTTACTATTTAAACTTACAAATCTTAACTCAAACTTACACACCAAACACCCCCTTAGGCTTATATCTTTGGTTTAAACTAGAAAGTGAGAATGTCTATTTTATAAAGTATGCACCACCCACTTCATCAGCCCTTCAATCCTATTTGTGCGGTAGAAAAGTGAGCACTATGTCTACCACAGCCATGTCCTTTAAAATAATAGCATATTTGAAACTATTATTATTAAATAGCATAAATAAATTAAATAGTAAGAGAAAAAACTAAAAATACCCCTGAATATGTCTTTATCCTCTGGCCGTTCAGGATCGCCTCACCGTCATCATCATCACCGGTGCCGGCAAACGTCGTGATCAGACTCGCGTGCGTAGCTGGCGGAGATCGTTGTCGTAGGGTCATAGCCAGATCTCGCCTTCGCTGGCTATCGCGACTCTAGGATGAAGGCCGTTGCAACTCCACGATCGGCGAACTCGCCAAATCCCTCACCAGCTCGCGGGACCTCCGTTGGAGAAGCAACACCACCGGCGACGAACCAGCGCGAGCTCCGTACGAAATCACTGTCCTGGGTGCTTCCGGCGAGGTGAGATTCCGTCGGGAATGGCGAGGACCCTCGGCGTCGCCACTGTGGGATCGCGATCCATCCACGCGATCTTAAAATAGTGAACCGTCCCCATGAAATCTCATCGGCGGCGGCGAGAGATCCTAGACATCCCCACAGTTGCTGTTTCTGACTGGCCAAAATCATTGTCTTCTCTGGCAATGGCTAGCTATGTAGTGGCTTTAGGGATTATGAATTTGGGGTAGTTTTAGGATTATTAATAATTTAGGGCTGGTTTTGAAAAAAGAGGAAATTTTTAATAATTTGATGACAAAAAGTTATGAATAATAAAATTTAAAATAGGGAAAGGCTGTGGTAGAGTTTCTTCCAGAGTAACTACTAGTAGAACTCTTTTTTGAATTGTTAAAATTTAATCAAACGGTTGATATATTATTGGTGTATCATAATTATCATAAACATTACCTCATCTTACCCCTACCCCTTTCCACCCTAATCTTCTTCGTCATCGACGACCTTCTTGCCATCGCTGGTGACCCCCTGACACGGGCGACCACACCCCTAGCCCCCCACCCCAGGCCCGGCAGCCCCCCCACCCCATCCCCGGCAACCCCCTCCCCCCGGCCCGGCCGGCCCCCCATCCCATCCCAGGCAACCACCCCTCCTCCCCCCAGGCCCCCACTCCCACCCCAGGTCCCCCCCTCCCTCTGTCCCCTCACCCCAGGCCACACCCTTCACCGGGCCGGCCTCCACCCAGCCCCGGCACCCCCTCTCCCCCCTCCAGCTAGGTAGCCCCCCTACCCAGACCTCCCCAACCCCCTATCTCTTTATTCCTTTCTTTCTCTTCTCCCCTCTCTCTCTCTTCTCCTCTATCCCTGCCCCCGGCCACCACCCACCCTCGACGGGGACCCCCCCACCCCTCTCTCTTTCTCTCTCTCTTCTCTCGCCAGGGGGAGTCGGTCTCGTCAGGGGTGTGGGGGGGCCACTGGTTGAGAAGAGAGCGAAGGGGAGGGGGGTGGGGAGGGAGGCATGGGGTAGGGCTGCCAGGGGAAGGGGGACCTGGGGTGGGCGGATGCCGAGCGGGCTGGGTGGGGGGGGGGGGGGGCGGGGCTAGGTGGGGGGTGGCCGAGGCTGGGGCCTGGAGTTGGGGGTTGGGGGGGGGGGGGTGGGCTGGGGGTGGGTTGTTGGCGACGGACTTGGGGTGGGGAGGGAGGACTGGGGTAGGGCTGCCGGGGGAAGGGGGACCTGGGGTGGGGGGTGCCGGGCTAGCTAGGGGCCGGCCGGGTGTGGGGGCGTGCCGGGGCATGGGGGCCGGGGCTAGGTTGGGGGCGACCGAGGCTGGGGCTTGGAGTTGGGGGGGGGGGGGGCTGGGGGTGGTTGTTGGCGACGGACTTGGGGTGTGAAAGGTTATGTGAGGTAAGATGTATGATAAGTATGGTACGCCAACAATATTTTAACCGTTCGATTAAATCTGAACGGTTCAAAAAAGAGCTCTATCGGTAGTTATTATGAGAGAGGCTCTACCACAGCTTCTCCCTTAAAATAATAGTGTAAATAATAATATTTACAAATATTATTTTTTGAGAAACTTGGGCAAACAACCCCATTTTTACATATGCCAAGGATTTTTGCCCTCTTTTAATTATTGTTTGGAATTTTACCCCTTTTCAAAAAAAAAAAAAAAAAAAAAAATTCGTTGGACCTTTTTTCTACTTAATAGTAAATGACTAAAATGCACATTCTACTCAAATCCATGTTTTCTCCCTTCCTCACAGATCTATTTTCTCCCTCCTTTCCCCTTTCTCTTTCTTCTCTCTCTCATCCGCTCACTCTCGCTCTCCATTCCTCTCTCTCTTCCACAGGCCGCTGTCATTTCTCTCTCTTTCTCTCTCCTCTAGCCTTCACCGTCCTTGGACTCATCATCCTCGGACTCATGATTGGCAATGCGATATGGGCCGTGGCGATCGTGATCTCAGCTAGCGGGCGATCCTCCTTAGGGTTCTCAACAGCAACGACACTTGGCTATTGGGTGTAGATCTTGCAAGTGTATGAGTCATGCACAAGTAATAAAGAGTGAGTGAGTGATCGTTCACTCGAGGATTGTTTTCTAAATTTAGCTAACTACCGTAATTACAATGACTCAATTTTATCTAAACAATTAATAATTGGAAAGAGAATTTGAAATAAGAGTGCACAAAAACTAAAGAAGCAAATTTAAAAAAAAAAAAAAAAAAAAATCCCTACAAACTTATGGAGAGAATAAAAAGTGGAAAACTCAATCTAGCGACGGCTCTAGGGAGTTGATTTCACTCTATTCCTATGTTTATCCAATTTAGCAATTGAAACCTAACTCCATCCAACTGAAACCTCAATATTTCTCTCTATTGTCAAATTAGATAATATGCATAAATACCAAAATTGATATGCCTATCAACTTAAATATATAAACATTCATTAAAATCATGCCACAAATGTCATTACTCAAGTATTACCGTCCCCCCAAACTCAATACTATTTAGATTGTGTTTCTCAATTCTGACATATGAAATTCTCTTCCCCAAGTATCAAATTCCATATATCAAAATCAATTAATTTACTTGGTAAATAAACTAGAGGCAATATACATGCAGAACACAAATAAATTGAAATGAAATTAGATTAACAATTAACTGAATCATAAAAAGATAATTTAAGTAGAGCTACATAGAACAAAATATTCAGCTCATCATAGAGAATTTCTTAAACATAAACAAACCCAAATTCAAAATCATTGCTCAACACAAAATCAAGTAAAAACAAAGAAGAGTGAAAGAAATGGAACTATGTAATGAAAGCTAGCTCTCAAATCTTCAAATCTTCCAACAATCTTCAAGATTCCTTGAGTTTGTGCTCTCCAAGCTTCTCCAAAAATGGGTATTTTTCACCAAAAAAAGCCATGAATGAGAAGCCAAAGTCCCTAGAAAAATGGGTTTCTCCTCCGCTGCAAGAAAACTCTTATCATTTTCCTTTTATACCTCTACTTTCTGTGAACTGGGACGAGCAAATTCAGGTGAGACATGCGTCCTGACGCTGCAGCAGGAAAAGTTTGGCGCTGCAGTGCCAAAACACGGAGCTAAGTTAGGCTTCGTCGCTTCAGCGGGCTTTTCTGCCGCTGCAGCCCCAGCTTTCGGTGGGCAGTCACAAGTCCAGATGGTGTTGTGGCGCCAAAACACGCTGAAACTGGCACAGCATCAAGAACCCGTAGCGCCGCAATGCCAGCACTCGGCCAAAACTGCTCCAAATTGCCTTCTGATGGCGTAGCAGCGGGAAAAGATGGCGCTGCAACGCTTGGTCTCTGCCAAAAATGATGCTTTCAGGCTTAATGCTCTCGAAAAGATCCTTGATGCGAAAGTTATCATCAAACCTGACAAAAGAAGCAAGGAAAACACAAGAAAAGACTAGAAACATTGTAAAAAACTATCAAAATACTAAAGGGATATAAATTGATTTTTATCAATTTATCACTGGCAGTGCTTTTCCCTCAAGTTCTTGGTAGTGGCCGGCGATGCTTTTCTCCTCCCTTTCTCTCTCTGTGTCTCTATCTCCTCCCTCTCTCTCTCGGCATCTCTCGCTCCTTGATGTCGGAGATCGGACCAGATCTAGGAGAATCCTTGGCGTTGGCGATCTGCGGTCGGTGGCCATCGCAAATGGTGGCGGCTGGGTCGGGGATACCCATTTCAAATTAGGGTTAAATTAGGATTTTTAAATTGGGGATTTTCAATTTTGGGGATTAGGGTATTTTTCAAAAATAAGAAATAATCTTTTTTTTTTTTTTTGTAAACTAATAAATTAATCCCCCTTAATAAATTAATTAATCTAGTAGTTTACAATAATTAATTCAGTAAAATATTGTAAATAATTTGGTAAAATATGAAAAATAATGGATAGAATACCAAAAGTACCATAATATCAAAAGGTATATTGGTATAATAACAAAATATTCTGCCTATCAAAAAGTTTTCAATCATATTACTCTCCGGCGACAAACTGCAGACAAGCGCTAGTGATTGGATACCAAGTTGAATACCAAAAAGTATTCTGACCAAAAAGTATTCTACTAGAATACTCTTCGGTAGCCAACACCGGAGACCGTCGGTGGTCTGTGTTGACTCCGGTACTCGGAGCATATTCTGTATAGTACTTTTCGGTAGTCTATCAAAATTATCTTGCATGAGGACAAAAATTCTAAAGTTTTTATATATTAGACAATATTTTATAGGTGTACTCTTTTTTACGCATTTCTCATAAAAAAAAAACCGTTAACTTTTTCATAGTATATAAAATAAAAAATAAAAAAATAAAAAAGTAATAATCATGTCAAAATAAAGGTATATTAAAAGGCAAATTTGAGATAAATCTGATCTCATATCTTAACTTATCTTATTTTATCATATATTTATTTAAAAAATAAAAAATAAAAAATGATGTCACATATTTCAAGCACATCATCCTTTTACTTGGTTGCAGGTGTCTTTATTTTGCAAAGTTTGTTTCTTTTTCATCCGATGGTTGTTTTGGTGATAAGCTTCATTGTTACCTTTTTCTCATTTTAAAATGTTAGCAATATATATGTACTTATATATATATATATATATATATATTTCTGTAATCCATATCAAGTAACTACTAATATATATATTTTAACTAGGGACGTGAATACAGTTAAAAGATCGAGAGATCAAGATGAAAAGAAGAAGAATATTGATTGCCTTGGAGTTACTAGTTACTGCAGTAACTTGCATGCTGGGTATATCACAAGCAATATCAGCATCAAGAGCATTGCTGAATGTGAGCATTGCAAAGGATAACTGCGACGCACAATGTGGAAAAGTGAAAATCCCATTCCCTTTCGGGATCGGCTCTCATTGTTCTGGTGACAAATGGTTTGAAATATTCTGCGACAAATCTACCACCCCTCATAGGCCTTTTCTTAACCATACCGGATGGGAGGTGCTCGATATTGCAGATTTTTATACGGAGGCAGCTGTTTATACGGTCTCTGATACTTCCTATTATAGAAAGCCGAACAAACAATTCCAGATCAAAAACCCGATAAGTTTCTTCAATTGTGCAAACAAGCTGGAAACACAAAAAACGTTGAATTTAACTGGAATGCCTTTTTCTCTCACTTCGGGTAACATTTTCGTTGGAGTGAGTTGTGGTATCCTTGCCAATATATATTCAAGTTCAGATAACAGATACTTTCAAACTGGGTGCACGTCGATCTGCTCATCAAATGATAATAGAACCACAAGCAATCATATTCTTTGCGACGGAATAGACTGTTACGAAACCTCTATTAGCGATATTCAAGTTGACACCTTTGAAATCTTGTTTGACAACAACAGTACCATCACTGCAGCTGAACAAAATCAGTATGAGAGCGAAAAAGAATGCAAATTTGCTGTCATGGCAGATGGTGACTGTTGGTCTAATTATAAGAATCATTCGATGAATATTACGAGAATCAGTGACATGGATTATGTTCCTCTCAACCTAAGCTGGTACCTGAATTATACAGATTTTGACTTGTTTAAAACAGATATGTCAGATGGTAAAGTCCCTTTCCACAGCTGCTATCACGATGAGTATGATTACTCATCGACAAATGAGCGATATTGGCAGCCTCAGCTAGAGTGTTACCGCAGAGGATTGCGAGGAAATCCGTATCTAATTGGGGGATGCAGTCAAGGTAAACTACAGTTGATTATTTGGAAAATGGCATTGTTGCTCCTTATTTTGATCTTATCCTATTGTTTGCCTGTTAGACGTCAATGAATGCGCCGAGTTTCCAGAGTTTCCAGACAGGTGTGGGGGAGGGGCCACTTGTGTGAACACGTATGGGGGCTACCATTGCAGTTACAAGCGCAAGTTTATTCTCATAGGTATTTCCCTTTAACTCTCTCCTTGATTTTTTATTTTTTAACGCCAGTAGATATATATAAGAATTTTACTATTCGATATATATATATATATTTTTGAACTATTGAATTTCATTTTCTTTTTAATTATTTTAAAAATTTTAGTAGGAGGTTTATTGCCGGGTAAGATAGGAATTGAGAGCAAACCTAATTGGGATATTGTTTATTTTTTTGATGTTAGATATTTCCTCTCATCATTACTAATTAAGAGCTCACAATACTAGCACCCTTTGTGTTTTGCTGAAATCACAGGGACACCACCTTGATCAAAACAAATAATGTCAACCGCGATCAACTTTTTTAAAAAATAAAAATAAAATAAAGAAACACCCATCCGTAGTTGACCGTAATAAAAAGCTATTGATTGTAAATGTTAAAACTTTTTTATTAATTAATCTACACTATTAATTTTATAAGAGTCTATGATTCCTGAATTTGAATAATTATCATAAGTTGTCATATTTATTAATTAACAAAGCTTGCATCCTTGTAACGCCCCTTAAACTAACTGGTTAAATACAAAATAACTCTTATAATTAGTCTAAAATGCACTAATTCTCTAAACATATCTTAACTTAAAATCTATATATAGCAGAAGTAAGTATTATACAATCTTTATGGAGTTTAAATCATTCTAGAGATCAAAAACTTAACATGTTTGTCATGGGATATTGGACCTTCCTGCTCAGTTAACTCATTACTCTGATAGACTACTAACATGTATCATAAGAACGATAATTAGGCAGAGCTTAGTAAGTAAAAACACTCATGGTGAAAGCACTTTAATGAAAACTTGCTTGAATGACTATTGTACAAAATCTTCAATTTGGGCCCCTTTGATACATGAAGTTGATCTCGCAGCGTCAGTAGACCATTCTTAACTTTACTCATAAGGCTTACCATTTTTGGAAACCTCTTGCTCTCAAGGGATTGACCTAACTTTCTTTTGTCCACTGAAACCACAAGACCAAGAACCATACCCTTATAAAATCTCCATTTGGTACAATGTCATTTCTTTAATAATCCTCATCAAAACATGCTCGTGCAATCATGCTCATCAACGTAAAATGTATTATTAGATAAAGTGATAATAGCAATAAACAAATCAGACACATAATATTGTTCTTGTGAGCAGTTGAAAGTTTCTACTTACCTCAATTCACGATCAGCATTACACATAAAAAATCAATAACTTGTGAAAGCTGGATTACTTATAACCATCCTACATCACAATATACAATAGCTATTACTATATGCTGAATCTAATAATAAGTCAAGACGACAAGCGATATCTCGATTGTATCCGCCAAATTCTACTCTAATTAGTTGTAATGATGGTATTTGTATCTTTTCCCTTTTATGAATCTTCATAATAATATACGTACGGAGGACATATACGTATAAACTAATCCACCATCGCTAGTACTCCATAGGATGACTATGTATAAGATGTAGCTTAACTTTCCAAACTAGCAATTAAACTGATCGTGAATATATATATATATATATATATATTCATATATATAGCTTGAAAGCAAATCGTAAACAAAGGATATATGTATGCAGGTGGTCACCCATATATATATATATATATATATATTAAAACTTCATGAAAAGCATATACCTATGAACACCTTTAAAAACTTAAACAGAAAGTAACTATATAGATAAGAGATTACCTTAAGTGGTTTGGTATGCTCTTTGTTAACAAGGTAAAGTTATGGATATTAAACTAAAAACTGAAGAGATATTATGGTGGAAGATAGATTTGTCGAAGAGGAAAGGGAATATGTAAACTAGCTGAGGATCGGCATAGAATTTTTAACTTGGAACTAATAAGATAATCTTATTTTTAAAGCAAGCAATTAGCTGGTGGCACTAAAGCCACGTGCAAGTCTATTAATCACCTAAATATTGCATCATCTACAATCAGCATGCAAATTACTAAAAATATTATTATCTTATTGATATAAATATATATATTTGGCGTACGCATCACATGAATACATATTTAATTAACCAAACCTGTAAAACTCAAATAATAATTGAAACAATAAATGTAATAATAACTATTAAGTAGATGACATCTAACTGGTATAAAAATATTAAAACAATGAAAATCTAAACACCCTTCTAATTTAATCCAAAAAAATAAAATTTAAAAAAAAAAACTCTGATTCTAATATTTATAAGCTGACTAAAAAGCTCAAATAGTCAGGTGCTGCAATCCTATACATGTTCAAGTTCAAAATAATTAATAAATTGAGTTACAAGTATCCTTCGTCTTATAATTTCAATATGAGAAACTAATAAGGAAAAATTAGCAAAGTGTCTTGAAATGTTGTTAATCATAAGAAAATATTAGGATATCTTAATTAGATTGGCTTCGCACCCAAAACGCATCCATCCCACATCAAATCATATGCCCAATATTATTAAAAAAAGAAAAAGTACATATATAGTTTAAAAATGTAAATACGTATGAAGCTAACTTAAACGAACCCTAAGTCATAGATTCATAATACATCAATGAAATAAAAATGGGACTTTAGAGAAATCCCATGGATTCCTGCTTTAGATTGATTTTTTCCCAAAAAAAAAAAAAAAACTATATAAAAAATTATCATAACATGACATCATATAATTTTATTTATTTATTTATTTTAAAATTTCAATTATACCCTTAAGTTATCAATCAGTATTCATAATGATACCGGCCGGTATCCACAATGATACCAGCCAGCCAATGGTTACCGGTTGATTACAATCCGATATCCAACGTGATACTGATCGGTATTCACGATGATACTGACCATCCGATGGTCACCGATTGGTTACCATCTGGTATCCACCTTGATGCCAACCAATATCACTATAATTCTGATCATTGGTTGCTTACCAGGAAGTTACCGGTTGGTTATCGATCGGTAACCGGTATTACGGTTGGTTACCAACCGGTAACTACCGTGATACTTGCCAAAAACTGGCGAAATCACCAAAAGCTACTGATTTAATTCATCAATATAGCTGAAAAATCACAAAAAACAGCCACCAACATAACAAAAATACATAAATCACTAAAACAAATCCACAAACCACAAAAATCTCATAATTAGGGGGAAAAAAAAGTTCTGCGAGGCCGTAGCGGCCAGATCATTGAGCGGAGGACTTCCTCATGTAGGTCTTCTATGCTTCGAGGGTGGTGGAGTCGCAAATCTCTCCCTGATGTGGCCGCGTGGAGGAGGTTCACTGAAATCTCCTCCTGAGGAGGAGATTTCTTTATGCGAGAGTCGTTGCCAAGGTCCGGCGCCCATCCAGATCTTGCCATAGTGAGCTTTTTTATGAGCTCAAGGCAATATCGCCATTGTGAATCCGTTGATCAGAGGCGTGGTAGAGATCATAAAATCCAGAGGGCAACGGCGAGGCAGATATCACAGATTATCGAGGGCAGCTGTACATGTGAGGTTGAGATCGCGATGGAGGTGGCTCGGGCAATGGGGAGAGAGACATGTAGAAATAGACAAAGAGTTAGGTTGTGGGGGAAAATAGAGAGGGAGACATCGGAGCTCGCAAGCAACCGCGATCGCAGAAACTGGATGGAAGATCAGGCGTTGGAGGGTAATGGGGAAAGAGGGGATATCATTGAGAGAATGAAAGAGATAGAGAAGTCCAATTGTAGGAATATTGCGTGGTGGAGTTTTAAAATTTTTAATGATCAATGAACCTTTAATCTACGTGATGCCATATAAAATGAATTACCCTACGTACCTAGTGAATCAAGAACCACTAAGAATTATCCTAGAACCTATGTCAAAGAGCTTCAACCAACTAGTATTTTCCACTATATGCTCTAATTCTGGGATGGTGGAATTTGTGGGCACTCTTACCTTTGGTCAATCACACGTGCGGTCTTAAATTCTACTTCAAACTACCTAGAGCTCTAGAACTTATTATCACTTATGGGAATATGACAGTAAGCTCTCTTTATAGTCTATGGTCTACCTCAAAATAGAAGAGCAACCTCCTATTTATAGGAAAATAGCTATATGGTATTTAAATTTGAGTAGGACTCTCCTCCTTAGCATAATGGGCAAATTTTTTCTATCCCCAAGCCTCAAAAATTCGTACACCATTGAGAAAAAAATATCCTTTCTTGATTCATTCCAATTGCCAATTATCTTGAAATTTGAGATTTTATTTATCTAGATAATATGCCATAAATACAATTTTAATTCAAATAAAATCTTGGCACGTTTATTTAAATAAATTAATTATGAAATAATTATCCATAAACAAAATCATGAGGGAGAAAAAAATCTCTTCCTAATCCTTTCTATGAAAAGCGCCAATTTCAAAGGACATTAGGAAAGATTTTATTTCAATTAAAATCTCTTTGTGATATTATCCATATCAAGTCAACTTTATTTATTTAAACCATATTTTCTAAATATTTAAATTTAATTATCCAAAAATAATTAATTTATCCATATCGATTAATTTAAATTAAATTCTATATTTATCACAAAAGATAAATACCATTACTTTAAACCATTAATAATAAATAAATCTTATGATAATCATTTAATAAATAGATAATTATTCAACTAGATATTTATCACAAATATATTAAACAAAACAAAATCTAATCTACCACTAGTTGTACACGACTACTGTCACGCCGGTGACTGTGCTGGGCTCATCATCACAACACCAATGATAATTTAAACCGCATTACTAATTTGAAAAATTATCATCGGTTAGTGGAATTATGTTGAGCTAGTCAAAGGACAAATTAGATATATATAATTTAGGCTCCAATAACTCTATGTGATTAAATATTCTATACTGAATCAGTTAATCACATAATTATTAGTTTCAGAGTCAAACCACTATAAACCTGAAACTACATTTCTAATTATATACCGTATTATGTAAGCTTATAAATAGCCTTAGTCCATGACCTTGCCAAATACGCAATACCCTCATATAATATCCATGATCAATTTAAGGCTAAGATCCTTTTTACCTTTTCGATCATTTTATCTTAACGGATCTATTATAAACCTTATAGGAAAATGATTATCCATACCAAAAATGAATAATAAATCATTTTTAGAACAAATGATCAAGGCCTTGTCCATTTTCCAATTCCCGTATAATGGCTTTAAGAGAATATCCTTAACTCGATCTTTTAATAGAGCTATGATTCTATATCTATAAATAAAAGCTCTCATTGAATATAAGTTATGTACCCAACGATCCAATCTATAAGCTTACTACTTCAAGATACTTTAGTCTTTGGAACATCAAAGTACACAAGTTATAAACATCGATTTAATTATTTAGTCAGAATTTAGGTAATCACATAATGAACGTCATAAGCGAATTAATAGATGTAAATGGACTTATTAAATAGGTTAATTACACTTAATACATCACCACCACTAGACAATTTATTTATGTCTCTACTTAGGAGTTGGCTTTTTTCAGACGGGCAAGGCAAACCATCTCTCCAATTGGATTTAGACAACATAACAGTCTTAACATGAGTTAGATGCTCAATCTAACTCCATTGACTGCGTACTATGAATTTAACCTACTTACTTTAGAATGTTATCTTCTTACATACAATATCCATTGTATGCAACATTCTAACAATTTAAACACTAAGTAATCAGTGAGTCATATTTGCTTATATTTACTTTAACATGTAAATTATTGAGAACGGTATAGCAATGATATAATGAAAAACCTCAAATATAAATTAATAATCAATCCAAAATAATTAATGAAACACATAAAATTTCTTTCATACTTAGGGCATTCCTAACACTAATTTGCGCTTGTGGGAAGGAGAGCTAGGGGCTGGGGAAGAGGGAGAAGGAGGAAGAGAGTCGAAAAAATTGATTAATATGAGGTAATTTTGTAACGCCCCGACTTAAACCATCTACGTAGGAGGAACGACTACGTAGACGTGGGCCGTCACTTTACTTACTTACTTAACTTAATTCTTAAAAAGTTTTAAGCTTGCTGAAAATTCCAGAGTAAAATTTTTCTTTTCTTTAAAACTTTTAAAACTCTATTACTTTCAAACTTAAACTTGACTTAGTCTCATATTTTTTTCTCGTACATAAAACTTAACTTATCTTCATACATATTCATATGTACTCACTCGAGTACCAATATCGTGGACCAGACCCGACTTAGCGCGGATCGGTACAACACCAGGCAACTTACTTGCCATACATACTTGAAACTTTTCTTAAATCATATCATTTCTTTCTTATAACATAACAAAACACATTTTACAAACGTATGCTAAAAACATATTTTTTTTCCAAAACCCGTGGCGGTGTCCATTCCACATTTCACAGTCCGCAGCACCAATTCTCCACAGTATTGCATCAAGTACTGCCGTTAGGTCGCTTACCTACAGCATGAACGTAAGTAATGAGCTAATTGCCCAGTAAGTACAATATTCAATCCACAAAACATTTTGCGTACAAGAATGCGTGAACCGATTATGTTTTCTTATAAATCAATTATGCTTTCATTAACTTGATTCCATTCCTTATATGTCATGTCATGTGTACACGTACCGTGGTACATGTCCATGGAGTGATTCGAGGCGGCCAATCCAAACCAAATCAAACCATGAAACTAATCGTTTACATAGAGTGATTGGGGCAGCCAGTCCAATCCAATTCAAACCATAGACCAAACCGTTTAAACCCACCCTCGTGGCAAGAGCAAGTCGGTACGACACAATAACATTAACAGGTCTTATCTTATCTCCTAACTTAACTTATCCTTACCATGTGATTTAATAATCGTGAACATGTTTCATGATATCACGTAGCCAAACATATAACATAAAATAATCACAATCATAATACATCATAGCATAACTTACCATAACGTAACATACCATAACATAACATATCATAGCATAATATCATAACATAAACTTATTATAACATAAACCTCATAGCATAACATCATAACATAACTTATCATAACATAACTTCATAGCATAACTTAACATAACATAAGCTTCATAGCATATCTTATCATAATATAAGCTTCATAACATAACTTCATAACATAGACTTATCATAACATAACTTAATCTTATCATAACATAACATAAACTTATCATAACATGACTTAATCTTATCATAACATAACATAAGTAAATCATGTAAATCAATACATGATTTCTTAAAAACATGCCATGCAACAAAACATTTTGTTCATGCTGTAGGCGGAGTTGTACTTACTTCTCTTGTTATGCCCTACGTAGTGCTGCTTTTCCTCTGGGTACAGCTGCAGGTTTCCTCCTGCTTGATGAAGGACATAGGTAAGGGTCTAATTAGTATTGTGGAATGTTGATGATCTAACCAACATGCCTACATAATCCTAGTTGTATGTCCCGGATACTAAATGTCTTACTGGGTTACAAATGTAATACCAAGTATTTCTACACTAATACAATTTCTTTTGTTTTAAGAAACTTGTACAAAATTTGAAGATATGCATGAAAAAGCCGGTTAAGGTCTTTTGTTACGTTTTGTGAGTTTTATGATTTTATAAGACTCGAAAATGATTACTGAGTCAAGAAAATGACCTTTTAGGCAAAAAGGAGCTAAATCGCCAAAAATTTTATGTTGGTCAAAGTTTGACCGAAAAACGCCGACGGTTGACCAAAAAGTCAACTGTTGACCTCGAGGGTCAAAGTTTGGCGGGAAAGTCAGCGGTTGACAAGAAAGTCAATGGTGGACGAGAAAGCCGAAGATTGACCCAAAAAGTTAAAGAAAAAGGCTGTACGATTAAATAATTCGCAGTATAGATTTGTACTGCATAAAGCCGTTTTTATGATTAAAATGATATGTTTAGGATTCAAAACCACCATAGAAAATCAAGCACAATAATTGGAATAACTTGGGCTAAGTGGTCCCAAGTTATAAGAAAATTTTTATACAGTTCGGTTTTACACAGATGAATTTTGGACTGCAGTTCAAAATACCAATACTGTGTATAAGTGAATCTAGTATTGGAAATACCTATGTTAACTTAAAAATGGACTGTCTAATGAAAAAAAATGGCAAACAAGCCTTAAGGTAGGCTTACATCACTTACTTTTTAAATATTGCATCATTTTCTCTAATTAATGAAAAAATTGGAAAGAATTGAGATTGCTTCTTGAGCAAGGCCGGCCAGCTGTTGGGGGAGAACTGATTTCCCAAAAATTTTGGGGGTCAAAATCCAATTTCAAAAAGAATCCCCAACCTCTATAAATAGGGGTGTTCATAAATCAAAAAAAATGGAGAAAAGCAACTAAGCTCTTGCCAAATTTTTTTTAGAACAAAACCGGTTTTGAGAGGGAAGAAGAGGAAGAGTTTTAAGTTAAGAACAAGAGGGAATTAGTTCTTGGTGGTCGGTTTTGTGAAGAAGAAACAAGCAAAGAGCTAGGAAATTTTTTTGGCACCCTTGCTAGGCCTAGTGGCCGGTTGTGGAGCAAGGCAAAGGCAAGAGAGAAAAAAAGTGAATCAAGTGGTGAATTAGGGTTTTGGAAGTCTGCAATTTCATTTAGGATACCACCAAGAATCCAAGAAAAATTTGGTGCCCAATCTTGACCAAGGGGCCGGTTAGGGTGGGGTAAGAAGCAAGGAAGACCATAGGCAAGGGAAACCTGATTTTGGAGCCAAAGTGTGGCTGGAATTTAGCAAGTTGGTGACCTGAAATTGGGCAAAGGAGCTCGACATTTTAGGGAGCCAATCACCCTTGGAAAGTCGGCTGTGAAGGGAGGAAAAGGGAGAAGTGAAGCAAGTCAAATTTTGGACCCGAAATTGAGGTAAAACCCTTAAATCCATAAGCTTTTCATTTAAATTTCAATTGAGGAAATTTAAATGTATTTAAGCAATTGGTTGTAAGAGCATAAGCTCACTGTTTATTGCTGCCTTAGTTTAAAAAAAAAATTTAGGGTTTGTGCTTGATAGGTTAGGGTTTTGTTGGTGGTTGCAAAGAATATGCATGTTAGGTGTTTGATGGTTGGTTAGGGTTTTATAAATTTATGCATGATATTTGTGTTGATGTGAATGATGAATGTTGAACGTTAGAAACCGCTGCATGTGTGTATTAGAGCTCCCGCGGTGGCTGGTCGAGCTAGGTTCCACGTTTAGGACGTAAAATGAACTCTAAACCGAAAAACTGTCAGGTTCGGGTGGATCCTGACCAGTTTCGGGAAAAGTTAATTTTGAGGCCTTTAGAGGCCGAATTGAGAAAAACTCAAAACATGAAAGTTGTAGAACACAGTTTTTCCTAGGGGGTTGCGCAAACAGTTTTCCAAAATGAGGCTCCAATGGCCTCCATTTTCATGAAAACCCGAGACCAATGTGCCCAGACTTCAATACACGACCAGTCAGTTTCAAATGAAAACTGACAAGGATATGAGCGAAACTGGGTTTTCCTCAAAACACGAAAGTTATAGGGATTTTCGATAGCTAAAACTTTCGTGAAGAAAACTTTTCTAAAATCTGTTTAGATTTTTAAATGGAAATGGATTTCAAAAACTATACAGGATATAGGGAATTCCTGTGCAGAATTTCCCAAAACAGTACAGAAAGAGGAAAAATTTTATATGAACTGACAAATGGAATTGTGAGACTGTTCCAATGACAGTTTCCAATAGTCAATAATTTTTATGAATTTTATTTTACGATTTCCAATTTTTAAGTAAAATAAAGGGTTTTGCACCAAAAACATAAGGTTTTCTTAAAAGAAAACAAAAATGAATTTTTAAATTTAAAGTTAAACTAAAATAAAAATAAGTCGATTAGATTAGATTTAAATCCTAGGGTTACTCAATGTAACCAAGTAGGATAACGTAAAAATTAAGTAAGGGAATATAACTAAGGTTATATAAGAATATTGGGTATACTGTCAACATTTCTAACCCTTACTTTTGTTCCATCTCAGAATATAATATACAACGGTGTCCCGACAAACTCAAGCTAGACAGTGGACACATCAATCACAAACAAGGTAAGTACAACTCCGCCTACAGCATAGGCTTTGTTGTGTATACTTGCCTAAGTATGAAATGTTAAGTGCTATGGGTGATGAAGTGTTACATGCTAAATGTGCTATAAAAGTTATATGTTAGAATTTAGGAAATGTTACAAAGTGTTATGATTATATGCTATGCTTTATGAAATGTCATGAAATATGTTATGAAAAGTAAAATGTTATATGCTAATGAAAATGTTATGAAAAATGTTAGAAACATGTTAAGATTAAAATATGCTATGATTTAATTATGTGGAACATCACGAAGCATGTTCACTGATTAACTAAGAATGAGATTAAGTACAAGATAAAGAATGTTATGATGGCAAGCAAGTTGCATGTGTCGTATCGACCCGCGTTAGGTCGGGTTGGACTGTGGATTGAGTTGGAATTGGACTGGCCGCCCCAACCAATTCATAGTTGCGCGCCCGGTACGGACACTTATGGGGCCCATATGTTAAGATAAGCTAAGAAAGTAAGTTATGAATGGATAAAAAAGCATAAGAAAGCATAAATGGCTCATGCATATGTATGATAAATTACGATATGTTATGAAATGTTAAGCTATATGATGTATGCAATGATTAAATTATGCTATGTTATGTATGTGTGTCTTATTGTGTTGTGTCGCGGTTTAGGATAGTTGTACTTGCTGAGCGAAAGCTCACTGTTTTACGTCTATGCTGTAGGTAAGCAACCTGCTAGCAATTGCTGATACAAGATGGAGGGGCGAGGCTTGGCGGACTGTGAACCGTGGGAATTATAGAACCGCTACGCGTTTTGAATTTATGTTTATTAAGTCAAGATACGCCAAACGACTTTAATTAATATTTGTTATATCTTATGTACGTTTTCGTGTGAGTGTCACACTGTATAAAAAATAAAAAAAAATAAAAAAAATTCCGCTGCTTATGTTAAGTAAGTAAGTACGAAATATACGTATGTCTGTATGGTAACGGCCTGTGCTAGGCGGGTCGTTACAACAAATAGTAACCCTATTATTTTAAAAACAACCCAATATGGATTAATTCTTAAGAGGTTACGTTGGATAACCTCATGTGCTAAACCTTTATACATACCGTCAGGGTTAGGTTACCTTCCTACCCTTGGGCTTTATTCTTGTCCATAATTATTGGGTTACCTCAATTAACCCTATATCTTAGCCCAATTTATTAATCTTGGTATCCTTTAGGATTATCTTGACTAACTCTTAAGGTTAATTGTAGTCAAACTCTTGGTCAACCAAAGTTAACTTTTGGTCAACTAAGGCCAACCCTATATGAGTCAAACTTGAGCTTTAGACTTTGGCCCAGTAATTCGGATATCATTTCCGGTTATTACCCGTAATCATCTTGCTTACCCAATTTGGTTTAAAAATCCATTTTCTATTTCTTTGGAAACTTGGGTAAATTAACTTCAAAAATCTTTTACTTATCTCATAAAAATTCTTATTCTTGAAATAGGTCTTTGTAAAAATCATTTAGGGCTGGAAACTGTCTTTGGAACAGTTTTCATAATCAAAACAGTGGTTTTGGAGAAAGATACAATTTTTCCGAACTGTTTTTAGAAAATCCTATGCAGGAATTTCCTGTTCCCTGCACAGTCTTTATAAAACTGTGTCAGTTTAAAGATCCATTCCGATTTTGAAAAAGTTGTCTTCATGAAAGTTCTAGCTCTCGAAAAATCCTAAAACTTTCATGTTTTACGTAAAATCTAGTTCTGCCTGTATTTTTGTCAGTTTTTGTTTGAAACTGGCTGATCATGTTAACTGGGTCTGGGCAGACCAGCCTCGGATTTTTATAAAAACAGTGGCCGTTGGAGCCTCATTTTGAGATTATGCCTGCGTTTTCCCCTAGGAAAAATCGTTCCGAACAACTTTTATGTTTTACGTTTTACCCAATTCGGCCTCTAAAGGCCTCAAATTTCCACTTTCCCGAGACTGGCCAATTTCGAATCCTAACTGGCAGTTTCGGTTGTTAAGTCCGATTTGCGTCCTATTTCGCGAAGTCTACCTCGACCGACCACTTCGGGAGCCTAAACAACAAACATGCAGCGTTTATAATGTCCCACATACAACCACATGCAACTCGAATGGGTCCATGCAAACCAAAACCGAACTGTCCTGCCTAGGTTTGCATGGTTTTAACTTTTGCATCTTATTCAAGCAAGCATCAATCATCCACCCTTAAGCTAGCAGCTAAACATGCACTGCCTAGGGGCAGATTTTCGGACCAAACTAGGGGACACACAACCCTAAGCTTCAAGCATGAAGATCAATCACAAATAAGCACAAACAATGCAAGAATTCAAGCCATACACCCCTAGATCTACAAATCAAGCACATACCACCATACTAGGGCATAAAATGGGAAATGGACTTATGTCCTTACAACCAAATTGAACCACATTTTAACTTTAAATTTGAACTCAAATAAGAGAGTTAGGGCTCTAGATTTTTACCTTAGACCAAAGTCAAGTTTTGGTCACACAATTTCTTCCTTTCTCCTTCCCTCACTCACTCGGCCACACACCCAAGAGACCCAAAACAATTTCTAAACTTTTCTTGGCTTTTTTCCCAGTTCAAATCCGAACTCCTATGAACAAAAGCCCCAAGAAAATTTTTGATTTTCTCACCCCCTTCTCTTCTCCAATTTCCAGATTTTCAAGAGAAAATTTTGCAAGAATTTCCCCAAATTTCTTGAATAAAATGAATAGGCTCAAGGGGTATTTATAGAGGTTGGAGAACTTTGCTAAATTACACAAAAACCCCATGAAAACTAAAAATTGCACAAGGGGAGAGTGAGGTGGCCGGCCATATGCTTGGTGAACAAGCAAAAATTTTTCTTTCCAAGCTTGAAAAATAAATTATGATGTAATAAATAAAAGGTGAGGTGATGTCATTCACCTTAGGCCTTGTTTGGCTAATTCCTTCAAAAATAGTCCATTTTTATGCTACACAGATATTTCTAATACTGTGCTTCACTTATACACATTATTTATTTAACTAAAATTTATCTGTTGTAAAAACGGACAGTATAAAATTTTTCTTATTTTTTTCCGAGCCCTTTTTCGTCTTTAATTTCTACTTGGTGTGCTTGATTTTCTAAGGTGGTTTTTAAAGCCTATTCATGCTATCTCAACCGTAAAGACGGTTTTCGCAGTATTTTTCCCATACTGATTATCCTATTATTGTACAGTCATACCCTTGACCGTTCTTAGTCAACCCATTGACTTTTTGGTCAACTTTGACTTTCTTGATCAAACTTTGACCAACATGAAATCATGAAATTTTATCATGCCGTTTTCCTTAAAACGCCTTATACTTAACTAAATAATCTATCGTTGAGTCTCGTAGCTAATTGATCGAGAACTCAAACCCATACGGTTATTCTATTCCAGTCATGATTCAGACTTAGGTTTCCTTGTTTCTAAGAAAATCTAGAGTCATCAAAATTTCAGGTATTACAAATTTAGTATTTCTAGTTTAATTTATTACGTCATCATTGATGTCATCATGATATATTTTACAATAGTTTTTAGGTTGTGACAAAAATCAATCTACACTCAAATTATATGGAATGTGGCCTAATTTTCCCAAATAAAAATGGTCTGAAGACATTGGCAAGCTAGAAATTAAGGAAATAAGGTTAAGCCTAGACTTTCCCTTCGACAATTAATTATATTATAGTCCTCATTAACAACATTGCTAGTAAAATCCAAAGAAAAAAACTTATCCAGAGATAAAGAGTTTCTCCGATTGCAATTGAGATGCATCAGTGAGACTACTCGTCAATAAATCTAACATGACTGGAGCAAATCAGGAGAATTGAACCACCAAGATTGCTGATTGTTGATAGATGTAAGAAGCTATGTAGATTATGGCATCAAAACAACGAAGAGTATTTTCCTATCTTGCTCTGAACCTCCAAGGAACATGAGGACTTTTTTTAAGCAAAATTTGCACCATGTAAGAGAAGTTGCTCTTGATCCAAAGAAAATTCAAACCATAACGTTTATCGTAAAAACAACATAAATAACCCCTAAAGACAAGGGGAGCAACCTTTATAGAAGCCCCTGTAAGTATGAAAGACACCAACACAGCCTGCAACCAAACAACCTAGCTAAATAACTCTCGGGGTTGCTCTAATTCTTCTTTTTATAAACCAAATGTTATGAATTTTTCATAGGAATCTTGGGTGATGATTCGTCTAGTGTACGAACATCTCTAGAATGTGATAGGCCACCAATCAGGTTCACGTATGCTAGGAGGGTCAAAGGGAGGAAGTCAGCGGTTACATCAGCTGAGCTGGGAAATGGGTCCTTTCATAGGTTTAGGCGGTTAGACGGTCTGAGTGGGGTATTGAGTCAGCTGAGGGTGAGAGAATAAACGTATGGGGAAATGAATTGTTGAGGCTAAGCAGAATTTGAGTGAGTTTTCTGTGGGAGAGTGAGGACCTCTCGAAAGTTCTCAACTGTCTTCTTTGGTTTTTCCTTAATCGCATATCATACCTTTTCTATTCTCTTTCTCTGTTTTCTCTATCTTTTGTTCTCTGGTGTCTATCTGAATGATCCAGTTTATGCATAAAATAACTTTCCCTGTTGATTCTAATGAGCTATAAGCAAATATACACTGCATAAATGGATGATCAAAGCTTTCTTCCTTTTTAAAGTAAAGGCAAAAAACAAAAGACATGTGATGACCACACTTTTTAAGAGCATACTAAGTAGCAATTTTTTTTTTCATGTAAACTTTTCAAACAAGAATAGAATGACAAGGTTGAATTTTTTTTTTATTTTTTATTTTTTTTTGGTGCCAAATCTGATCTCCCCATGTGACAAGAGCGACACTCTATTGAATATGATGGAAGAAATCCTTAATAGTAGGAAGACTTTTAGAGCAAAATGTCTAGGCAAGAATATCCTGACGACTAGTAGGAGAAATAACCATGTTCTTGATGTGCGATACAACATCAGGGTAATTGCTAATGAGCTCAAGTATTATTGATAATAAAATTCATCACTTTAGTTGAGAGAACAACATTTTTTGGCAATGATATAGCCGACCCAGTTGTCACGCCAAAAATTAGCTTTCGAATGAGAACCAACATTAAAAAAACTTGTTTATTTGAGATCGTCTCCTGGATAAAGAAAGAACAAGATAAGAGTCAGAGAAAAAATAGCATTCAAATCAAGAGTTATTCGGTAGCCCTGATCAAATTACAAAACTAAAGATATTGTTTATAATGACTCTATCTTTATGAGTAACAGATGAAATGATCATAATATAATAACGATCCTAGGGTCATTTCGACTCTGATTGTTCTTTGTGGAATCTTCTGAAATGACTTTATTTTTCTCCACTGTAGTATTATTGGTTTTTGGTCGATATTTCATTTTGGAGGTATGATTTTTATTTTTTTTTTCTTTTTGTGGAGGCTCAACAGCTTTGTAAATAAAATTATTTTCATTATGTCGACATTGAGCTATCGTACGTCCCATAATATTGCAATGATTATAAAAATCTTGTTGATTTTCCTATCGCCCAGATATGAAAAATTAAAGAGTCCTCTTTTTCAATACACAGAATTTTCTAAAGGTTTTCCAAATTAATGTCTATCGACAGACAAGAATAATGACCAAAATTATCTTCTTCAATCTTCTCGTCTGGTTTGAATTGAGTGTTAACACACATATATATAGCAATTTATAAGAGGATCTGTGAATCCTAGTATTCCCATGCAAGCACATAAAACGAACCCAAACTTGCATTTTTATTGTCATTTTTGTATATGGATTAAAATTTGGAGACCATTATTGTAGTATCAAGAGGCCATTATTGCCGTTAATTTTTCTTAATAGATCCAATTTGTGACATCTGTCCATAACTTTCCGGGGATGTTCCTATTTGATTTGAAAATTATCCTTATATGGGCTTGTTCGCAAAGAGTGACATTTTTTTTTTATAGGTAAATTGACTTTGAGAGTTTAATAGTTACAATCACCTTTCTCGTAGTAAGTACAAATCTTGATAATCCAGAGCATTGGATTGTTTAACATAAAGAATTGATGTGTATGATTTTCCCACATCTATTTTGATTGGTGTAGATGTTACTTCTTGCATGGTAACGTAGTGTTGGGAGAATCGGTTGTCTAGTCATGACACTAGAGAGAGAAAGCCTAAGGGATCGGCAGAATGTTTACATACATAGGTAGGCTGTAAAGAACCTAGAGAGAGAAAGCCCAAGTGGAGCAAAACTCCTCTAAATCGTAGAACTTATGATGATTAACTGTACGTTTGGATTGAAAGAAAATTGTTGCAAAACTAAGAAGAAAAAAGATGATAAGCTCGAAACATCGATGAAGGGCCCAGTATTGTGTTAGTTTCTTCTCAAATTTAAAAATAATAAAGGTCTTTAGGCACGTGCCATAAGCTTTTTTTTTTTTTTTTTTCCCCCTCCTATACGTATCATATGGTATTACGTACCCGGCGATTACTATTTTTTTTGCTAAATTTTTATCCTGACATAGACATTTTATATTTGTGCAATTTAATATTCAGTTGGAAAACTCTGTTTACAAGTCACATGATCACCTTTCCTCCTACACATCTTTCTCTGTTACTCATCTCTTTATGGACTTTGAAGTTATGATTAGACTAGCGAAATGTTGTTTCTTATTGTAAAATATGGATATACTTACTTCCCATTTAGAGCATGATTGATAATCGTGATTTAGTACTACGTTGTGTCTTTTAATATTTATGTTTTTCTGATTTGAGTCATACAGGTGTTGGCAGCAGTTTTGGAGCATTGTTTCTACTTTTTGGCGTATGGGGCTTATATAAGTTTATAAAGAGAAGAAAAGACATTAAGCGCAAGAAAAAGTTTTTCAAACGCAATGGTGGTCTGTTGCTACAACAACAAATATCTTCCAATGAAGGCACTGTTGAGAAAACCAAGTTGTTCAATTCAAATGAGCTGCAGAAGGCCACTGCTAATTTTAGTATAGACAGAATTCTTGGCCAAGGAGGTCAGGGAAGATGGAAAAATTGTTGCCATAAAGAAGTCTAAAGTGGTTGATGAAGCCCAGCTCTCAGAATTCATTAATGAGGTTGTCATCCTTTCACAAATCAATCATAGGAGCGTTGTTCAGTTACTGGGATGTTGTTTAGAGACACAAGTTCCTCTTCTAGTCTACGAATTCATATCGAATGGAACCCTATCCCAATATATTCACGAGCAAAATAAGGAGTTTCCTTTTACATGGAAAATGCGTTTACGAGTGGCCACAGAAGTTGCAGGAGCTCTTTCTTATTTGCATTCAGCGGCATCTTTTCCAATTTACCACCGAGACATCAAGTCTACCAATATCCTTCTTGATGAGAAATATAGAGCAAAAGTTGCAGATTTTGGCACGTCAAGAACAATTTCCTTAGAGCAAACTCACCTCACCACTATAGTATTTGGCACATTTGGTTACTTGGATCCAGAATATTTCCAATCAAGCCAATTTACTGAGAAGAGTGATGTTTACAGCTTTGGAGTCGTTCTTGTTGAGCTCTTAACTGGACAAAAAGCCATATCTGCAACAAGGTCAGATGAAGGAAGAAATTTAGCTACATATTTTGTTATGAGAATGGAGGCAGATGATGTATTTGGAATAATTGATTCTCAAGCTCTTGAAGATGCCCCAAAAGAAGAGATCAGACAAATGGCCAATCTTGCACAGAGATGCTTGAATTTGACTGGAAGGAGTCGACCAACTATGAAAGAAGTCGCAATGGTGTTGGAAGGGATCCAAAAGCCTGAAAGAGCAGCTTTTACTGTGCAACAAAATCATGAAGAGGTTGAATATGTTAGAACTGAGTTCATCGAGCCTTGGGATGTTGCTTCCACTTCTACAGGATCGGCTTTGGATAGAGCTGCTAGTACTGGTGCCTCATTACTTCAAGAGCTACCACTATTGTCTTTCGGGTCACACTAAACAAAATCTGCCTTGTGATTATAGAAACTTGTCTTTGTGAGCTTTGAAGTGTTAAAATCGACCTACTTATTTCTAAGTTTTATATGGTATTTAGTAGAAATATTTAAAAAAATAAATTTGTTCAACTTAGTTTGAATTGAAGATCACTATTTTAATTGTCCTGAGGTATATTATAAAAATTTGTATTTTTTTTTATTGTTACAAAGTATAAATGCATATTGTTTGAACTTTACTCATTAAAATCTAAGATGTTATGTTGTTGGAAAGCAATATTAATAATTTAGATTGTTGCATTTCAAAGGTGGATATTGTTGGTTTCGAAAGCCGGTTTTTAAAAATTTAGCGGAAGCATGGTACGGATCAAATCTCGCATATCAAATTTTTTCACAAAAATCTATCCGGCGACAATACTTATATTAATTTAATAAAATTAAATTTAGAAGAAAGTTTAGAGATTGACCGTTGTCCGATTAGGTCGAAATTCTTGAACTCCTTCAAGAACAGGAAACACCAACGATTCTTTCTCAGCGTTCTCCAGGTCACGATGAACAGGAAACTAGTGGGCGTTTCTAAATTTGGGTTTGATCACACACTTGAATTTTGATTCACTTTCCGTTCTTAACTCATGAGACAAAGTGAAGGAGAAGAGGAGAAGAAACTCTCTGGAAAAAATAAATAAATAAAGTTCCCTTTCTTGGAGTTACTCGATATGTCAAAAAATATGATACAACAAATAGGATTCTATTAATTACTCAGAATTAAGATCGATTCATATATGACCATCATTGATTAATTTTGAATGCTCTATATGACAACATAAATTATTAGAGATTCATAATTAATCGTGTTCCAGTCCTATATAATCAAATTATATAAAGCGCTTTCATTCCAATAATCTCATTATTAACAATCCGGATAAGATCATTTTATTCAGAATGTAATGTACCGTGCTAGTAATTTTAAATTAAAGATCCCAACTTTAATTTTTAATTACGGACAAATTTAGATTATTTTACTTTAAATATTATCCTCATGTATGTAACACTTATATATAATATTTAAAGTCACATTTAAATAATCTAAGGTTGTCGATATTTATAAAGCATCTAAACATGCATGCAAAAATAATATTGAAAAAATTCCTCAAATTAAATCAGCAAAATAATACATCTCATTTGTTTATGGGCACACATCCCAACAATCTCCCACTTGCCCTAAAGTAAATGTGACATGTCTTTAAGTCCCATCCCTTCAAGATGCTACTCAAAACTCTGAGCTGGAATGTCTTGGTAAAAGGATCAGCTATGTTATTCGCGGATGCGATCTTCTCAACTGAAATGTCTCCCCTACTGACAATCTCTCTCACCAAGTGGAATTTTCGCTCTATGTGCTTTCCTTTACAGTGATTTCTGGGTTCTTTGGCATTGGCCACCGCTTCATTGTTATCACAATAGAGTCTAATTGGCTCATGCATATCTGGAACAACTTCTAGATCTCTCAAGAATTTGCAAAGCCAGACTGCCTCTTTAGCTGCTTTACAAGTTGCTACATATTCAGCCTCCATGATTGAATCAACAACACAAGTTTGCCTGATAATTCTCCATATAATGGATGCACTTCCCAAAGTGAACACCGCCCTAGAGGTAGACTTTCGAGAGTCTTTATCTGATTGGAAATCATAATCTGTATATCCAACATGAATCAAATCCCTACTAGAATATACAAGCATATAGTTTCTCGTTCTTATCAGATATTTGAGAATATGCTTGCCTGACACCCAGTGATCTAATCCTGGGTTCGACAGGTATCGGCTAACCACTCCCACTGCAAAGCATATGTCAAGTCTGGTACACAACCTTGCATACACTAAACTACCAACTGCTGATGCATATGGAATTCATCTCATATTCTCCTCTTCTTGTGGTGTTTTAGGACACTGCTCTTTAGAGAGATGAACTCCATGTCGAGAAGGCAAGTTCCCTTTCTTGGAGTTCTGCATCGGAAAGCTGATAAGCAGCTTATCAATGTACGAAGCTTGAGACAATGCCAGAAGCCTATTCTTACGATCCCATATAATCTGGATACCAAGAACGTAGCTTGCTTCTCCCAAATCCTTTATTTGGATTTGGCTGGCTAGCCAGTTCTTTACCTTTGATAGAGATTCTACATCATTCCCAATGAGTAGAATGTCATCTACATAAAGAACTAAGAAGACCACTTTATACCATTCTATCTGCTTATAGACACAAGGTTTATCTAGATTTTGTTAAAAACCATCAGACTTTATGGCTTCATTAAATCTGATGTTCCAAGATCTAGAAGCCTGCTTAAGTCCATAAATGGACCTTTGCAGTTTGCAGACTTTCTGCTCTTGGCCTTGGACCATGAAACCCTCTGGTTGGACCATATGAATGCTCTCTTCAAGATGACTATTCACGAACGCCGTCTTGACATCCATTTGCTATATCTCATAATCATAATGAGTAGCAATAAACAAGAGAATTCGGATGGATTTTAGCATGGCTACTGGAGAAAAAGTATCCTCGTAGTCTACTCCTTCTTTTTAGGTAAAACCCTTTGCCACCAACCTAGCTTTGAAAGTCTCCACTTTTCCATCGACTCCTCTCTTTCTCTTATAGATCCATTTGCAACCAATAGGCTTAATGCCTTCTGGTAGATTTACGAGCTCCCAAACTGAATTGGAGTACATAGACTCTATTTCGAGTTTCATGGCTTCCTGCCATTTCTCTCGATCAACATCATCCATTGACATCTTGTATGTCAATGGATCATCATCACTGCCATCAGTGACTGCAACATGTGCTTCTCCATCTTCACAATAGCGGATGGGCAATCATATTTCCCTCCCACTACATCGTGGTGGTTGTGGTGTTTGATCTTGAGTAGTGATCACTACTCTTTGTTGTTCAACAACTGTTGTTGGCGTGGGGCAGATCTCATCAAGTAGCAATTCTTTGAAAACCACTTTACTTTTGGGTTTGAAATCAGCCATATAGTTGTGCTCTAGAAACGTAGCATTTGTGAACACAAATACTTTGTTATCTTGAGTATTATAAAACAGACCTCCTCTCGTTCCTTTAGGGTAGCCCACAAACATGTATACCTTCGAGCAAGGTTCCAACTTCCCAGTCTTTCCTTTTAGCACGTGTTCTGGGCACCCCCATATGTGGATGTGTCTCAAACTAGGTATGCGACCTTTCCACAACTCTAGGGGAGTATTAGAGATTGACTTAGATGGAACTAAATTCAGAATATATACAGCTGTTTGTAGTGCATATCCCTAAAATGAGGTAGGTAGAGAAGAATAGCTCAACATTGAGCTTATCATGTCAAGCAAAGTACGGTTTCTTCTTTCGGGTACACCATTTTGCTTTGGTGTTCCAGGTGCCGTGAGCTGCGACAATATTCCATTCTCAATCAAGTGGTCATTGAATTCATAATTTAGGTACTCTCCTCCTCAATCTGATCGAAGAGTTTTGATTGATTTGCTGAGTTACTTTTCAACTTCCACTACTAAAAATTGTGGATTACACGACGGTTATTTACCGTCGTGTAAAGTTTACACGACGGTTAGACAACCGTCGTGTAATCCAACGTCGTGGAAGATACCACGACGGTTCCAAAACCGTCGTGGTATCTCAATATTACACGACGGTTCACACCGTCGTCGAATCAAGAAATATAATAGCAAACGCCGCAAATTGAGAACTTTACACGACGGTTTTCCTCAAAAACTGTCGTGTAATGTGTACCATTACACGATGATTTTGCTCAAAACCGTCGTGTAATTAGGCTTGAATTTAAAAAAAAATAGGCTTTTTTTTGGCAATGGCACACATTACACGACGGTTTCGGAGCAAAACCGTCGTGTAATGTGTACCATCACCAAAAAAAAAGCCTATATTTTTAAATTTAAGCCCAATTACACTAGAATCAAATTCCATATGATTATCCAAAACAAAAATCCATTTTGGCATTTCATCGAGCATGTGGTGAGCGGATAAAAACCATGTTAAAAAATGTGTGTAGAGTGCCAAAACCGTGCACAAAACATTCATCTCCAAAGAGCAACAATTTAAAAAAAACATTCAAACAACACTACAAATTACACTCCACGCAAATTATTAAAGCATTGTGTGTTCGTAGTTTTGTTAGAAAACAAGAAATTGAGCAATATGAAAGTTACCTTGCTTTTCTTTAAAGAAAAATAGTCATGCTCTTGATGGGAACACCGGGAGAGAGAGGAGGTGACGACGGCGGCGACGTAAAAAAAACTGGGGCTATGGCAGTGGTTTGGGAAAAGTTTTAAGTGGCGGCGGCGTGACCGGATTTTAAGTTAGGGGGGGGGGGGGACGAGCGAAGGAGGTGGGGAGGAGAAAAGTTTAAGTTGTCTAGAGGGTTGAAGATGAAAATGATGATAAATGAAGAGGAAAGTGTATTTAAGTAATGGGTTTTCGTGCGAATTCTAAAGCATAAAATCTGAAAATTTTGAACATTTTCGGAGGATTACACGACGGTTTTCTATAACCGTTGTGTAATCCAAGGATTACACAACGGTTTTGCTCAAAAACCGTCGTGTAATCCTTTTTTTTAAAAATTTGAAATTTTGAAAATTTTGAAAATTTTCGGAGGATTATTACACGACGGTTTTGCTCAAAACCGTCGTGTAATAATCCTCCGAAAATTTTCAAAATTTTCAAAAAAAAAAAAATTTTTAAAAATAAAGAGGATTACACGACGGTTTTTCGAAAAACCGTCGTGTAATCCTCTTTTTTTTTAAAAAAATTTTTTTTTTTTTGAAAATTTTCGGTGGATTACACGACGGTTTTTCTCAAAACCGTCGTGTAATAATCCTCCGAAAATTTTCAAAATTTCAAATTTTCAAAAAAAAAAAAAATTAAAAAAAGGAGGATTACACGACGGTTCTTCGAAGAACCGTCGTGTAATCCTATTTTTTTTTTATTATTATTTTTTTTTTGAAAATTTGAAAATTTTCGGAGGATTATTACACGACGGTTATTTAAAACCGTCGTGTAATCCGATGATTACACGACGGTTTTTAGAACCGTCGTGTAATCCTTCCTTCTTTTTTTTTTTTTTTCAAATGCTGCCGGATTACACGACGGTTCCAACAAAACCGTCGTGTAATCCGGCGGATTACACGACAGTTCATCAAAACCGTCGTGTAATCCTTTGTTTACACGACTGTTTTGTCAAACCGTCGTGTAATCTTGTTTAAGACGACGGTTTTCACAAAAATCGTCGTGTATTTTCCGTCGTGTAAGCCAACTTTTGTAGTAGTGTTCAGCACGGAATTCTTTGAACTTTTCAAAGGTCTCGGATTTTCTTTGCATCAGGTATACATATCCGTATCTTGAATAATCGTCAATAAATGTGACAAAGTATTCATAGCCCCCTCTAGCTTTGACATTCAAAGGGCCACATATATCAGTATGTATGATCTCTAGAGGTGCTTTTGCTCTTTCACCTTTAGTCGAAAAAGGCCTTTTGGTCATTTTACCTAAGCAGGATTCACAAACTGGTAGAGTGCCAAGTTTTAGCTCTCTCTACCCTATCTATATTAATGTGACCAAGCCTTAAATGCCATAAATATGTGTCATCTTTATCATTATAAATCTTTCTTCTTTTAGGGGTTGGTTCAGCGACTTTAATTAAACATTTCGGTTTGAAGTAAGTTATTGGAAGTTGGTTTAACAAAATATAGACCATTATCCACATAACCAGAACAAATATTCATACCATTCTTATAAATTGAAACAGAATCAACTTCAAAAGAAACTGAAACAAATTGTTCAAGCAACTTTGAAACCGAAATCCAATTCTGTTTGAAATCTGGAATGATATAAACATTGTCCAAAATCAAATATTTACTATTATCAAATGACAGTCGCACTGTCCCTACTGTTGTCGCTGATAGTCTTTCCCCACTGCCAACTCTCATCGTGAAAAGTCCCTCTTCAAGATCCCTAGATGACTTAAACATCTGCAAAGAAATACAAACATGGTTAGATGCCCTTGAATCAATAATCTAGCTTGAGAAATCATTCTCAACTAAGCATGTTTCCATGACTAGTAAATCTGATTTACCTTGTTTTTTCTTCTTTTTCAGCTCATCAAGGTACTTCTTACAATTCCTTTTCCAATGGCCATCTTGATCGCAATGGAAACATTTTCCCTTAGGTTTAGGCGCAACAGCCTTCTTTTTCTACTTTTGGATCTTCTTTTTGCCCTTTTGCTTTCCCACATTTTTCTTCTATTTATTCTTTGAAGAAAAAGCCTTCCCCTCAGCTGCATTGGCTTCGGCAACATTTGCCTTGCCACCCTTATCATCAATAAGGGTCACATAGGTCTGCAGCTCGTTCAGAACTTCAGTCAAATTATATATCTTATGATTCATGACGTAGTTCATTCTGAATTGGAGAAAAGCGAGAGATAGTGTCTCCAAGATCATGCCAACCTGGGTCTTTTCATCAATGTTCGCACCATCGATTTCAGCCTCGTTAAAATGATGAATCATTTTGAGGACGTGCTCACGAACTGAAGAACCATTCTTCATTTTGCCATTCATAACGGCTTTCACGGCTTCATGGCGAGCTTGCTCGGAGGGGCATCCAAACATGTTTTGCAAAGATTCCATAATCTCGCTAGTAGTCTCAAGGGCCTCGTGCTTAGCTCTAAGCACTTCATTCATTGCCGTTAACAGGTAATAACGGGCCTTGTTGTTTGCAACAACCCAGTGATCGTACTTGTCCGAGACAGCCTTAAAGGCATTGGCCGGAGGCATAGGAGGATGATCCTCCTTAAGGACAAAATGGTAGTTTTCATTTATCAGGAGAATATTCATGTTGCTTTTCCATTTGACAAAGTTTTCACCAGTTAAAACTTGAGAGGCGAGAAGTGAGAAAATCGGGTTTGACATATTTGCTAAAAATAATTAAGAAATATTTTTCAATAAATAATTGCATAAATATCGTAACAAAATTAAAGGCAAAGTAAATATGATGCATGAATGCACATGTTAAAGTACACAAAAGCTTGTTTACTTTAAAAGCCTAAGGAATTTTAATCACCACAACTAAGCGCCGCCGTATGGTAGGTCAAGTAATTGCTAATTAAAATGAGACATTCTCAATTAATAAATATTACCCGAAATATCTCATATTTCTAATACTTATTAATTTCCTTTAATTTTGGTCAAGAAAATAATTAGCTAATTTAATTATCTCTTTATGAGTGTAACCACCGTATCAGATTTTTAGACTTAACTTAGAAATTGCTGCCGTAGGGTAGGTCAATTCTAAAATACATCTTAAAATCCTATCTCATGGAAGACAACCTTGATATTGTATTTAATAGACGCCTTCCGTAGGGAGGACGAAATCAAAGCGTCTCTAGGCACTATTAAAAACTCATGGTGTTGTACTAACGCTGGAGACCTTGGGTTTATATTGTCATATTACCCACTCCTACTCATTATTTTGCAAAAGTGTATTTCATTAATGAAACAACTCTTGTTTCATAAATCTTAGTAAATTTAAACACTTTAAATTACTAAGCCTTTATAATTGTAAACAATTTAAAATTATAAATTAAATCAATTGTGATATTTTAAAATTTAACACTTAAATTTTATGAATTTCACATTTGACCCACTATTTTTACAAATCCATTTGCTAAATTAATTTCAAATTTAATCTCATTAGATTTGTGACTAGACGCATTAAATTAATTGCTAAAACAATTTTGGAAAAAAAATTCACAAAAATGCATGACATACAAAATTGGTAGGCACTTTTCTATCTTAGATGACATGTGACATGCATAGCAATGTAACTATCATCGACATAATAAAAACATTCAAACACAAGCGAAATGAAAAATCTTGGCCGGGTTCCATGGAAACCTAAAATTACAACCCAAATTTTTTTTAAAAATTTGATATAATAAATAAATTGAGTCTTCTTGTAATTCTCCAACTTCGGGTCTTCTTGTAATACTCCATCTCCTCTTCTTGAGTGGTGGTGGTCCTTCTTGAATTTCTCAAATAAAAAAAATAGATTTCAAAAAATCTATTAAAAAAACTTTTTTTTTTCTCGAGTGGGTGTGCGGCTGGGCACTGCCCATACACTGGCCGAATGGCCCTTTCTAATGGGCAAGCCCAGCCTGCTCCTGCTCCTGCTCCTACCTCAGCCAAGGATGAGGTAGGCCCAGCCCGTGGCTGGGTGGCCTAGTTCAATGGGCCAGCTAGGGTTCCCAGAACCCTAGATTGTCGTGACTGCAAATGCAGTCACGACTGGCGACCATGGCTGACGATTAGCCATGGCCGCCGTGCAGCGCCGCGGGCGGCGTCCGTACAGTCGCCAGCTCCACCTTTTTTTTTTTAATAAAAAAAATTTAGAACTTTTCTTAAAAAAAAATATTAAGAACAATTCTTCATCAATGGAAAAATTGCAACATAAATCCTATTTACAATTGATCTAATCAAAAGAAAATTACACCATGATTCCTATTTACAATTAATCTAATCAAAAGCAAAAATACAAACTAATTTCCATGAAACCGGAGAAATTTACAACCAATCCATTTGCACAAATATTCATCATCATGATCATAAATAGAAACATACATCAATATGCACAAATGCCTACCCAAAATCATACAAAGATTAGCATATAATCACTTATTAAATTAATATAAGGTATAACCTGGCTCTGATACCAATTGTTGGTATCGAAAACTGAGTTTTAAAAATGTAGCGGAAGCATGGTACAGATCAAACGCACATATAAAAATTTTTCACAAAAATCTATCCGGCGACAATACTTATATTAATTTAATAAAATTAAATTTAGAAGAAAGTTTAGAGATTGACCGTTGTCCAATTAGGTCAAAATTCTTGAACTTCTTGAAGAATCTTCTTGAGAACTCCAAATCCTTCGGAAACACCAACCTTCTTGAGAACTCCGAATCCTTAGGAAACACCAACGATTCTTTCTAAGCGTTCTCCAGGTCACGATGAACAGGAAACGAGTGGGCATTTCTGAATTTAGGTTTGATCACACACTTGAATTTTGATTCACTTTGCGTTCTCAACTCATGAGACAAAGTGAAAGAGAAGAAGATAAGAAACTCTGAAAAAAAAAAAAAAAAAAAAAAAAAAAAAAAGGTAGGTCTATTTTTTTTTCTCTGTCAAAAAAGGAATTAATATATCTTTCCCCTTTTTTAGATACATCGTATGTACCCTTTTTTTTTTTAGATACATCGTATGTACCCTATATATTACAGAGAAATAACTGACACCCATTTTTTTATTTTTTAAATTAATTGATTACTTAATTAATCGATCTTCTTCACGTGAAACAACATACACACACCCACTACCTCCATATAGTGGGCGTGTTTGATAGATATGGGAGAGAGAAAATTTCTCTCACATTATCTAATCAATTACTTTTTTTAAAAAATTTATTTTGAACTATTCAAAATAAAACAACTGATCTTTTTTTTTTCCCACATGTACCAAAATTCAAAATTTAAAATTCCACATACACTTTGTGGATATAATGTGAACCACCATGTGGTGCACAATTACGGTCACTACTAGAAAAGTAGGATTACACGACGGGCTTTAACCGTCGTGTAAAGTTTGCACGACGGTACCTTAACCGTCGTGTAAGCCAGCGTCGTGGAAGATAACACGACGGTTTCATTACTGTCGTCGTATCTTAGTTTTACACGACGGTTTTCCAACAGTCGTGTAATCCCGGTAAACAGTTATGTGGTGGAGCAAAATAAAGAACATTACACGACGGTTTCGGAATGAACCGTCGTGTAATCTGTCGTAAGCCCATAGATTACACGACGGGCCCCATGGGCCCGTCGTGTAATCTCCCCAACATCAATTATATTACACGACGGGCCCCATGGGCCCGTCGTGTAATCTCCCAACTTGGGTGAGATTACACGACGGGCCCATGGGCCCGTCGTGTAAATCGTAGTTTACACGACGGGCCCATGGGGCCTGTCGTGTAATCTCCCCAAATCTGGGGAGATTACGCAACGGGTCCCCATGGGCCCGTCGTGTAATCCGTTAATTTACACGACGGGCCCATGGGCCCGTCGTGTAATCCGTGTGATTACACGACGGGCCTCTCGTGCCCGTCGTGTAATCTTATATTACACGACGGTGTAAAATACACCGTCGTGTAATCGTCAAAAAAAAAAAAATTTCACACGGGTGGCCTAATCTGTATGTTATCCAATACACGATCCAAGTATTATCTTCATTAATCAAACTAAAAATACACTCCAACTATTACATTACAAGTTTATACATCATAATTAATGAATTCCATTACATGGCTAGCCCATTCTCCCCTAATCAGATCCAAATCCTGAGAAGTATAAAATTGTTTACTTTCAAGTGCGTCAATTCCATTCATCACTATATCCCTCATAAAACCTAAAACAAAATAACCACATTCAACACTTCCCTCTTGGAGAGGACAAGGACGGTTCAAGATTTTGGTTTTACAGTCTCGTCTCCTTCTAATCCCTTCTCCGGTCGTAATCTTCCAATCCGTTAGGGCCCTAGCAAATTGGTAAAATTCAAACTAATTAAGATGCATATAATTAAGATTAAAAAAAATATCATGTTCAAATTGACTTACATGTTCATTAGCTCAGTAAAATCGTCGCGTTTCTTCTCCCGAAGAGGATCAAAATAAAGGACGAGGTCCTCCCATGGGTCAATGACACCCAAAACCCAATGTCTCCCTCTGTTATGTGGCACAAGATAAAGCCGTTCTTTGGGTGCGTCACGCAAAAAGCTGATAAGATTGTCGGCACGCTCTCTCATGCCAGCATCTTCAGTATCTGTTCTCACCGGTGAGATCAAGCTTGGAGACACAAACACAAACTTCTCAGCTTGGCCGTTAATTCTACATAGTTCCTCCAAATATCTGCATAACCATATCAAAAATGTTACTCTACATGAAATATAGAAGATTTTCCAGATAAAAAGAAAATTTAAGATAAAGAATGCCGTACCTCATGTAGACTAATATACAATTCGCACTGATTTCTTGTAAATTAAAGAACTCAAAAATATCTTCAAAGCTCAGAAAGACAGGCATATCAAAACCCATAATCGTGGCTGGTATTGGGACCTCAATCTGATTACCTTGACGCATGGAACTATGTGTATAATAAGCCAAAGGCTTCATTGCCTTGTTCATGTTATTAAAGTCGAACACGAGTTTTTGTTCTTGCGCACCTTGTTGTACCTCAGTTCGAGAGTCGATCGCTTTCTTTCCAGCCATTTTTTGCCGTTTTTTGTTGCCAGCTGCTGGGTTGGGAACGTGACTAGGCCCTCGACTCGCCTTGTTCATACTCATGTCGAGCTCAACTAAACTTTTAGGCCAAGCAACAAACCCATTAACAGCATCCTCCACAGTGGCTGCGTCGTACGTCGGTATAGGTAATGGTGTTTTTTTTAAATTTTGGAACGTTGATTGACACTCGCACGTTCCCTTCCCTCAGTGGAATCCCATGCACCGTATCGGTGGGTAGGCTCTCGAGCCATACTCTTCCAAATGCAACAAGCAACTGTCCACCCTGAACTTCATCGAAGGTATAGAGCTTACACTCCTGACTTTCGACAGGCATGGTTGGCGGCTCAGCAACTCCATGTTGTTTTTCTTGGGCAGAGCAACTAGCCTTAAAGCTGTTGTGTTGGTCTACGGTTGGCACATTCTTGGGATCAACCGACAGCTCCACATCTTTGTTCGCACATAGACCACGCACCAACGCCTTTAATTCTTCTATTTCCCGTTTCATTGATTGAAAGGCCTCATTGTCTTTCTTCGAACTTCGACTTATGTTAAAGTACTGAGACGGCTTTACGAACTTTGATTGGCCACGGACACGGCCTTTGTGTTCGGGTCTAGATAATGCCTGCGACAATACATCATTAGTTTCAACTGACTCGAAAGTGCCTTGGCTCGCCTGTGTGTTCTACTCCATCTACAAGATTATTAACAGAAATCATTTAAGCAAAAGTGTTGTAAGTGCGTATAGTAGCCATAAAGAAAATATTGTTAGTTAGTAAACTTACTATCATCTCGCTAACTTTTTGACATGCTGGATCTTTCAACTCTCCATCTGCGGCTGTCTGTTGCTCTAGCCACAAACCATCTCTTTTATCCCATTTCCCAGTCTTCTTAAACTGTAATTAACATCGTTAGTATAAATAGGATACGATTTAGTACAAACAAAATTTATTGACATACCATTTCCTGGTCGAGCTTCCTATATCCGTCTCGGCCTCCTCTTGATGAGTATTCGTTGTTTGTCCTTATTTCGCTTCCACGATCAGATAGTTGTTGGAATTGCGAGGACGTTCTATACTGAACGAATTTCATCCAATCCTCTTCTTCAATATTGGGGGTAGTTGTCAATCACTTTTTGCGGCCGTATCCACACACTTTCTTCATTTCTAAATTCCTTGACAAATGTCTTGTACAGATCATACCGAAAATTCCTTGTAGCCTCACCACATGATTTTAAACAAGCGGTCCGGAAGCTTTCTTCCACGGTGAAAGAAGTAATAGTTTCTTTCCAAATAATTTCTTTCAATCCGTCTAAATCACGAGATCTCCAATCTTGAATCCATATTGGAACGTGCTCTCGAGCGAGCACGCCAATCCAGCTCATCAATTCGTCACCGTGCTTCCCTTCCGGTTGTTCTTTCTCGTCAAACGTGACTTGAATTCATTCACCTCTTTTCCTTGCCATATGGACGCGTGTCATTATTGTTGCCCTTCGCTTGCCTTCAACAGTGGGATCCATCGGGTTTCTCCTTCGTGCTCGTCCCTTTTTGGAATTTTCCATTGTATTCGTTCACCTACATTTATTGGCAAAAAAATAAAAAACAAAAATTAAGTTAATGGGTATTCGAACTTTTTTCTTCTATTTTTTTTAATTGTTATTATGTTGGCACAAATAAAAAATAATATAAAAAATGTAACAAAATGTAGACGCCCTACACGGGCGGAAGGCGCCCAATGGCGCCTTGGCGCCCCACAAGGGCGCCTCGGCGGCCCACACGGGCCCCTAGCGCCCAAGGGCGTCTGGCGCCCCACACAGGCGCCCCATAAGTGTATGTAAAATTTCATATTATTCATGTAAAAACTCTAGTTGACATTTCATCGAGCATATGGTGGGCGGGAAAAATTCATGTGCATGTAAAGTGTGAAAACCACTCACAAACCATTAATCTACAAAGAGCATCATTAAGAACTTAAACACCCATGCTAAAAAATGCATCTTTAGTGACAAACAACAAGACAAAATCCCAAATTTAATTTAACTTGTATATGAACTTACCTTGTTTTTCTTTGAAGATGAATAGACACTCCAACACCAATAATTTTGGAATAGGCGACGGCGGGTGACGGCGGCGACACGACAGCGACGGCGGCGGCAACGACGGAGTTGGCGGCGGCTTGGAGGAGGAAGTGGGTACTTGAGAAATTTAGAGAGAGTTTAGAGAAATGAGAAGGTATGTGGAAAGAAAATGAGAGGAAGTTGTATTTAAGTAATAAGTTTGCGCGCGGAGTTCGAAAAACGAAAGTTCAAAATTTTTTGACGATTACACGACGGTGTATTTTACACCGTCGTGTAATATAAGATTACACGACGGGCACGAGAGGCCCGTCGTGTAATCTCCCAAAAACTGGGGAGATTACACGACGGGCCCATGGGGGCCCGTCGTGTAATCTACTGATTAAACGACGGTCCCTTGGGGGACTGTCGTTTATTCTCCCCAAATCTGGGGAGATTAAACGACGGTCCCCCAGGGGACCGTCGTTTAATCCCCCCACCCAGGGGGTTAAACGACGGTCCCCATGGGACCGTCGTTTAAGCCCCCACATTGGGGTTTAAACGACGGTCCCAGGGACCGTCGTCTAAGCCCCCACAGGGGGGTTTAAACGACGGTCCCAGGGACCGTCGTCTAAGCCCCCACATTGGGGTTTAAACGACGGTCCCAGGGACCGTCGTTTAAGCCCCCACAAGGGGGTTTAAACGACGGTCCCAGGGACCGTCGTCTAATCCTCCCTGTGGAGGATTAGACGACGGTCCCAGGGCCCGTCGTGTAATCCTTCTTGGGATTACACGACGGGCCCTAGGACCGTCGTTTAATCCAACAAGGGGATTACACGACGGTCCCAAGGGCCCGTCGTGTAATCTTGGACTTTACACGACGGGTACTTGTGGGCCCGTCGTGTAATTACTTCGAATATTGTGGATTACACGACGGTTTAAATATATACCGTAGTGTAATATTAAAAAAATTTTGAAAATTTTTTGAAATTTGGCACCATATTCAGACGAACTCATACCACTGTGTTGTATACAAAAAATTACGCAAACTGTAGCATTAAACCTGATTCAAATTTAATATTAAATATATGTATATACCAATCAACATAACAAACTAAAGATGGTATAGATCATGATGAATTACAATAGAAATTAATTAATGTACTTGTACACACTAAATGGCATAATGTTCAAGTTTTTTTCTTTTTTCTCTTTGCTGCCTCAACACGTGTCCATTCAATATCTGGTCGAACCAAGTGTGAAACATCATCATCGAATTCGTCAATCTCCTCAACCGGTGGCATTCCCTGTGTGAAAGATGGAATGTCGGAGCAATCTTCGTCATCTTCTTGCCCGTCATGGTACAATTTTGGCTTCATCTGCACAACTAAGGACAACTCTGCATTGCTGGGATCCGTTGTATAAAATACTTGGATTGCTTGTGATGCCATAATGAATGGATCATTTTTGTATCCCAATCGTCTAAAGTCTACAACTGTGATGCCATCACTGTCAATCCTTACATAGTTATTGTCTGCCCATTTGCACTTAAAGAGTGCTACATGTAAACCACAGTAATCGAGTTCCCAAATATCTTCAATGAAACCGAAGTAGTTCATAGTTCCATAAACTGGATTCTTGTCCTTTGCAGATGAAATATGCATTGCCTTAGCACGGATACTAACACCACTATTTTGAACGGGATGCTTCTCATCTCTTTCGCGAGTGTAGAATGTATAACCATTGACGAAGTACGATGTATACCGTGTAACAATCGTCGACGGACCTCTAGCGAGCTTCATTAACTCTTGCGAACAGCCGTCCTTCTGAAAGACATGGCTTCGTAGCCACAGACGAAACGTCCGATTGTGGTCATCGTGTATCAACTTTTCATTTCGTCCTCTTCTTGGATATTTATCTCTTACTTCCTGTAGGTGAAGCTCGATAAAAGGCTCAACTTCAACCCTATTATGTAAAGTATAGAGACAAGCTTTCTCCCATTCACATCGATTTACCTGCGATGGAACGTCGACGGATAGTCTTTTCCAGTCAAAGTTTGTAGTCTTCGGCAACCCAATCGCCTCTGCGGTGGACAAACACTCGGAGCAAAATTCAACCGATTCCTCTGCAATGTAGCTTTCTACTATACATCCTTCTGCCCGATTTCGGTTCTTGACATAACCCTTCAAAACCTTCATGTACCTTTCAAAAGGATACATCCATCTCAAGTATACCGGTCCACATAGCTTCACTTCCCGGACTAAGTGCACCGTTAGATGAATCATTATGTCAAAAAATGAGGGTGGAAAGTACTTTTCAAGCAAGCACAAAGTCTTAACCAACTCTAATTGTAGCGAATCTAGTGTCAATGGATCTATTACCTTAGAGCATATCGAGTTGAAAAATGAGCATAACTTGGTAATTGCGAATCTCACGTCCTTCGTTAAAACTCCTCGCAACGCCAGCGGTAATAACTGTTGCATCAAGATATGACAATCATGTGATTTCATGCCAATCAGCCGCAGATCCTTCATAGACACCACCCTTTTCAAGTTGGAAGAGTACCCGTTGGGCACTTTTACAGAAGCGAGCCACTCACAAAGCTTTCTTTTTTCTTGTCTTGATAGTGTGTACTTCGCCGGAGGTAAGTAAGTTGCATTCCCTTTCTTCGTAGGGATCAAGTTAAGTTTAATCTTCAATTCCTTAAGATCCAACCGTACCTTCTCACCATCTTTGCTCTTATTGGGAATGTCTAGCAACGTGCCCACTATTGATTCACACACGTTTTTCTCAATATGCATCACATCCAAGCAATGACGAACAAAAAGTATCCTCCAATATGGAAGTTCGTAGAAGATTGACCGTTTTTTCCAAGGGCCGTCTACCACGGGATCATTGTTACGCCGTTTTCTTTTCCCGAGCACCACTTTCAAATCCTTAACCATCTCATAAACGTCTTCGCCGGTCAAAACCCGGGGAGGGTTTCTTTCTTCCGTTTTGCCATCGAAAGCCTTTTTCTGTTTGCGGTATCGATGATTTTGTGGTAAGAATCTCCTATGACCAAGGTAAACGGTTTTTCTTACCATTCTTCAATCGGATGGAGGATGTTTCTTTCATACAAACGGGACAACCGATAGAACTCTTGACTGAATAACCAGATAGATTTCCATAAGCAGGAAAGTCATTGATTGTCCACATCAACATTGCACGGAGTGTGAATGTCTCTTGACGGTAAGCATCTCTAACTTCGATCTCCTTTTCCCATAAGCTCTTTAGATCATCGATTAGTGGTGCTAAGTACACATCAATGTCATTCCCTGGTTGTTGAGGACCAGATATCAATAAGGTCAACATCAAGAACTTTCGCTTCATGCTCAATTTCGGAGGGAGATTGTAGTTGACAAGTATGACGGGCCAAGTACTATGCCTACTACTCATATTACCATGTGGGTTAATTCCGTTCGCCGACAAGCCAAGACGTAGGTTCCGTAGTTCCGCACAAAATTCAGGATGATCGGCATCAAAGGTCTTCCATTGTGGTGCATCGGCTGGATGTCTAAGCATACCATCTTCAACACGTTTATCATGGTGCCAAGTCAAATTCTTGGCATGCTCTGCATTACGGAATAAACGCCGTAGACGCGGTGCCGGAAGAATGTACCATAACACCTTTGCCGGCACACCTTTGCTGCCATTCGTTGGCTTCTTGCCCTTCTTCCATCTTGACTCCTTACAAACCGGACATTCATCCAAATCCTCGTACGCATTTCGGTAAAGGGCGCAATCATTTGGACATGCATGAATTTTTTCATATTCCATTCCCAAAGTGCTCAACGTCTTCTTAGCTTCGTACATACTAGCGGGTATTTATTATCAACCGGTAGAACCTCTCTTAGAAATTCTAAAAGAGCCGTGAAACTAGAATTTGTCCACCCTCCCGATGCCTTCATGTTCCATAATTTGACCAATGCGGACAATTTCGTATATTTACTACACCCCTCATACAAGGGCATCTCGACATCATTCATCATTGCTTCAAATAACTCCGGACGATGCACAAACTGTTCTTCCAAATCATTAACCATATCAAACAAATTATCTCCTAAAACTTCCTCAACAACATCATCTTTCGCTTTGTTGTTCGATGATGGATTAAAACACATTTCACCGTGTAAATACTACGTTTGGTACGAACAAATAATCCCACGCGCAAGCAAGTGTCTTCTAACTTCATCAACTGGATGAGATCTATGATTTCCACAATCCACACAAGGACATCGAATCTTATTATTCTTCATGTGAGTTTCCGCAAATGACAAAAATTCTTCAATCCCATCTCGATATTTTCTAGTCAATCTATTAGCCCACATCCATTTTCGATCCATTTCCAAGAACCCGACCTAAATCGATATTAAATTTATCATACAAATTATTCAATAATCAAGTTTTTGCATTTAAAAACACAACGTATAGTCAACAACTAATCATACCGAAAAAGAAAAAAAGAGAATATATATATATATACCATTTTTGACATCTACAATAAATCGTCCATAAAAATCAAATAAATAAAAAGAAGAGTAAGTAATAATCACAATACTTACAAATATTCAATATACGCGAGTGTTGGTTTCGTAATGGCAGAGACGTGGTTTCGCAGGTCTCTGTGATGTTTTTCGCGGCTGCGCGATAGATCTGTAATGAGATGAAATGAGGCCTGCTGTAAGGGTAAAAAAGTTAAGAATACACGACGGGTTATTAAAACCCGTCGTGTAAAGTCAGACTTTACACGACGGTTCCAATAAACCGTCGTGTAAAGTGGCCCCGCGGGGGCACTTTACACGACGGTTCTTTGGAACCGTAGTGTAAAGTCGGACTTTACACGACGGTTCTTTGGAACCGTAGTGTAAAGTTGCTCCGCGAGGCACTTTACACGACGGTTCTTTGGAACCGTAGTGTAAAGTCGGACTTTACACGATGGTTCTTTGGAACCGTAGTGTAAAGTTGCTCCGCGAGGCCCTTTACACGACGGTTCTTTGGAACCGTAGTGTAAAGTTGCTCCGCGAGGCACTTTACACGACGGTTCTTTGGAACCGTAGTGTAAAGTCGGACTTTACACGACGGTTCTTTGGAACCGTAGTGTAAAGTTGCTCCGCGAGGCACTTTACACGACGGTTCTTTGGAACCGTAGTGTAAAGTCGAACCGTCGTGTAAAGTCGGACTTTACACGACGGTTCTTTGGAACCGTAGTGTAAAGTTGCTCCGCAAGGCACTTTACACGACGGTTCTTTGGAACCGTAGTGTAAAGTCCGACTTTACACGACGGTTCTTTGGAACCGTCGTGTAAAGTCCCTCGCGTGGCACTTTTCACGACGGTAGGAACCGTCGTGTAAAGTACGACTTTACACGACGGTTTCAAGGAACCGTCGTGTAATCTCCGTCGTGTAATGTACTTTTTGGAGTAGTGGGTGTAGTCCTTACCACACTGTATAATCTTTAATTTAAAACTATTTTAAATTTTTTTAAAATAATCATATTATTTAAAATACAAATTAATCCAATTAATTTGTTGTGTGAATATTAATATAGAACTCTCAATTCTAAATTAATAAATTAACCCAACATAAAATAATGTTCACATGATTCAATAGAGCCGTTGAGAGGAACTATGGACTTTATAATTTTAAGCTCCAATAATTTTGACAATTAATTAACACCTTAATTAAAATATCAAAATTATTAATTCCAAATTATTCCACTAAAAATTTTGGAATTGTACTCTTAAAATTATAAAACTAATTATATTCAAAGGATTTGAATTGCCCATTGATATAGTCACCACATATAAATCAATTCTTCATAAACGGTTCATAATTAAAGCTAGGTATTTTCCGTTAACCTCTTTAATTATATCTTTCTCCTTCGGTACCATTGATTCTCTAATGAATAATATATTTATGATCTAATCATAAATTGAGTGCTCTTATTATTCAAGTCCCGAATCTGACTTCTTTACGAAGGAATGGATTTCATCTTGTATATTAATATTCCCGACTATTTTCTTATATTATATTTCCAATATACCAAGAATTTGACACTATTCATTTGTGTCATTACTCGATATGTCAAAAAATATGATACAATAAATAGAAGTATATTAATTACTCAGAATTAAGATCGATTCATATATGATCATCATTGATTAATTTTGAATGCTCTATATGACAATAGAAATTATTAGAGATTCATAATTAATCGTGTTCCAGTCCTATATAATCAAATTATATAAAGCGCTTTCATTCCAATAATCTCATTATTAACAATCCGGATAAGATCATTTCATTCAGAATGTAATGAACCGCGCTAGTAATTTTTAAATTAAAAATCTCAACTTTAATTTTTAATTACGAACAAATTTAGATTATTTTACTTTAAATATTATCCTCCTGTATATAACACTTATATACAATATTTAAAGTCATATTTAAATAATCTAGGGTTTTTGATATTTACAAAGCATCTAAACATGCATGCAAAAATAATATTGAGAAAATTCATCAAATTAAATCAGTAAAATAATACATTTCATTTGTTTATGGGCACACATCCCAACAAATATATGGACCGGACCTAAAAATTTTATTTATTTAATTAGTTGGTCAACTTAAAGAAATCAATTCTCTTTAATTATCAATTTGCAGTCCAATCCGAGAGTACAACAAGGATCAAAGAACGTCTTAAAGCTCACTTTTTTACTTTGTGTAAAAAATTTAATCTTTCGATATACCAGAGGGAGAAACTCCAAAGTGAGCAGTCAACATACTGGTACATTTGAGCAATTTTTCATAAATAATAAGAGCATTACTCGTAGATATAGAATCCATGGTTTTCTTACAAAAGAGCTAATGATATTCATAAACGATGGCTCGAAAGTGTAGGCTGTATGTGGTATGATCCATCAACTACTTTCTCTGTGTAAATGCAACTCTTTTCTAGTTTCCATATGATCTCCATATCCTTCCTCGCTTTGTTACCCTTTGACTCATCCTTTATGTTCAACATTGTGTTGGAAAAAATTCATCAATGCAACAGAAGGGGATTGGGTGGTGGTGCAGTGAACTTTTTAAATATTTTCGCAAATACATGGAACTCTTAACTCATTTTATTTTATACAACAATATAATGTCTAGATAAATATACCTTTGAACAACATATCAACAGTTCTGGCAGAGCTAAACATATATAACCAAGCAAAATGACTACTTTACCACAAAAAATTAAAAAGAACCAAATAGTCCGAAATTTTAATAAATTTGAAGAAAGGAAGGGGACCTATCTCTAAAAATGAAAATGTCTTCTATAACTATAATCTAAGTATGAATTTAGTCTTTCTCTAATAACTTATCAACAGCTTCTAGGATCTTAACTATCGTTTCTTGGTCATTAATAAGACACTTCTACATTTCCTTGCAAGTAAAATTTAATCGGTTTGTCCAAAAGTTACAAAATAAACAAATGGATAAACAAATTGAATATAAATGAAAAACCAATCAAGTGTTAGGTGAAACAAATTTTGCGTTTTGTTGAAATACGTTCCTCATCTGTTTAGGAAAGTAGTTATTCCTGTAGAATCTTTCCTAATTTTTATGTTTCCTATTTTAGAGGTAGACTTTCCTCTTTATGAGGTTTCCGTTTCCTCTCCTTGTTTTTAGGAGTGTACAGCTAGGGCATCTATGTATATATATATATATATATATATATGTACTTTGTAAATTAATGGATGGTGAATGAATACAGAAATTCATATTCAGAAAATTCTTCATGGTATCAGAGCGTGAGAATTTTTTCTGAAAATATGTAGCATTCTCATGACAAAATACGGTATGGCTTCAATTCAATCTTCAGACGTCACCTCCAAATCAGAAGGCGCACCACCGGCAGCGAGCAATCCTGGAGGATCTGACGGATTATCTCTCACCATCACCAGCCATAAACTCAATGGGGATAACTACCTACAGTGGTCCCAATCCGTGATGATGTATATATGCGCAAAGGGAAGGATGAATATCTCACTGGGGAGATCGAAGTTCCAGAAAAAACTGATCCCCGATTCAAGGCTTGGAAGACCGAGAATCACATGGTAATGTCCTGGCTCATAAACTCGATGCACAACGAAATAGGGGAGAATTTTCTCCTTTATTAGACGGCGAAAGATATATGGGATGCAGCGAAGGTGTCTTATTCGAGTTCTGAAAATACCTCAGAATTATTCGAAATCGAGGGCAATCTCCATGATCTTAGGCAAGGTTCTCTCTCCGTCTCACAGTATTACAACTCTCTCTCTCGGTACTGGCAGCAGTTGGATATGTTTGAAAGCCCTAATTGGAAGTGTCCTGAAGATGCACTCCAATTCAAGAAGATAGTGGACCAGAAACGTACGTTTAAATTCCTTCTTGGACTCAATCAAAATCTGGATGAGGTTCGTGGGAGAGTAATGGGAACGAAACCTCTTCCATCAGTTCATGAAGCATTCTCAGAAGTCCGACATGAAGAAAGCAGGAAAAAGCTTATGATGGGATCCAATTCAACGGACGATGAAGATTCTGCCCTTGCGATTCGAGGAGTGAATGGTAGTCAAATCACTCGTGAAACTGGGGATGGTATTGCCTTGGCTGTCCGTGGTGTTCCCGGGAACAACAATCATGATTCCAATACGCAGCCGAGATGAGGACGACCATGGTGCGATCACTGCAGAAAACCGGGACATCTAAGGGAGACATGTTGGAAAATTCATGACAAACCGTCTAACTGGAAGCCATCTCATTCCAGCCGTGAGAAAGAAGGACGGGCCAACTCTGTAGCAACTTCAGATGATCACTCCACTACCGAATCCAGCCCATTTTCTAAGGAGCAACTCAAAATCCTCCAAGAGCTCTTCTCCAAAACCGGTGCCACCACAGGAACGAGTATGCTAGCCCAGAAAGGTATAAACTCAAATGCCCTTATAGTAAATAGAAGACAGTCAAAGCCGTGGATTATTGACTCTGAAGCATCAGATCATATGTTAGGAGATGCTAATATATTTTCTGAGTATAGGCCGTGTGAAAAGAATTCAACCGTTCGTATAGCAGATGGATCGTTGTCCAAAGTGGCAGGAACTGGCTCTGTTTGGGTTACAAAGGACATCAAACTAAATTTTGTGCTTCATGTCCCTAATTTAGACTGCAATTTGCTATCAATAAGTAAATTGACCCGAGATCATAATTGCGTTGCTAAATTTTGTCACAACTTGTGTGAATTTCAGGTATTGGATTCGGGGAAGATGATTGGCAGTGCTGAAGAGGACTCTGGACTCTATCTCCTCCAAGGTGCAACTCTTCCAACAGGACAAGTCCAAAATGCAAGTTGTATTTCTTTTCAAAGTCAGTCTAGTTCAAATTTCAATAAAGATAGTGAAATAATGTTATGGCACTATCGCCTTGGTCATCCGAATTTCTTGTATCTTGAAAAATTATTTCCTTCATTATTCAATAATACAAGTTCAAAATTTTTTTAGTTGTGAAATCTGTCAACTTGCCAAACACACTCGGACTTCATTTCCCAGGTTGTCATATAAGCCATTTCATGCATTTGACATGATCCATAGTGATGTTTGGGGTCCATCTAGGGTGAAGAATATAACAGGAGCTAGGTGGTTTGTATCTTTTGTGGATGATCACACTAGACTTACTTGGATCTTCTTAATGAAAGAAAAATCTGAGGTTAGTGAAATCTTCCAAAATTTCAATATAATGATTCAAAACCCAATTTCAGACAAAAATCCGAGTCCTCAAAACGGACAATGCTAAGGATTACTTCAAATCTATCCTAGGCACCTATCTACTGAAAAAGGGTATTATTCACCTAAGCTCGTGTGTTGATACACCCCAACAAAATGGGATCGCAGAAAGAAAAAATAGACACTTGCTAGAGGTTGCACGTTCACTTATGTTCTCCACTCATGTACCAAAACACTTTTGGGGGGGAAGCTATTCTTAAGGCCACATATCTCATCAATAGAATGCCTTCTAGGATCTTAAAATTCCAAACACCTTGCCAAGTCCTCAAACAAATTTTCCCAACTACTAAAGTCATTTCATCTTTACCTACCAAGATATTTGGGTGCTCTGTTTTTGTTCACATTCATGCCTAAAACCGTAGCAAACTAGATCCTAAATCCATAAAATGTATCTTCCTAGGATATTCTTCTCATCAGAAAGGATATAAATGTTATTCACCAGTCACTTGGAAGATATACAATTCTATGGATGTAAAATTCTTTGAACATCAGTCTTTTTATCCCAAATCCGATCTTCAGGGGGAGAGTGTGAGTGAACATCAGATTTGGAACTTTGTTGAACCTTTAGACAATGGCAGTCTGAATCCTGATCCTGTAGTAGTATTGCAACCTACTCCCCAAACCGAAACTATTGATCATGGCAGTTCCCCTCTCTTACCTCAAACCGATCCCATTTCACCAAATTCCCAAACCGAATCCATTACAACAAATCCAAACCTTTCCGAGAGTCAAAGTAAGTTCCCACAACTTGCAGTCCAGGATCTTCGTGTCTATACCAGGAAGAAGGGGCCCGGAAAGGATATAGAGAACTCAGTTCCGATTCAGTCCAGTTAAGAATCAGAACCGAGCTCAATTCCTTCAGAAATTCATCCAGGTAACAGTTCCTCTGATCTCAGTCCCACTAATCCTATGGTTGATGATCTAGATCTCCCAATTGCACACTAAAAGGGAGTGAGAAGTTGTACTCAGCACTCAATCTCGAAGTTTGTGTCATATAAAGGATTATCAAAGTCCTATCAAGCTTTGTCTCTACTCTTGACAGCGTGCAGGTTCCAGGTTCGATTCAGGAAGCCCTTAAACATCCAGAGTGGAGAAAAGCTGTAAATGAATAAGTCAGTGCCTTAGAAAGAAATGGTACTTGGATAATCTCATAACTTCCTCAAGGGAAGAAACCAGTAGGCTGCAAGTGGATTTTTACAGTCAAACATAAAGCTGATGGGAGCATTGAGAGATTTAAGGCTCGCTTAGTTGCAAAGGGATTCACTCAGTCTTATGGGATAGATTACCAGGAGACTTTTGCTCCAGTGGCTGAACTTAACACTATCCGAGTGCTTCTTTCTTTGGCAGCAAATCAAGACTGGTCTCTACACCAATTGGATGTGAAAAACGCTTCTCTAAATGGCGACTTAGATGAAGAAGTATACATGGAGATTCCTCCGGGGCTAGGAAAGCTGTCTGATAGCAACAAGGTGTGCAAACTTCGGAAGTCTCTATATGGCCTACAACAGTCTCCTCGTGCTTGGTTTGGGAGATTTACAAAGTCCTTAATCAGTAATGGGTACACTCAATGTCAGTCAGATCATACACTATTTGTAAAGTTTTCCCAAGACAAGAGAATTGCCATTCTCATTGTTTATGTGGATGACATTATACTGACTGGAGATTATGAGGATGAATTACTGAATTTGAAGAAGTATTTGGCCAGGGAATTTGAGATCAAGGACCTCGGGTGTCTGAGATATTTTCTTGGAATGGAAGTGGCTCGGTCAAAGCAAGGAATATTTCTCTCAGAGAAAATATATCCTAGATCTACTAAAAGAGACTGGCATGCTCGGGTGTAAGCCTACTGATACACCCATGGATCCAACCAAGAAGATAGGGACAGAAGCAGGAAGTGCTCCAGTGGACAGGGGGAGATATCAAAGACTTGTTGGCCGTCTAATTTATCTTTCACATACTCGGCCAGATATTGGTTTTTCTGTTAGTGTTGTTAGTCAATTCATGAACAACCCAACAGAAGAACACATGGAAGCCGTGTGTAGGATTTTGAGATATCTCAAAATGACACCAGGAAGAGGATTACTGTTTAAGAAGAATTCCAATAGAGAAGTTGAAGTGTTCTCAGATGCTGACTGGGCAGGAAATTTACTAGACAGAAGGTCTACCTCTGGTTACTGCTCCTATGTGTGGGGAAATCTTGTAACATGGAGAAGCAAGAAACAATTTGTGGTCTCAAGGAGTAGTGCAGAAGCAGAATTTCGAGCCCTTGCTCTTGGAATTTGTGAAGGTATGTGGATAAGAAGATTACTTGATGAGTTAAGAGTAAGCAAATCGGGGTCTATCAAGATATTCTGTGACAATCAAGCCACCATAAGTATTGCAAGGAATCCTGTTCATCATGATAGGATGAAACACATCGAGATAGATCGTCACTTCATCACCGAGAAGATCGAAAATGAAGTAGTGTAGCTAATCTATGTTCCTACAAGATTTCAGACTGCAGATATCCTTACAAAGGCACTTCCAAGAATCAACTTTGAGGAACTAAGTAGCAAGTTGGGAATGTTCAACATATACAATCCAACTTGAGGGGGAGTGTTGAAATACGTTCCTCATCTGTTTAGGAAAATAGTTATTGCTGTAGAATCTTTCCTAATTTTTATGTTTCCTATTTTAGAGGTAAACTTTCCTCTTTATGAGGTTTCCGTTTCCTCTCCTTGTTTTTAGGAGTGTACAGCTAGGGCATCTATGTATATATATATATACTTTGTAAATTAATGGATGGTGAATGAATACAGAAATTCATATTCAGAAAATTCTTCACGTTTATTTAGCAACAAGAAGCAAGTCTTGGTCAGCTTCACCTTCCACTTTTAACCTTTTTTTTTTTTTTTAACAACCGGAATAAAGAATACTTTTAATGAAAAACAATCAAGTAGAATATGACGAGTAATTTCTTCGAATATCTTGTGTTCACAATGAAGTTATCAGGGATTTGCTTTTCATTTTTTTTACCTCCCTTTCTCAGCCAATAGACAGCCATCTCTTCTCCTTTTTCTCCCTCGATTTTCAAGCCTCCAGGCCTTAAGAAATCATCAAGGTCTTTCAAAGGTATTATCCTATACCACTTCCTTAAGCTTTCCAAGTTTATTTGCTAGAACAAGCTTTCAAAGGAATTTGTTATTGGGTAGTAATAAGTTTTATATTTTGGTTATTTCAATTTTTATGTTGCATGGCTCTAGATCTAAGGGGTGATTATGTTTATGGGGATTTATGGTTATGTTTTATGCTCTAGAACATGATTCGAAGTTGTTTTGGCTAAACAACAATTTTTTAAAATTTCCATTTAAAACAGTCACCGAAATCAGTCCGAACAACCTAGTAATAAATGACCAGTTTAGACTTGACAATCTTTGGAGAACTTTTAGATCTACCCGAGATCTAAAAGCTTCATGCAGACGACTTTGTATTAAAACGCCTCTGACCATGTTTCAGGCTTATGAATACAACTAGGCAGAAGAAGTTTTTATTCGTAAGATACAGTTTCAGGGCCGATAAGGAAGTAACCGATAAACGGACTATAAAACCTGTTTTGCAACCTTGTAGCCACGGATTTTCTTGCCAAAAACCTTGACAAAGTTGGCTTTTGGCATGACGCCAAACATGAAAGTTGTAGATCTCGTTGACAATTAAAAGTTCTGTGAACGAGGAATGACAAATAACCACTCTACGATATAGTTTTACGCAATTTTCGGAAAGTGCTCCAATAAGTGATTTTCACTGCAATTATTACACATACGTCTCACAGTTTTGAAAACTACTAAGAAATGACAGTGTTAGATATTAGAAGCAGTTTTTAAATTAAAATAAGGAATTTTTAGATCTTGAAAAGATCTGCAAGTTTTGTGAAGAAAGTTGTTTTTTACAAAAATGTCTATAACACAAGTTATTTTTCGGAAAGATTTTAAAAAGACCGAAACTCTTTTACGACTACAAAAATAATTTTAATATGAAACACAACATTTGTAGAATACTCAAATCTGCATTAATTGACAAAAAGGAGTTTCTCAAATGATGTTTTTATTGAAATAATTTTGTTATTAAAATATTTTAAATGGTTTAAATTGTAATTTTACCCACATAAGTTAAGATTTAGCCTTTGGGCCACTAAAACGATACAATCCTCATTATGGGATGTGTCAAACAGTTTTAAACACTAGAAATTAATAATACAATAAGTCATAATTTTTCATCGATAGAATAATTTATCCGTCGGTAAGCTGAACTTAGAGCTGATATAGAGCTAGATATCAGCTCTAAAGTCTTCAGAAGGGGTTATAGAATATTTAGTAGGAGATTTTCAACTGATTTAGAAACCCTTTGATAAAATGGGCCTAAAGGCCCAATAACACTAGATGTTGGTAATCTAGTGTTATACAAATCATGTAAAATAAATTGTGATTTAACTAATTAAATTTCTATAGTAGAAATTTAATTAGTTAGACTAAACACTTATATATGTTATGGGTGATCAAACAGGATGTGGACCTATTAAAGTACTAGATGTACAAGTCAAGAAAAATACTGTAGCGTAAATCAGGTAAGTACAAACCTCGTCAATAGTATGACAGCTACGGATTTCAATCTGAAATGTTTTTGTGAAATGTACCCCATGATTAATGTGATGTATGATTGAACTGTTTCATAAGATGCTAGTTTTGAATGGTTTTATTTAATGCAAATTTTGAATTGTTTTAAGAACGACATGTATTAAGAAATGCAAGTCTTTAAACTATGTTTTAAATACATACTTTATGATATGTTTTTAAAACACATGTTATAAAAACCGTCGTGTAATCCTAAGATTACACGACAGTTTTGAGCAAAACCTTCATGTAATCCTCTGAAAATTTTCAAAATTTTCAAATTTCATGCTTTGAAATTCGCACGAAAACCCATTACTTAAATACACTTTCCTCTTCATTTATCATCATTTTCATCTTCAACCGTCTAGACAACTCAAACTTTTCTCCTCACCACCTCCTTGCCCCCCCCCCCCCCCAAATTAAAATCCGATCACGCCGCCGCCACTTCAAACTTCTCCCAAACCGCCGCCATAGCCCCGGTTTTTTTCCGCCGCCGTCACCACCACCTCTTTCTCCCGGTGTTCCCATCAATGCCGTGACTATTTTTCTTTAAAGAAAAGCAATGTGACTTCCATATTGTTTAATTTCTTGTTTTCTAACAGAACTACGAACACACAATGCTTTAATAACTTGCGTGGAGTGTAATTTGTAGTAGGCCTGGCAATTCGTGTTCGCGGGCACCAGCCCGATTACGGCACGACACGATTAGCCTCGACACGAACACGACACGATTAATAAACGGGCCAGGAACCCAAACAGGAACACGACACGGATATTAAACGGGTAGCACGATACGACACGCGAACATGATTATTAAACGGGCCACGACGGATTGGCACGAAAACAAACACGTTTATGACCCATTTAACACGAAAAAACCCGTTTACGACCCATTTAACACAAAAACCCGTTTACGGCCCATTTAACACGAAACGGCTTCCTGATCAAGAGCTTGCAGCAATGGCATTATCACTCAGATTTGACCGCCCAAAATCCACTGTCACCAGATATCTTCAATGGCATCGTATTATCACTAGGTTTAAGAAGACTATCATTTGTTTTCAATAACAAAATTTGTTGATAGTTCAAATCCAAATTTCTTACTGGAAACTAACTCAGCAATTCATCTTAGTACATGTATGTCTAAACGAATTGCCTCGAATAAGGAATGGAGGAAAATAAATAAATAAAATCGGACATACAAGCGTCCTGGATTGTTGAAAAAAAATCCGACATAAAAAAAAATTTGTTGATTGTCTGATGCAGTCAAACAATTCACATCCCACAACAAAACAAACATGAAAAACAAAACAAAACAACGCATACCAATATGAAAAAAACAAAACAAATCCAAAAACAAAATAATATTGCAGATTGCTCTCCTGGATTTATTTTTATTTTCCTCCATTTTCTCATCAACCACACAGGGAAAACCGGAAAAGGGGAAAAAAATTAGGGCTGCCATGGTATATGTGAACGATTACGCACCTCAAATTGAAAAACCCAAGCGTTGCCGAGTGCGATCACGAGACTTGCATCAATCAAATGGCGACAAACGGAGGGAGGAGAGAAAGCAGGGCTGCAGGGCGGTGGAAAGAGAGGGGCGAAAGAAAAAAAAAAAAGGGTAGAGAGTCGAGAGAGATGAGATTAAGAGCGACAGATAGGGGAAGGGCTGGTCGGCTGGAAAGGTGAGGGAGGAGAGACAAACAGTGGGGGGGGGGGCGGCAGCGGCTAGGGCGGACAGCGGACTGGTGGAGGAAAAGGGAAAAGTAAAACCGAAAATGGAAGAGAGAAAAATGAAAATTAGAAGGCTTTACAGCAGAAGGCTTCTGTTCTGGCTCCCACTCCTTTTTTTCTCTTATATTTCTTTTTCTTTTTCTTTTTTTTATCTCTGCCACTGCCAGCTGATTCCAATAAGTTTTTCACTTTTTTTTTTTACTTTTTTTATAAAAATAAAAATATTAGCTTTTGTCATTGCACATTTGCACGTATTATATATATATATATATATATATATATATATTTGAAACTTGAAAGGGTACAGTATTATTTATTTAATCCAGATCAAAAACAATAATTATTTTTTTTAATTTATATTTCAATAAATATTAAATATAATCAATTTTTATTTTTTGATAATTTATACAAGTAATTTTTGGTGTATTATTAGTATTAAGAAGTGATACTCCTACATGTTAAGACATTTGTAGAGGTCATTTATTTTGTGATAAGTTATAAATCTCGGACTGTTATGTGACTGAATGTGAATTGAATAAAAATCAACACATATGATAGAAATAATATATTATGCATATAATAAATAATCGATTTAGTGTATCTTTTAGTTACGTAATAAAAGGACATTTTATTAAGTTATTAAAATCCATTTTGAGATTGGCTTTACATAATAAGATGACTCCATATTAAGATGTTGGTGAAAAATTTGACCTTAAATTTGTTTGAAAAACGAATCTAAAAGTACTTTTCGCGGAAAAAAGACGCCACAAACAAGTTTTTCACTAAAGCTTAAGAGGGTCCCTTTTATTTACAATCATTCCGTACTACTACCACAATACCACACTAGACTTACTTATTGATTACCAAACAGTAGTAACGTTGTTTTGGAATTAAACATATTTTATAGTATTGTCAAATACTCAGTTGCTTTAAACAACAAGCAAAAGAATAAACTACAATAGCAATTCGAAGACAACAAGTAAAAAACACAGAAATGATGACAAGAATATTTAAATATTATTTCTGAATTTTTTTTCATGGTCAATAGGAATTTGGAAAGTTAAAGTTCAAATTTGAAAATTTTAGTTTCAAAATGATGAGTAAGTTTTACTGTTTTACATCCTAATAAATTTATGTCTTTGTTAACTATAAGATTACCCTAATACCCTAATCCAAATATATATACATAATTAGATTTACTATTTATATTATTAACTAGTTAACTATAACTATAATTCGTTTACTATTTTATATTATTAACTAGTTAATTATAAGATTATTATTTTATATCAGAAGCAATATCTCCGTAACTTCTGATTTACGTTATTTCAGTAGTGAAAATTCTTCAATAGTTGTTTTCTGGTCTTGTATCAAACACACAAAATGGGCCTATACTTGTTATAAAAGAGTTTTAGAATAGTTTGAAAATTCTAACATAAACGTGTTAATCGTGTTAGCCCGTTTTCGGTCCATTTATTTTCGTGTTAAACGTGTCATCCCAATTTTGACCCAATTATTAAACGTGCGGTCCAAACCCATTTATTACGTGTCGTTCTCGTGTCGTGTCATCGTGTCGTGTCCGAAATTGTCGGCCCTAATTTGTAGTGTTGTTTGAACGTTTTTTTTTTTTATTGTTGCTCTTTGGAGATGAATGTTTTGTGCACGGTTTTGGACTTTACACACATTTCTTAATATGGTTTTTATCCGCCCACCACATGTTCGATGAAATGCCAAAATGGATTTTTATTTTGGATAATCATATGGAATTTGATTCTAATGTAATGTGTACCATTACACGACGGTTTTGCTCAAAACCGTCGTGTAATTGGGCTTGAATTATAAAAAAATTGGCTTTTTTTTGTGATGGCACATATTACACGACGGTTTTTCTCCGAAACCATCGTGTAATGTGTGCCATCGCCAAAAAAAGCCTAATTTTTTTTAATTCAAGCCCAATTACACGACGGTTTTGAGCCGAAACCATCGTGTAATCACTGCATTACACGACGGTTTTTGAGGAAAAACCGTCGTGTAAAGTTCTCAATTTGCGGCATTTGCTATTGTATTTCTTGATTCGACGACGGTGTGAACCGTCGTGTAATATTGAGATACCACGACGATTATGGAATCGTCGTGGTATCTTCCACGACGCTGGATTACATGACGGTTGTCTAACCGTCGTGTAAACTTTACACGACGATAAATAACCATCGTGTAATCCATAATTTTTACTAGTGTTCTTATCACATGATTTATATGATGTGATTTAGGATTACGGTTCTATATAAAATGCCAAAGATGAATTAATAAGATTCAACGAAATTTCTCTGTAGAAAAACTATGCCACCGAGACGTACAACCATTCATACACAAGACATCAATTTTTTAGCCTAACTCAATGAGATGCAACAAATGATGCAAGCTCAACAACAAGAGATAGGAGGGCTTCAAGTAGAATTGGCTCAATAGAACCGAGCACCACTTGGCGCATGAGTACCATCGGCCCCTGTTGTTCCTCTAGCAGAACCCCCAGCACATAGGATTCATCCCGTTAAGCCAGTAGTAGCAAAAAACCCTCCAGCGCCTGAGGAACCAATAGGGGCAGTAGCTCAATCAGAGCTACAGGTGCTAATACTGCGAACTCCAAAAGAGTTGTATGAGAAATTCCGGCGTATGAAGGCACCTAAGTTTAAAGGATCCATGGACCCAGTAGAGGTTGATAATTGCATGGTGGATGTTCACGTCATCGTAAATTTTATAAAGTTGATTGATCAGGAAAAATTGTTGTGTTCATCATTTGTACTCAAGAACGACACACGTCTATGGTGGGAAACTATCCAACTTAGATGTCATGTTAGTCAAATGACATGTGAAGATTTTGTTGAAGAGTTCAATGAGAAGTACTTCAACACTGAAATAACGGAAGCTCAGCAGGATGAGTTCAACAATTTTCGACAAGGCAACTTGACCATCACTGAGGCAGTGAAGAAGTTCAAACAATTAGCACATTTATGACTCAATCTTGTTACTTCAGAAAGAGATAAAGTTAAGAAGATGCTGCAAATGTTCCGATCTGACCTAGCAGTGGTGATTAACAGTGGACCCTATCTGCCTATGATTGTGGCAAATTGTGTTAGTTGAGCAATTTGAGCAAAATATTGGGTAAGACAGGATAGGGAACGTCATGCTCAATTTTTCAAGGCCAAGAAATAAGAACATGCCCAGGCTAATTAGAATCAGGCCAAGCAAACTCAAGATTCCCATCACAAGGTTCAAGGTGAACATTCTAGCCAGAACAACAACAAACAACCTGGGAGTAGTAACAAGAGAAAAAGGAATCTAGGGGGACAAGGAAACCAGAAGCATCACCCTAAGAAAAAGAACAGTACTAATGGCAACACCAACTACCCTACTTGTTCTAAGTATGGAAAGGAGCATTTTGGGGAACGTAGAGTAGGATACAATAGTTGTTATCTGTGTGGCAAAGAAGGCCACTATGCTAAGAATTGCTATTCCATCCTCCAGAACTAGCAGAACCAGAATCAGCAGAGGGCTCAAGGGACCTTACAAACCCTCACCACCCGATGATTGCATGCATCTGGTACGTACACCAGGGCCCATAGATAAGACAAGATAAGAAAATCCATAATCAATAATAATGGATTATTCACAATCAAGTATAAACGGATCATGTATGTTTTGCGATATGTTTTCATCAATTTTGCGAGACTATATATATTTGTACTTGTTGAGCGAAAGTTCATCAGAAAATATTCATACTATAGGTAAAAAGCCATAGTATAATTGAAGGACTAGGCGGGCTGCGAAGCAGATGTAAGGGACGGGATGAGATACCACTACACAGAATTTCTGCAAATATTTTGAGTATTAAATTATACAAATTAGTAATGTTTGAAAATGCAAACATGTTTAAGGTACTTATTAGTAAGTAATTATTTAGTAATGACTAGTAAGTTTGTATGTTAAAATGTTAAGACTTGTTTTGTTAATCGCCATGATATATATATGTATATTTATTATATGTCATGTAAGATGTATGTGGAAAAAAAAATTCAAGTATTAAAACTAAGTATAGTTAGTAAACTTCCACAAATTTCAAATATTAAAACTAAGTATAGTTAGTAAGTGATAGTAACGGCCACGTAAGTAATGTAACTGAATTTTGAAGTACAAGATTGAAAATGCTAAGGAATTATCCTTCTTAAGCACTATTGGAAGTTAAGAAAGGGATATGCGAAAAACTTAGCAGAAATCAGTGCCTTAGCAAACAATTTCATGTATCAATATATGGTAATTCATTTGACGTATTCGAATTCTATTGAAAGCATGTAGTTTACTCACTAGTAAAAATTGTGGATTACACGACGGTAAAAAAACCGTCGTGTAAAGTTTACACGACGGTTACCCAACCGTCGTGTAATCCAGTGTCGTGGAAGATAACACGACGGTTGTTGAACCGCCGTGGTATCTTAATGTTACACGACGGTTAAAAACCGTCGTCGAAACAAGGTACACCATAGTGGATACAAGTAATATAGAGACATTACACGACGGTACTGGACGAACTGTCGTGTAATGCGGACATTACACGACGGTTCTTGGCCGAACCGTCGTGTAATGCGGACATTACACGACGGTACTTGGCCGAACCGTCGTGTAATGCGCACATTACACGACGGGTCTTGGCCGAACCGTCGTGTAATGCGCACATTACACGACGGTTCTTGGCCGAACCGTCATGTAATGTCTCTTTTATTTTTAAAAAAAAATTTATGGTTTTTTGGTGATTTCTCACGGCTGGTCTAACCTGTATGTTATCCAATACATGATCCAAGATAGTAACTTCAATGATCAAAGTAAAATTACATACCAATTTTTACATTACAAGTTCACATATCATAATTAATGAATTGCATTACATGGCTAGCCCATTCTCCCCTAATCAAATTCAAATCCTCAGAAGTAAAAAATTCTTTACTTTCAAGTACATCAATTCCATTCAACACTATGTCCCTCATAAAACCAAAAATAAATAACCACATTCAACACTTCCCTCTTGGAGAGGACAAGGACGGTTCGAGATTTTTGTTTTACAGTCTCGTCTCCTTCTTCTAATCCCTTCTCCGGTCATAATCTTCCAATCCGTTAGGGCCCTAGCAAATTGATAAAGTTCAAACTAATTAAGATATATATAATTAAGATTAAATAAAAGAAAAACTCATTCAGGCATTTCATCTAGTATGTGTGGGCGCAAAAAATTCATGTTGAAAAATGTGTGTAAAGTGCCAAAACCAATCACAAACCATTCATCTACAAAGAGCAACATTAAAAACAAAAACATTCATGTTCAAAAATGGATCTTTAATGGAAAACAACAATACAAGAGAGCAAATGTGTTTTAGTTTATATACGAAGTCACCTTGCTTTTCTTTGAAAAAGAATATGCATGGCCACACGAAGAGGGAGGCAACTTCGGCAACGGCGGCTTGACCGGATTCTAAAAGAGTTGTGGCAGCGGGTTGGTGAAGGATGTGGGTACTTGAGAAATGTAGAGAGTGTGAAGAAAGAACTTAAGAAATTTGTGCGGAGATGAAGAGAAACGATGAGGAAATTGTATTTAAATTATGGGTTTTGATGCGAGGATTTTGAAAAATTAAATTTGAAAATTTTCAAAATTTTTAGAAGATTACACGACGGTCTATTTAGAACCGTCGTGTAATACCGGGGATTACACGACGGTCCCCCGGGACCGTCGTGTAATGTCCCCCCCGAGGGAGGGATTACACGACGGTTCCACGGGACCGTCGTGTAATCCCCCTTCGAAGGGCAGATTACACGACGGTCCCAAGGAACAGTCGTGTAATGTCCCCCCGAGGGAGGGATTACACGACGGTTCCCCGGGACCGTCGTGTAATGTCCCTCCGAGGGGCGGATTACACGACGGTCCCAAGGAACCGTCGTGTAATGTCCCCCCGAGGAAGGGATTACACGACGGTCCCCCGGGACCGTCGTGTAATGTCCCCCCCGAGGGAGGGATTACACGACGGTTCCCCGGGACCGTCATGTAATCCCCCTTCGAGGGACAGATTACACGACGGTCCCAAGGGACCGTCGTGTAATGTCCCCCTGAGGGAGGGATTACACGACGGTTCCCCGGGACCGTCGTGTAATCCGCCCCTCGAAGGGGAATTACACGACGGTCCCAAGGAACCGTCGTGTAATCTATCTTTTGTAGTAGTGACTACAACTATTAACTCTCAATCAATATCTCCTACTAATGAATACAAGTAAATATTAGCATAACCAACATGAATATGTAGAACTATAAACTCCAACAACTCTTGCATTGATAGGTATATATATATATATATATATTATATGTTCTGTAGTTACAAGAGTGGCGTTTTTTATAGAAATTTCTGAAACAGTGGAAGCACGCTGGATAGTAGGCGCCTCAATTCCTTATTATAAATTTACGAGAATAAATCAAAATGGTGTGAAATCTTTATGAGAAAGAACAAAATTGAAACTACATTAGAAAAATAATAATAATACCAGAAAAGGAGAAGCACATAAAGATTACATGAAACAAAAAGCATTACAAACTATATATGATGTTCACGAAGAATTTTAAATGAAACAAGAGTTGTAAATCTCTGCCGAATAAGGATTGAATAAAAGAGAAGAAGAGTCGGAATACCTTTTAGAGAGGGAGAGAGGACTGGAATTGGGGATCCCACGCTCCTGCAGATGAACGGAGTTCGGGCTGGCTGGCGGCTCGACTGGGTTTGGCGGCGGTTGAGAGGAAAAGTGATATGTTGTTATTTGGACTAATTTTAAAAATGTCCCTCAAGTCCTCAACTAAATCACTGATTATCTTATTATCTAACGAATTTAAATTGCACCATTCACACCACCCGTACTTGAAAATGTTCACGAAAAAGGTACTTCACTAACCTGGCATGGCATGGCATCTATTATTTATATATAACTATTTATACATCCATACATTATGTAGAATTTATATATTACACTAGTTAATAACCACGTGCAGGAGGGAAGACAAACAAAATAAAAATAAAAAACCTTAAAATGTCACATGGCAATTTATAACCTGTCACGTGGGTTGCCACATGACAACCCTAAAGCAGTAACGAAAATCACAGTAGATAAATAATTCATGCTTTTACATATTATTATTGTTGTTATTGTTATTGTTATTATTATTATTATTATTAATAAATTACTATTGCTGTTACTACTACGAGTAGTGAAAGTATGGCTCCGCTGGGGTATACTTCTGTCTGATAAATATTTAGTAACAAAAATATAATTGTTTTCTTAAAATTTCTTTTTTATATTTAAAAATTATGCTAAATCAGTAGTTAAAAAATTATGTTGAGTGGACCAACAATCCAATTTCTGAATATGAAATCAGAAGTAATAAGTGTTGTACGATTCTATTATGAATGTTTAGTTTGCAACTTTCCCAAAACAGCACAAGAGAATCAACCCTATAGAATAGTCTACTTTTCTTATCATGCAATCTAAAAAGGTTTTAAAACAAATATGTGAAATTTTGTTAAACTAAAAAATAAAGAGAAAAGGGCGTCTATTGGCACCTTTTTTTTTTTTTTTTTCACCCCTCTACTTAAAGCACCCACTATCAAGATTTTAAATTTTAATTATTACTTGTTACACCCCTTTTTTATTCTTAAAAAAACCTTACAAAAATAATAATAATAATAACCTTACAATCAAACTACAGTATTTATCCTTTTTTCACCTACCAAACCACAGCCACTAAACCAATGTTAGTTTTTTTTTTTTTTTTCTCCTATATTTGCCACTCACCAGTCAAATCCCACGTTCTTTCTTTCTTTCTTTCTTTCTTTCTTTTTTCTAAACATCCCACGTTTTATTACCCATCTTATTTTGTTTGTTTGTTTGTTTTTTTTTTTTTGGTCAAAACATGGTAAATAGGAACTCAAAAAATAAGAAAGCTCGTCAAAAAATAGTAAACAGACTCAAAAAAACAAAACAAAGTCATATATAGATTCGATTAAATGTTATCAAGGAAAAAACACATTTTACTTCTTCATATCACTATTCATTTTGGAAATCATGTTGTATTCCTTTAAAAAAAATTACAGCAAGGACATGCAAATACTTAAAAAAAAATTATATTAAAAAAAAACTACAGCAGCACGAATAACGAGAAAAAAAATATTGGAACAAAACTACACACATAAAGCAAATATAACATTTATATTTTAAAAAAATAACAACTATAGTTATACGACCGACAACATGGAAAAGCGACATACACCAAACAAAACGGCAGATACTGTATTACTGTAATAGTCGCCCTTTTTGCTGATTCATGATTTCGTTATTTAGAAACATGAAGGTTTATGTAAAATGTTTAATTTGATCTTATTAGACTATAATTGAGTTCTTATAGTCACATAAGACTCAATAACAGTTTGCTTAGCTAAACATAAGGTCTTTTGAGAAAAAGGGCATGATGAAAATTTATGATTTTCTATTGATCAAAGTTTGACTAAGGTTGACTTTGGGTTGACCAAGTTTTGACCAGGACAGTATAGCAGCATAATAAGCAGTATGGAAATTATACTGCGAAAAACTGTCATCACGGATGAAAGTGAAAGAATAAGGTTCTAGACCACCTTAGAAAAATCAAGCACAATATTTAGAGTAATAAGGACTAAGTGGCTTCTAGTCCTAAGAAAAACTTATTCGCAGTCCAGTTAAATGCAGACAAATTCTGGATTGTAGTCCAGTACAATGATACTGTTGTTAGTTGAAAACAGTATTAGCATTATCTAAATTATAAAGAAAATGGAATGCATATTAAAGAAAGTGTCAAACATGGTCTTAGTGGGGGGACACCTCATGTAAGAAAAATAAGAGATTTTTGAATAAAAAGTTAATAAGATAATTATGCATTTATTACATGCAAAATGGCCTTATGTTGGCCGACCACCTCAAGAGGCATATTAGCAAATGTGAAATTTTTGGGGTTAGATATGCAATTTTAGGAATAAAAATAATTCCAAAAGAAATTATGTTTCACCTATAAATAGGTGATTGGGGGGGGGGGGCTCATTTTGTTCATCAAATGAGAAAACTTACCAAAACCATGCCAAAATCTCTCCTCACTCTCTCCCTTTAAAGAATCCGAACCTTAGTGGAAAAAAAAAAAAAAAAGAAGAGAGAAAATCTAGGTGGTGGCCGGATTTGGAAGCAAGGGTGGCTGAAATTTTTGGAGAGTTTCCAAGCTAGGGGAGGCCAGTTCTAGCACTAAGCAAGGGGGGAAAAAGTTGAATCCAAACCTAGTCCTAACCTTTGGGTGGATTGAGGTAATTTCCTTTGGTCCCCTAAGCTTTTCAAATTGAGCTTTGATTGGAGATTTATGTGTATTCCAATTTTGGATTGTAAGAGCATAAGCTCAATTTATTTTATGCCCCAGTTTAGATTCGTGCTTGATTAGGTGATGGGTGGTTTTGATTTATGTTATTATGCATGAATATGTGGTTATGAGTTCATGATTTTAGGGTTTTGCATGCATGATTTATGATGTTAGTTATATGTCCCCAATGTGCCTAAGAAGTTGTGGGATGTGCATGTTGTTGAATGAGTTAGGATATAAGCTTGATTGATATATGAATATGCAAACTCAATTTGCAAAACCTAGTTTGGTGCAAGAAAACTCAAGGGTTTGCCTATGTATGTATGGATGTATGATGATGGGGTTTTACGTTAGAAAGCGCTGCATGATTGTCGTAGGCTCACGGTTATGACCGTTTGAGGTAGTGTGCGCGTAATTGGACCGTAAAACTGAATTTAAGAAAGAAACTGCCAGTTCGGGTAAAACTGGACAGTTTTCTGGAAAGACGGTTTTGAGGCCCTTAGAGGCCGAATTTAGAAAAACTTAAAACATGAAAGTTGTAGAGAAGGGAAATTCCTAGGGGATAAAGTAGACAGTTTTCAAATATAAGGCCCCAATGGTCTTTGTTTTTACAAAATCCGAACCTGGTCATGCCTAGACTTCATGCACGGCCAGACAGGTTCAACAAGGGAAATGAGTAGGTTAGAGGCCGAACTGGGTTTTGAGTAAAACACGAAAGTTGTAGGGGGTTTTCAAGATCTAAAACTTTCATGAAAAAAACTTTTCAGATTCAACACAGATTTTTAAATAAAATTGGATTTCAAAAACTGTGCAGGAAATAGGAAATTCCTATACAGAATTTTCTAAAACAGTGCAGGAAAAGAACATTTCTGCACATACACTGATTAATTGGCAGAGAGAAACTGTTCCACAGGCAGTTTCCAACACTTAACAATTTTTACAAGCCCTACTCAAAGAATTATAATTTTTGGTAAAAAGGATAAAGTTGAACAAGGATTTTTGTATAAAGAAAATGGACAAGAAATACTAAGTTTTTCCAAAGCAAAGAAAAAATAAGCATTGGACCACAAGTTATCTTAAAAACTTGGTAATAAAATAATGACCTGCAAGTAACCGGAAAGGATACCCAAGTTACTGAATTGGGCCCAAAGCCCAAGGTTACCTATAATAACCCAATGGAATATAACTTAGGAATTTGGGTTTTTAGCAACCCAATAAGAGTTGACCCAAGTTTGACTTGGGCTCACACCAAGGGTTACTCTATATAACCTAACAAGAATACTATGTATGGCCCAAAACCCTAGGATTACTTGTAGTAACCCAGTAAGTTATCAAGACATGTGTGTGTGGGGGACATATAACTAAGGTTAGGTATGGATGTTGGTTAGGTTACCAACATTTTATGGGTATGATTTATAAAATCCTTACCCTATGTCCTCTGTAATAACAGGAGGTAGCCTGTTGTTGCACCTTAACTCGAAGCAACACAACATAGGATATAGCATACGAGGTAAGTACAACTCCGCTTACGGCATAGACGGAAAATGTTTTTATTGCTTGTTTATTTTCAAGCTCATGCATATATGTTGAAGTGGCACATCATATATGTTTTATTATACTAGCATCATGAAGCATGCTCACTAATGTTAAGGCATTGGTAAGAATGAGAACTTAGTTTCAAGTATGAAACTGTTTGAAAAGATTGATTTTAAGAAGAAAACTATTTTTAAGGTATTGTTTTCAAGAAGAGAACTATGTTTTCAATAAATTATTTTCAAGAACAAGTTAAGTAAGAGTTTTCAAGAATGATGGCAAGCAAGTTGCCTTGTGTCATACCAACCCGCTCCATGTCGGGTTTGGTCCATGGTTTGAGTTGGATTGGACTGGCCGCCCCAACCACTCCATGGCTGCGCGCCACGGTACGTACACTCATGTTAAGGGGCCCAAAAGATGCTAACATAAAAAAGCATAATGATATAATAAGAAAGCATAAATGGTTCATACATTTCTTTATCAAAATTGCTTTGCGGATGATAAGTTGTACTTGTTGAGCGAAAGCTCATGACTTACGTTTATGCTGTAGGTAAGCAGCCTGTCAGCAATATATGATGCAAGAATATAGAGATGGTACTGCAGACTGTGAAATTTGGGTTAGACACCGCCACGTGTTTTGAAATGTTATGGTATTATGTGATATTGATATGAATGTATCAATATCCAATATATAGTAGGAGTTGTAAGATGTTACAAAAGGTTTGAATTATTGTAAATACTTGTACATATATATATATAAGTATAAGGTTTCGAATTTTGAATTCGTATATAGAAAAAAAAAATTTGTACTTCTACAAAGATAAGTAAAATAAGTATTTATATAATGTAAGGATGGTAACAGCCCTACATAGGTGGGGTGTTACAATTACTGTACAAGAGAAAGATCAAAACATATTAAACGAATTCAAAAAATAAGAAAACGTTAATGAAAATAATTGTAAACGAACTCAAAGAAAATAAAAATAAAATAAAAAGAGGAAGAAGAAGAAGAAGAATCCACTCCAGACTAGAGACAAACAACAAAGAAAACAATTTGTATATAGAAATTGGGAAAGGAAAAAAAACACTTTCCTCTTTTACAATCATTGTTCATGTCCATCTTGTTTGTATTCTTCTGAACAATTAGGGCACGAGAGGTTTTTTTTTTTTTTTTTAAAGTAAAAACCACGGTAAGTAGCAATTTTTTTTTTTTTTTGGGGTGGGTGCAATGAGTAGTTTTTGTAAATATTGTTGTACTTATAAGTAATTTTACCCTTGGACAATAGACTAATAAAATAATTTATTAAAAAAAAAGTGGGTGAGAAAAGTAAAATGGGGGGTGTCAATAGACGCACCCAAGAGAAAATTACCTCTATAACCACTGTTTGGCTCATCATGGAAAATTATGCCACAATTTTGCACTGAATTACTTTTCTAACACATTATGATTTTATTTCGGGTGCTTTGCAAATTTGACCTTAAAATAATGGTCATCTCATTACATCACTAACCTTCAAAATAAAGGTTTTACAAGGATGACCTTCACTTTTAATGAAACCTTTGTATTCTCTAAAATGCCCTTTTGTAATAAAAAAAATATATAACTATGAAATAATAGAAAATTTAAACAAAAACTCATTTTATTCCTTCAAAAACCTTCACTTTCTCTCACCACCTCATCCTCTCTCCCACCACCGTCATCGCCCCCCTACAATTGTCGGACCACCATCGTCCATATATTCCAGCCGACGTTACTCGGAGTTCATACTTTGGGTGTTGTGTGGGAGAAGTATAGATTTTAAAGCTTTGTAAAATCTAAAAAATTTTGAGGAATCAAGTTTTAAATTGTCATTCAAAGTATGGGTATTCATAATTATGAGTTTAAATTGGAAAAAACAACAAGATTCGACCCTTTAGCACCATTTTCAACCTAAAGTATGAAATTTTTGAAAAAGAAAATGAGATAAACAACATTGGGGAAGACCGCTACAAACCGTGCAAACCTTTGGTATCGGTTAGTATGGTCGGAATGGTCAGAACGGTTATCTCGATCAGCTTAACAAGAATTTTAAGGTTTTTTCTAAAATTTTAACCTACTATTAAAACTCTTTTATCATAATTCAACGTATAAAAGTATGGACATCATATATATTATTATTGTACTATTACAATTTTTAACATTAATTTACAATTGAAATTTTTAAATATGATTGAAATTGAAATAATTGACTTAGTTTATACTTTTTGTTAAACTCTTTTTTCTTTACTCTTTTTTTTTTTTAATCAAGCTCTATTATTATGTATTTCCTGTCACATTAATTGTCCCCAATAGTGTTATATCATATAATCTGAATTTAAAAATTTAACCACATATAAAAGCTAAATACTAAATATTCTTGAACAAATTAATGAGTTATCAAAACACTATTGAGGGGACAACATTGAGATAGGAAAATGGGACAGTAGATCTAGATTTTTTTTGTTTACTCTTTTAATTTTTTACTTTTTTATTTTTAATTATCTTAACTCTTTTTCTCCTTTCCTTTTTTTTTATTTTCTCTATTTAAATTTTTTTATTATTCATATATACTGTAGTTAATTTTTCTATGTAATAATTTCATTTAGTTATTATTTAAATATTTTCTCCATTTATTTTGGATCAAGTGTGTAATTACCTCTAAATTATATCTGTAATCACTTTATGTCTTACATTTTTAACTATACCTTGTGAAAATACTTTTTATTTATGATTTAATTATGTTAAAATTATTTTTTTTCTAATAAAGTTTTGTCCCAATATTTCGTTATGTCTAAAAAAATTTACGATTCGTCCAAAACGAACCATATTGGACAAAAAAAAATTTGTATTTATTTTTTGGTCCTCATGTATTTTTACGAACCAATTTAAATTTTTTTTTTCATTTTAGTCCTTTTTTCTTCATTTTTTAAACTTTTGTCTTTATTTTTTGATCCTCCATTTTTTCAGATCTTTTTTTTTTTTTTCATTTTTAGTCCTTTTTCTTCATTTATTTGGATACTTATGGTTTTTTTAATCTTCTTACAATTCTTTTTTTTTTTTTTTACTTTTTTATTAATTTTAAATTATTTAATTAAATATGTATCATCATATATTTTTTCAAAAAATTTTGTTCATATAATGTTCCTTAAAATCCCCATTTTTTAAAAATCCTCCATCTCTCTTCACCACCTCTTCCTCATCCCTCTCTCACCATCGTCGTCATCCCATTCGTCATTCATTATTTATGATCGACGTTCTCTACTCGTTCACACTCATGTGCTGAGGAATCAAGCTTTTAAATTGTTATTCAAAGTATGGGCTTTCATGTTTAGGAATTTAAATTGGAAAACTAACAAGATTCACCCTTTTTATCATTTTTCAGCCTAAAAAATTTGAAATTTCTCTAGTGATGTCAACATGAACAGTACAGGGAAGATCATACAGACAGAGCATACTATTTGTATCGTTGGTACGGTTGGAACAGTCGAGACGATCATCTCAGTCAGTTTTAAACAGAATTCAAAGTCTTATTTGGAATTCTTGACCGTTAACGGTCAGCCCGAACAAGCCATACAATCGTTCTGTCAATCTATACAGTCTTCTCGTCTTTTCCTCGTTATTTTAAGGTAATTCTTTTTTTTTTTTGTATTAAAATAAATGATATTCACTTATATTAGCAATATAGACTTGTTAATTAAGAGAACTTTATATATACTTGGCATTAAAGAAGTTTAATATCGAGAGAACCATCTTATAATAGAATGGTCAATACAGTCTACATTGACAAACTGTATAACGGTTTGGGTGTTGCGTGGGAGAAGTAAACATTTTAAAGCTTTGTAAAATCTAAAAAAATTGAGGAATGAAGTTCTAAATTGTAATTCAAAGTATGAGCATTCATATTTATGAGCATTCATAAAAAATCTAAAATTTTGAAAAAGAAAACGAGATGAACATCACTGAGAAGACCATGCAAACCGAACAGACCGTTCGTATCAGTCAGTACGGTTGAAACGGTCAAAATGGCCATATCAGTCGGCTTAACCAGAACTTCAAGGTTACTACATTTAAAACTCTCTAATCATAATTGAACGTATAAAGTGTGGACATATTACTATTGTCATACTATTACAATTGTAAAATAAATTTGCAATTGAAATTTCTAAATGCGATTGAAATCGAAATAATTTACCTAGTTTAGACTTTTCTAATGAATATGATCGGGGTACGAGTGTTATGCTATTACTATCATAATACCACTAAATTTACAAAGTCACTTTTTAATTAATGAGTATACAATTAATGTATACTTGCATAATCTGACTGTCAAATGCTATTAAATATGTTAGAAAATGGCCCTTTCTTTTATCAGAAAGCATTTCCAACTATACGAGAAAATGACATTTTAAAACCCATTGCTAGAAAAACTTTTTATGTTATACTTTTTTGTAATTGCAGGCATCGTCTAGAAGTAATTCGACACTGGACTCTACTTAAAAGTGTAGAATTCAAATCCCCACCCCAAATTTTAAAAAAAATAATAAGTAAATTTCAATATGTATACAAAATCTTAAATCTGGAACCTAATGGTATCCGGTAGTGTGAACTTCAGTTGCTATGAATGTGAACTTCAGTTAATAGGAATGTGAATAACTGAAGTTCACACTACCGGATATCATCAGGTACCAGATTTAAGACCATTCCCATTTATCTTCAACTATCATTTTATAGATGTTAAATTTTATAATTTTTTAAATTAACTGTTATTTTAAGAAGTGTATATGATTTTTGAATTTGAAAAATAATTAGAAGTTGTAATATTTATTACTGAAGCTTGCATCTATCGCAAATGATATAAGTATAATTAATAAATTGAGTCATAAGTATGTTTAATTATATTGAAATAAAAACGGTCTGAAGACATTGCCAAGGTAAAAACTGTTGGCAAAAGATCAAGCCTAGACTCTCCCTTTGATAATAATTTATATGATAATCCTCATTAACAACGTTGTTAGTAAAATCCAAGGAAAAATCTACTAAGAGAAAAAAATTGTCTAAGCTTGCAGTTGAGATGCATTAGACAAACCAATGGTAAATAAATCTATAGTTCGACAAAAAGCTTCAGCCTTATTAACAAGACTAGAGCAAAATTCGGGAGAATTGAACTACCAAAATTGTTGATTATTAACTGCACGAGCTTCAAGATAGATGTGAGAAACTTTGTAAATTACGACTTTTAAACAACGAAACGAATAGTATTTTCCTATCTAGCCCTAAACCTCCAAGGCACATCCAAGACTTTTATTAAGCAAAAGTTTGCACCACATTAGAGGAGACGCTCTTGTTTCCAAAGAAAATTCAAACCATAACAATTAGCATAAAAAACAGAGAAAAACAATCCCATACTTTTCGCTTAAAAACATTAATAATCCCTAAAGGACAAGGGGAGCAAATTTTACGAAAGCCCCTTCAAGTATGAAAGACATAACCACGGCCTGTAGCCAAACGACCTAAATAACTATCAGAGTTGCTCTAGCTCTTCTTGTCAAGAACCAAATGCTATGAATTGTTCCTAACAATGAACTTTGTGTGACAATTCGACTAAGGTATGAACATCTCTAGAACAATCCAGTTTATGCATAAAAATTACTTTCCTGGTGATTCTGATTAGCTATGAGCAAAAATACACTGTATAAACATATGAACAAAGCTTTCTTCCTTTTTGAAGCAAAGGAAACATAAGACATGTGCTAGCCACACTTTTAAAGAGCATCCTCAGTAGCAATTCTTTCATGTAAACTTTTCAAACAAGAAGAGAACAAGGTTGAACTTTTTTTTTTTTTTTTGGGTAATTCGACCTCCCCATGAACAAATTAGAGATAACTCTAGACGGGAGGAGAAAACTTTTTTAAAATTACACCTTAACATCTCGAAAACGTTTAAGTTTGTCTCAACATCTTTTCTAGTAAATGACCCAACATTGAATTGGTTTCTTTTCAAATTTTTAAAACACACGTCTTCAGGCACGTGCCATAAGCTTTTTTTTTTTTTTGGTATATAAGCAACCCTTGTGCATCCAATCTATATTACCTAACTTATTGTTAATTATTTTACACTAGTCAAGAATTGAACCTTGGACTTATGGCTCCTAAAACCCCAAACCCCTCTTCCCTCACCATTTAGGCTAGCCCCAATGGCTCGCATGTGCCATAAGCTAGTTATATCTGTATATATGTAGGTACGTATGTACGTACGTACCATGCAACTACTATTTGTTGTTAAATTCTTTCACTCCATATTCTTTACTGACATAGAGTAATTTTAAATTTGTGCAGTTTGATACTGAGTTGGGAAACTTTGTTTACAAGTCACATGATCACCTTTCCTTCAAGAGATCTTTCTCTGTTAATCATCTCTTCATAATTTATGAAGTTTTGTTAGATTAGACTAATGATATCTTGTTTCTTAATTAAAAGACGGATATATTTACTTTCCTCTTAGATCAAGAATGATAATCATGATTTAGTACCACGTTGCGTGTCTATTAACATTTATGTATGTCTTATTTGAGTCATATAGGTGTTGGTAGCGCTCTTGGAGCATTGTGTCTACTTTTTGTATATGGGGCTTATGCAAGCTCATTAAGAGAAGAAAAGACGTTAAACGCAAGAACAAAATTTCAAACGCAATGGTGGTCTGTTGCTACAACAACAAAATATATTACAATGAAGGCACTATTGAGAAAACCATGTTGTTCAATTCGAATAAGTTGCAGAAGGCCACTGATAAGTTAAGTATAGACAGAATTCTTGGCCATGGAGGTCAGGGCACTGTGTATAAAGGAATGTTGGAAGATGGAAAAATTGTTGCCATAAAGATGTTCAAAGTGGTTGATGAAGAAATTTAGTCACATATTTTGTTGTGAGAGTAGATAATGTACCTGAAATAATTGATTCTCAAGTTCTTGAAGATACCCCAAAGAAGAGATCATACAAATGGCCAATCTTACGCAGAGATGCTTGAATTTGAATGGAAGGAATCGACCAACTATGAAAGAAGTCGCAATGGTGTTGGAAGGGATCCAAAAGCCTGCAAGAGTAGCTTTTACCGTACAACAAAATCATGAAGAGCTTGAATATTTTGGAAATGAGTTCATTGAGCATGGGGATGCTGCTTACACTTCTACAGGATCGGCTTTAGACTGAATTGCCAGTTCTGGTGCTTCATTACTTCAAGAGCTACCGCTGCTGTCTTTCGGGTCCAACTAAACAAATTTTCCCTATGATTGGAGAACCTGTCTTTGTGAGCTTTGAGGTGCTGAAATTGACCTACTTTTTTCTGTGTTTGATATGGTATTTAATTAGTAGAAATGTAAAAAATAATTTGTTCAAATAATGAAGATCCCGAATTAGTTGTCATGAGTTATATTATAAATATTTGATTCTTTTTTAAATTTTACAAAGTATAGATGCATATTGTTTAAACTTTACTCATTAAAAGCTAAAAGGTTTGTTGTCGGAAAGCAAATTTAATAATTTAGATCGTTGCATGCCAAAGGTGGATATGCATGGACTGGACCTAAAAATTTAATGTATTTTATTAATAATTCAACAACCCGAGAGTATAACAAGGGTCAAAGAACGTCTTAGAGCTCACGTTTTTGCTTTCTGTAAAAATTTGGTCTTTTGATACACCAAAGTGTGCAATTACCATACTGGTACATTTGACCAATTTTTCATAAATAATAAGAGTATTACACATAGATATAGAATCCATGGTTTTCTTACGATAAAGTTAATGAAATTCATAAACGATTGTCCGAAAGTGATGTATGTGGTTTGATCCATCAATTACTTTCTTTGTGCAAATGCAACTCTTCTCTAGTTTCCATGTTCTCCATATCCTTCTTTCGCTTTGTTACCCAACGACTATCCCTTAATGTTCAACATTTTGTTGGAAAAATTTCATCAATCCAACTGAAAGGGATTTTGTGGTACTGGTGCGATGGACTTCCAAAAATTTTCAGACACATGAATAGCTACTATATACAACAATAATGTCTAGACCAAACCTTCGAACAACATATATCAATAAAATGTCTACTTTACTACATTTATAACCAAGCGAAATGACTACTTTACTACACACACACACACACACAAAAGGGACCAAATAGTCCAAATTTTTTATAAATTTGAAGAAAGCAAGAGAACCAATCTCTAATAATGAAAATGTCTTCTATAACTATAATCGAATTATGAATTAGTCATTCTCTAATACCTTGTCAACAGCTTCTAGGATCTTATTTTGAAAAAAAAAAAATATATATATATATATATATATATGTTTCAAAGTACGTATGTTTCTCATTAATATTTTATTTTCTGATTTTCCTTTAAAATACACCCCTACTCAAACATACTTTCTCCTAATACTTGAGATATTATTTTCGTAAATTAAACCTAATGAATAAGTTTTTTTTTTACTAATTATTACTTATCGTTTTTAAATTGTTTTTCTCAATTTTTTTAGGAGTATTCATTAAAATGCTTTATATACCATTACCATTTAAGCATTATATCCATACTGCAAGTTTTGGTTTTCATGATGCACTTCCTTTTGAGTTCGAAGAATTTCTATACTCGTATATTTATAATTAGATAGAATTAAAGATTCATTTTATCTTCAATACTTTGTCTGTTTAACCATTATTATATAAAACATAAGCTTATTGACTTTTGTTCAACGATCATATATGTTAAACTTCTTAACTTTCTAATAAATTGACACTGACATTTTTAAAATTTTATTATATAATTATTTCGTTTATGAAGTAATTGTAAGATCGCTATTTTTATCCCTATAAATATTAAGTAAACTTAAATGAAAATATAAAAAGCTTAAAAATTTGACCAAGGGAAACATGCTTGAGGCACTTTCGTCCGTACTAGTATTCTAACCACCTGTTTATTTCGTATGTGGTGTGTCCATTTTCGAAAATAAGGAAAATAACAAAAGTGTGTTTTTCCCAGCATTTTCCATTATCCTTTTGATTTTGAAAAAGGAAAATTATTTTTATTTTTAAACTTTATTTTATATAATAAGTACCATTTTGGAATCCAACTATTCCCAACATCATTTATTCTCCTTCCAAACTACTTTTTGTTTTCAAAAAGAAAAATTTCTTACACATCCAAACGTATCTCATTAATCTCAAAATGAAATAATTTTCTTATTTTAAGAAAAAAAAATTTCTTTCCGAAAATAAACTTGCGATCCAAACAGGACATAAGATATTTGGAGCAAACGTGATTATAGCTCCGTCAATTCTCCGTCCTTCTCCTAAGTCCTAACCAATATATATTTATTTGAAATGAATATTTGATATTTCTTTGTTACACAATGTATGCGTCATCTATTAACTTCATGATAATAGAAATTTTTAAGATGGAAAAATGATTGCAAGCAGGAAAAAAAAATGGAGTAAATATTATTTTCTCCTTCATGCCTCCTATTTTTCTTTGTTCTTTTTTTTTTTTTCTTTTTTCTTTTTTTGGTGAAAGTATTTCATTTAACAAAACTTCAAGTCTAAAACAGGATGGCTTATTTCTCCTACGTAAATACACATATAGATATAATATTATCACTTGGAACTTGGTTTGTTCCAAGGGACGGTAAGATCATGTCCACCGCGATCTGTGTAGCCGTGAATGCCATCCTCAAACACATTCCAATGGCAGTCGAAGTTACATCTCTTATTGTAATCCCTCTTCGCTCTATAAGCATCAAATACAACAGCACCATTGCTCCAGTTCAAGCTGCAAAAGTACAGTGTAGTGTGCCAGAAATTCATCCTGAATAACCATCTGAAGGAGCCGCCATTTGGCGGCAAGACATGAACTCCGAGATCGTCGTCTTTCGACTTGCAATGGAGGGTGAGGCTCTGATTGTTCGGTAAATAGTTTGTAATCACGACCATCGTTTCGGGTTTGATGACCGGACCGATTCCCACGCTGTCTTTGTCTTTGCCATTCTCATTACGATCAGCTTTCACATCTAGCCTTGAACCAGTGCAAAGTGGACAAGAAACAAACAACAAGAATGCAAAAAACAAGGCTTGTGCTGGTTGTGTTATGAATTGACCCATGTTTTTTTGTAAGGGTAGGTTTCTAGTATAGACTGCAAGATATTGGTGAAATTCACAACATGTGTGTGTGTGTGTGGTGTGTGGTGTAGTATATATATAGACCAAGTAAAACATGATAAGTGGTCAATCAATTGCTGAATTTCGTGGGTGACAAAACTAAATGAGGATATACCATAATTATTTTAGAAATAGTATTTGGTAATATCAATAAGGAATAAAAGTATACTTTTTTTCTTTAAAAAAAAAAAAAAAAAAGAATAATAGACTAAATGTAATCGGTTTAGAAAATGACTACGTACGAGGAATTACAATAAATGCTTTACTTTTGGCATCATAATAAATGAATGGATTCTGATTCATATAGTCGGTTACATAGGGAGACAAGAGGAAGTAAATTAAGGGATTATCAATTTTGGAAGGTTATATAACAATGCACCTCAAGAAATTATAGACGAGGGTCAACTATGACAGATTACAAACTATATATGTAACGCAACAATTAAAGAAAAAAATTTGCTAAAAAAAATAATAAACCAATACTTATCGAGGACTATGAAACCTATGTCATTAAACTGAGATATATTACAATTCAGCATTTCAAAAAAGGGACAAATTGAATATACGAAATTAAATAGGGGAATCAATGCTATGGTAGGACAGAAAAGAGATAAGAAAGAAAATAAATCTGTTGTCCAATTTTTAATGCCTTAAAGAACTAACGGATCTAGAATTTGATTTTTAGTAGGGGCACAAATTATGTTAGAAATTTTATTGAGATAATTAAAAATTAAGCAAAACTCCTTTATAAATCTAAAAAAAACAAAACAAAACAAACAAAACAAAATTATCACGATCATTAAAAAAAAAAAACCGTTTCAAAAAATAAATAAATAAAAATATAAGATAAATATTATTCTTCAAGGGGAAAACATTCAAAGGTTTTAATAGTATTTGATCAATATAAATAGACTTCTTGGTTGTTGAAATAATCAAATAAAATAAAGCGTGGAGAGTGCATCAGGCCGGGTATCGGCAAAGGAGTTCGAAAAAATGAGAGTTGAGGAGAAATAACACATAAATAAGACAATAACTATGCAGCTAAAGATTTTAGGAAATTGAAAGAAAAGGGATATGGAAGCCGTAAGAAGACAGACAAAAGAGACTTAAGGAAGAAATATAACTTTAAAAAAGGAGTAATTACAAAAATTTCTTTTGAGTAACATTCTTTGTAACATTTTACCTCCTGAAATTTAAAACGTAATATCTGTTTTTCTTCAACTTTGAAATTATAATATTTTATCCTTACAATTAGGTTTCAGACAGTAAAACTTATACTATATGCACATATGACAAGGAAATTACGGACATTTAATTAAAAGAAAAAAGAAAAAATATCAAAACAAAAAAAAGAATGAATTTTTCTCTTATTTTTTTAGCATAAAATAGTAAGTGTTTTATCGTGAAGCTGAGGAGTGCCAGAGCGAAGAAAGTGCAGGAGAATTTTGTTTTTAATTATAAATTTGAAAGCTAACAGCTTTTAGTTTCTTTTTTCTCTTTCCCTAAAAAAAATATTTTTTTTTTGAAAAAAAAAAAAGGAAGAAGAAGAAGAAGATGAAATTAATATATTTTAAATTTCTTTAACTTTCTGAAAGAAAATTTATTTTTATTTGTACAATATTTGTTAACAACTGAAATTTGAATTTTTTTTTAATTTTTTATTGCAAGGTAGTTTTATCATTTAACATTGTTCAGTTAATTTTTTAACATGTGACATTTTCCATTCAAAAATTAACAGAAGGGAAAATTTTGTTATGATTTTCAAATTGGAATAACGCATGTTACTTTTTGAAATTTGGAGGAAAAAGTGTGATCATGATTACAATTCAAAATAATTTTTAAAAATTCCTAAAATAAATGAAAAATGTTTAAAGCGATGTCGTAAATCTATAATACTCTTTAAAATACAAATGTGTTTTTTCATCACTCCCTCTCCGTTTGCCACATGACAGCCAGGTCATCGCTAGAGAAATTAAATAAGAAAAATAAAAGTAATTACAGAAGAAAAAGAATAAGAACACAAAGATGTTTAACGTGGAGGTGCTTATGTCTACAAATTAAGAACAAATAATATATTAGTGAGGAGCTTTATGAATTGACTCTCTTATAAATTCAAGTTACAATATACATAATTAGGTAAGTTGCATAATACTTAAAAATCAACTAAAATCAATACATATTCTAAATTATAATAAAAAAACATATAAATTAAAAGTACCTACTAAATACAATTAACTTCAAAATACCTACAAAATAATAACTTTTCTTAATATAAAATACTAACCTTCCCTAATATTCTCATCAAGATGAAGCTCGGATAGGAGTTCCAATCCTAAACTATAATAGAAGAAATCTAGGTTGATCATTTTTTTTTAATATATAGGGGGGGAAAATAAAAGACAAAGAAAGATGGACGACAATCATCAGAAGAGGAGGGAGAAGGTAGGCGACACTTGGTGCAGAGACGACAATCGTTAGAAGAGGAGGGAGAAGGTAGAGGGTACTTAAGTACAAGGAATCGTTAAAGGAGAGGAAGGGTACATGGATGCTGAGAGGATCATTGACTCGTTTGAGTAGAACCCTGGGAGCTTACTACTCTGATACCATATAAAAATTACATAAGACTAATAAACGTAATATGAGATAAAGAAAAAGAATTAGAATACAAAAATGTTTAACGTGGATGTGCTTATATCCACGCACTAGGAATAAATAATTCATTAGTGAGCGGCATTATGAATGGGCTTCCTTATAAATACAAGTTACAATATACAAAATTAGATAAGTTGCATAATACTTACAAATCTAGTAGAATCAAGACATACTAATTACAATAAATACAAATAAATTGAAAAATACCTAATAAAGATAATTACCTATAAAATAATAACTTTACTTAATATGAAATATTAATTTTCCCTAATAGTGCCATGTGGCAACCCAATCAACACAACATGATCATCTCTTTTTTCCTTTGTTTTGTTTGTCTAGAAAGATTAAAAAGTCAAAAATCATTTGAAAGAATGCTGACATGTACCATATTTTGAGAATAAAAAGATGCAAAATATTCACTAAAACCAAAGAGGAAATGGTTCTTTCACTAATGGCCCTTGGATTTTACTCTTAGAACAAAATTGGTCCTCAACTTTTAGTTTATATGTTACACTATTCCGAACGTTTGTATTATTACGAAAGTGGCCTCTATATCAGTATTTCGTCAAAACTGAACAAAAATTAACCACTTTCACATTATGTGAGCTTTAATTAAATATTTTTGGTAGGAAAACATACCACCAAAATAGCTTTATGACATAACTGCGTTATATACGCTTGACTAAAATATAATTTGCTTATAATTGTTCAATTACAATTTCCTTCAAAATATATTTAATTATGACTTTACCTATAAATAAAGCTCATGTGATCAGAACGAGTTCAATTTCTATATAATTTTTTTACAGAACATTTACAAAAGGAATTATTGCCTTAATAATAGAAAAGTTCGGGAGCATGTGATGTATAAAATCTAAATATAGAGACCAACATAAAATATGGTGTACAATTCAGGGGGCTATTTATGAAATTAACTCAAAAGAAAGTATATAAACTACAAAGAAAGATATCATAGGGTACTTATTGAAAACTATAAATAAATAAATACATAGAAGATTAGGGTAGTTTGACACAAATACTAAAGAATAGGGATAGTTCGACACAAATATTAAAGATCATGGGATATTTTGAAGCAAATGCAAAGTTTTGGGGTATTTTGACACAAATACAAAGTTTATAGGGTATTTTGACGTTAAAAATAATGAAAAAACTAATAGAAACTAGAAAATAACACAACTTGACACACATGTTAAGGTTCAAGAGATACAATATGTACATTTCATAATTCATGGAGCATATTGATACTAGTGACAAAGTTTAGATGGAATTTATGACATTTTTCCTTTTATAAATTTAGAGAATTATTTATTTACCACATTGGTCCAAAGTTGAGACCGGCCGAAAATGTTTTTTAATTGAGATTATTAATTTATCGTTTATCAATTCATCAAGTTTATACCATAAATGAAAAATTAACTAGGTAAATGACATATTTGCAAGACGTAAATAAATCATTTACATGCTAAATCAAATGTAAATAAATCGCTTACCTGATAAGTATGTGGAAATTGCATCATATAGCATATCTTATAAGTACTATTGAAAATTATAACAGGTGTTTGAAAATATGATAAATTATAACATATTTTTATTTCTCTTTTTAAAATTAATTATGTGCTTCCAATTTTACCCCTCCCGCCGATCTTGCTCTCTCTCCCATTCTCTCCATGTCTCTCTCTTCTATGCCGGTGGTTTCGCGACGGTGGCAAAGCATCTTAGCGATGGCAATGCCTATTGCGCTAGTGGATTTCGCGACCGCGACCTCATATCTTCGACGGTGGACGATGAAGGCGTTGGGCTTGCGGTGGGAGCTCCGTCGGTGAGTTCAGGAGATTGCAATCGCGAAGCTTTAGAGATCGCGATCTTCGTCTTCGTCTTGATCTCCATCTCTGGGGAGATCTGGCAGTGTCTCCGGCGACACACGATCTTCGTCTTCGTCAAGATCTCCATCTTCGATGAGATCTGGCAGTGTCTCTGGCAACATGAAATCTCCATCTTCATCGCGATCTCCGTCTTCGGTGAGATCTTGTTGTGTCACTGGTGTCGCACGATCTCCTTCTTTGAGGTCCGTCTATGTCTCCGAAGACACCGTTGGGGCATATCTAGATCTAGATTTAGGGTTCTTTTTGAAAATTTTAAAAGTTCAAGGGTTTTTTCTATAAATTTGTTTAAATAAATATGAATTAATAAAATTAAAAATTTTGAAGGAAATAAATGCAATGTATATAAATAACTGTTAATCCGTGTAAATCATTTTATTGACTCTGTTTTTTTTTTTTTAAATATTCTGACATATGTTTCTCAAAGTAAATCTTTTATACTTGACAAGTATATTTCTTTTAAAGGAAAATCCATGTAAATCCTTTTATTTACATGTAAATACAGATTAATATAATACTCTAATATTTGATTATATCAACTTAAAATGTAAATCCTTTTTATTTAAGTGTAATACACATTAACATAATACTCTAATACTTGTATCAACTTAAAATGTAAATCCATGTAAATCCTTTTGTTTAACTGTAAATGCACAATGATATATTACTATAATACTAGATTTAGTTTATAAACTGATAATTTTTATAACATAAATACTGTAAATACTAAGATTTACTAATATATATTTGATTTACTTCACAAATTATTAATTTTTAAAAAATATAAATATTGGTGAATACTAGATTTACTAGTAAATACAAATATTTAATGGTAAATATTTGATTTACATGATAAATTTATACTTTTTAAAACAATGTAAATAGTGAGATTTACCAGTAAATGCTTTATTTACTTAATAAATTGATAATTTTTAAAACAACGTAAAATCTAAATTTACTAGCAAATACTAAAATTTACTAGTAAATACTACGATTTGCATTAATTTTTAAAATAACTCAAATTATTAGAAAATACTAAGATTTGCAAGTAAATATTTTGATTTACCTGATAAATTTGATAAATTTGGAGTTTATAGTAAATACACTATTTTATATAAGAAATCTATTTATTTACTGATTTTTTTTCTCCTTTTTTGAGAATTACAGGTTTATTGTTAATTAATAATCCCTATTTTTATGAAAATTCTAAAATCATCCCAAAAAAGGCCAAAAACCAAGATTCAAACACGTATTTGCCGGAGAAGACAAGGAGGTCGGCGAGAAACCACCGCAGAACACCGAAGATCCGGTACCGACACTTCGTACGGCGAATTCCCTACGATTTTCCGGTATATCCCAGTGTTTTTTCAGCAATTTCCATTCTATTTTCGGACTGATTTTCCTCTCGATTTCAGGGATTGTCCTTGAGATTCGTCGTCCGGGCTAGAGATTCGCGATTGGTGATGGTGACGCTACAACTTCCACGGCATGACTTCTGGTTGTTCGTGGAGTTCCGACGATGGCTGCTCGTAATCCGTGGAGTTCCGACGATGGTTGCTCGTCGTTCGTGGAGTTCCGGCGATCGCGATCGTGAGGAGGATGCCGGATCGTCCTGGGTACTGCGAATTCCGATGTTGGTGATCTTGCCTGCGCTAGCGAGCTCTGGGTTCTGATCTTCTATCTGCTGGAGCTCCGCTGCGTCGCCGGCGGCGATGGCAGCTGAGCTTCGGGAATGGGCTGGTTTCCTAGTTGAGTGAATGAGCATTTTTGGGTTTTTGCATTACTGTTTATCCTAGTTATCCTATTTGGTTGCATTAGTTTCAATTATGCTATTATTTTAAAATCTTATAACTAATTAGGCTATATCACCCATAAATCTGCTATTCACTAGTGTTTATGGGATTTCTCCAAACACATCTCCAATTTTTTTTATTATTATATCTTTTTCTTAAATCCTAAATTATTTTTTACTATTCACATAACGAAATATTTATAATAAACTTAAATTTTAAATGTCTATAACTTTGTTATTTCAAGTCTAATGAGATTATTTACTTTTTTTAAATTCTTAAAATTTTGAAAGAAACGAAATCAAATCCATATTGATTTTTTTTTCAGTACGTTTAAAGATTTACACTTTTTTAATGTAAATAATTTTTCTTCATCCAAACACATATTTACAAAATTTATCTCAACTCCAATCTAAAATCTTCAATTAATGCCTCCCCAATTGTGCCCTGAATATTTGAAAACTTGTTATATAATTTAATTATTTTCTGAAAACTATTCTCTACTTCTTTCCCATTCAAAATACACTAATATACTATTTTATAATCAACAATCATGATAATCATTATTCTATTTCTAATGAACATGTGTAATTAATATATAAATATTGACAAAATAAAATATCAAAATGCTTCAAAAAATTTTTTTACATGAATGTCAGCACAGCACTACCAAGCTTTGGAAGGTATTAGCGGCGGAGGACACACCAACGAGATTTAAAGAGCGATTTTCTTATGTTGGGTAAGGCAATGGTGTGGCATAATAGAAAAATCTCCAAAAGAGGCCAAAAGATAAATTAGAACAAGTAGCTTCCAAATTAGCATACTCAAAGACATGTGACTATTTGTAAACCAAATCATATGCAATCACAATAAAAACTTTGAACAAAATAAATGTAATTATCACCCTCACCACCGCCTCTTTATTTGTAGTCCTAATTCGAGCCATTAGACTACTGACTATATGCATCATTTGCGTACATGACCCACATGGTTGAATAATTAATTAATGGAACAAAGAATTATTCCAAGAGAATATTTTATGATTCTCCGATATCAAACACTAGATCAACTTCCACTTGTTATTGTAGACTTGTAGCATATCTACTTATCATTTTCTTTACGGTTTCTTACTTTTTTCATTTTTTTCATTAATGCGAACGTTCCTAAACATAAGTGGTTATACGGCTAGTCACCCCACCGCACACAATTTATTTTTCTATAACATATATATTAAGAAGAAAACTCCTGTTATTGTTTTGAACAAAACCTTTTTTTGGCCCTTTTTTTTTTTTTTTTTTTTTTTCATTTAGTCTTGTTTTACGGTATTGGTCTTTTTCTTTTTTTTTTTTTTTTGGTTTTAGTCATTTTATCTTTTTTTTATTTTTTTATACCTCCTTTTTCTTCGCTTTCCCCTCGAAATTTTATTTCATTCATATTAATCCCACTTTTTTGGCTTTTCCTATTGACCAAAAGGCACACTTTGGTTGAAAGGTGCGTTTTGTTTTTCTTTTTTTGTCCTTGTTCAAAAAAATTTTTTTTTTCGCTTTCCCCTCAAAATTTATTTATTTCATGTTAATCCCATTTTTTGGCTTTTCCCTCAAAAGTTTCTATACTTTATAATATGTCGTTCTTTTGATTTGTCACTCCTAATTTTGTTGTTGTTTTTTAAAACGTCGTCACTTAAATATTTTTCATACAAGTTTATAAGACATTATTTTATTAAATGTGATATTTATAAATACTTTTCTCTTCTAATTTCTTTACCAATTTCGTTTAAAAGTGCCCCTTATAAAATATATTTCTCCTTTTTAATTTTAAAATATAACTCTTAAGTGATTTTCTATCTAATTTGCACTGATTAAAAAAATTTCAATCAAAAAATAAAGTATGTAAGAAAATATATAGAAAGGAGAAAAAAAAAAGTTACTGTTTTCGTCCAATGAATGTTAGTACATTTCTTCATTTATAGTCCTTCATTTTATTTTTTATTTTTTATTTTTCACCCTAAATATGTATATATATATATATATATATTTGTTTTAGTCCCTCTATTGTATTAATTAGAATGTGATCTCTACGGAGACAAGGGAGTACAATGCCCAAGCTGCTCAGCCTTTTTACTATCATGAGCCAACAGTTGTACCAAAAGTACAATGGCCGAGGTAGTGAGAGAGTGAGAGAGAGAGAGAGAGAGAGAGAGAGAGATTGTGTGTGTGTGTGTGATTCAAAGAGCACGTTCAAAGGGGACCATCTTTAGAATAATGTTACCCAACAGCCACATTTACGTCCAGTACCCAGCCTGGCCAGTACCAGCAGCCAAAATTGAGATAAATATATAGCCAATTTATCTTTACTTTTTTTTGTTTTTGGTAAATATATCATTGCTTGAAATTCACCAATTACAGCTTGAATTTTGGTGTATTACTTGTGTACTTGCTCTCGTTAAGCTTAGAGAGACAAACATACATACATATTATGTAGGAAAAATTTTAAGAATTCCACGTGGACTATATGTTAACATACTTTTAAATTATGAAACATGCTTGTTGTATGAATAGTTATTATTATTATTTTTTCGTATATATAACAAGCACATTTTTATAATTTTTTATGAGACAGATCGGTCATAATGATTTTTAAGAGAAGGAATCAGGTGAATTCATAAATATATCCCATTAAGTTATAACTTACATGTAATTATTGACTAGAAAATAATTCATGAGCACTCGTACTCATAAGTTATTATACATCTTTAAATTCATTTCTTGAATTTTGAAACACATGAGAAGTGTCAAATTCATCTATTTATTTAAACCCTTAACTAATCGAATTGAATTAAAGTTCTTTCTCTGCTTGTTTTGTCATCTTTTTGTGCTTTTAAGCAGCTACTCCAACGAGTGAACATATTTAAAATTTGTCGGTTAACTAATTTATTTTTGAGTGAGAGCATTCAATAACTCCAAACTATTAGATCTAATCTTAAATCAAGCGATAACTCAACAATTCCATTCAAAATATAACACGTTTCAAAGTTTGGGGATAAATCTAAAAACATATTATAGTTTAGGGGACACAATATGTACGTTTACAATTCGGAGGCATGTTGACACTAATAGTATAGTTTAGGGAAAATTTGTAAAATCTTTTCTATCATATACCGAAATCACGTATGCCGTCTCATTTCTTATCTGATTAGCTGTCCATCTCAATTTTCTATTAGTTATTCATGTATTGAATGTACACTGTACACTTACAAGATGTCAAATTGTCTAGGAGAGGGGTCTTAAAGATATAATTTGTTCTATAAGATCATGTGGTGACAAATTTAAAGCAATCAACCACTAACCTATCATATTCATTGAAAACTTGAAAACGAGACGTTGAGAATTGCACTCTGTTTTGTTGGAATTTGTCAAGTGGTGGTGAAAAGGATACTCCTGGTGAACTGGGAATTGCCATTTTGGCAACCATAATTTCTATATTACTCATGCCTGAATTATTAAAGGCATAGGAGTGACACTTATAAAAGTTACAAGTAAAAGAAGAAGCCATATATATATATATATATATATATAAAATATAAAAATCATTGACAACTTTTTTTTTTTTTTTTGGGCTAAACAATTAATGAACATATTTTCATCTACTCTCTTTTCTCTTTTTAGTATAAATAAATATGGAACCTTGTATAATGACGTTTAGCTTTTTGTATTGTAACATCCTAAATGTTCCAATGAGTTTTATTTATTTATTGGTTTATTTTATTAGGCACTAAAATTTAAAATTAAAAAAAAAAAAAGCAAAAAAGGGGGAAAAAACTCATGATAGCGGAATCTCCAAATCTAAAAATCTTATTTTCCGTAGTTCATATGATTAGATGCTTGAAGTAGGAGAGTAGCTCACGAAACAATTATAAAAAAACAACTAATAATAACCAAAAAAAAAAATTATGGTCATCATTTAATAATATCATACGTCAAAAGTATGAATTTATTTTTTATTTATTTGGAAATAAACAAAATAAATATTTATCACTGTTGTAACCATTGATGTTTACATCTTTTTAATTTTAATGCAATTGTGGCCAGAACTAACGTTTAAGTATTGTAAAAAGCTCCGTAGAAAGCAGAAAAATTACTAAATGTTGAATATACTAGTACGGTAGTACCTATTAAGCGTTTGTTTAGTGTTTGGGTTTGAGTTAAGTTTTTTAAGTTTAAATAATAAATTTTACAAAAAACTTTTTTAGAAAAAAATAAAATTTGAGATGAAAATTTTGATTTGAACCAGTATACCAAACAAACCCTAAATGTTGAAAATGCACATGATTATTTCCATTTGAAGTACTTTTTTTTTTCTTTTTTTATGGGTAGAGTATACCTGCAAGAAAACAAAATATTTTGAAATACGTCATACTAGATATTCAAAGCAAGAAAACTCTCATATTTAATTTGATATATTTTAGTGTTGTTGGAGAAAATACAAGATAACCCACCAAAGAATTTGTTTGTTCACTGGGGAAAATCCCATATTATAATAATTAATTCAAGTGAGGAGAGGATTGGTTTGTAGAATGGATGCTGACTCCCAAGCGTGCAAGAAAAGAAAGAAAGAAAGAAAGAAAAATGGGTATTTTTGTTTATGTAGTTTATACCCAATGGGAAAAAGCATATACTGAGAGAGTTTCCCATTTGATTCCTTCAACAGTTGCTCACCCAATAGAATATCCATTCCTAAAGTCCCTCCCCTTCCCACAGATTCCCTTCAAAAAATCGTTTTCATCCTCCAAAACCGAAACCCACAAGGCCACAAATACAATTTGCTTGCTGTACTTAATTGAAAAAAAAAAAGTAAAAAAAAAAAAAGAAGAGAGCAATTCAAAAACCACCCCACTCTAAAACGATCTCCTCTACTCCACCTTATATTTTATTCTCCCTCAATCATTCATCAACATGACTTCTTACTTCTCTCTCTATAAATCCCTCTCTCTCTCGTCCCCTCCCTTTCTCCAGAGCCACTACTTGTTCCTCTTCTGTTTCTTCTTCTTCTTCTTCTTCCTCTTCCTATTTCTCAGCTCCTGTTTGTGTCAGATTTCCTCCTTTCCAATCCTCTAGAGCAAAACCCACTTGTCTTTTTTGAGAGGAGCTCGGAAACCGACAAAGCTTGGTGTTGAAACAAGTGATAATATGACTATTACTGAGGTTAGGCCTGAAGAAGAGGAAGAGGAAGAGGGTCCTCCTCTTTGGACTCCGAGAACAATTCCAGCCCTCGTCGTATTGCTCTCTTTGTTGAGCCTTCTCCTTTTGCGTTAGTCTCTTTTTACATTTCTTTTTGAATCGTTTTTTGTGATGGGTATTTCAGATTTTTTTGTGTTTTGTAGTAAAAGTTTTTTAGTGTTTTCTCTGGCTTTGCCATATCAGCTGCTACTAGTGTGAATTTTGAATCTTGGTTTGTTCATTTATATCATTATGCTCATTGCTAATTTGGACTCGATTTTAGTGATGGTGATTTAACTTTTGGTGCATTATGTGGTAAGTTTTTTGGTTTGCTTCTTGCTTAGCCATTAGGTTTCTTGGATAATTGTGAAATGGCTATTTCACAATAATTAAGCTTGTTGTACCAGCTGCTGTTGTAAGATTGTGAATTTGTCCCAAGTCACTAAATTATTGGGATGCTGTGGTATTTATATGTGGATCGGGCATCCTCTTCCCTTCAGCTAGCTTTTGGGATGAGTTCTACCAAGTTCATTTGACATGGTTTTAGAACGGGAGATCTTAAGTTAATAATACGTGTTTACCCATAGTATGGCCTGCACGTGAGGGGGTGTAAGAATATAAAACTACTGTTAGCTCACCTCTTAATAGCTTATGCTTTTAAGATGGATTGAGAAATTAACATGGTATGAGAGCCAGACATTGCAGGCGATGGTGGATTGGGGACCTCTGCCCATTTGCATGACATACCAGGTATGAGAGAGAGCATTAGATTGTGAATTTGTCCCACATCGCTAAATTACTCGGCTTTTAGGGATGAGTTCTACCTAAGCCCATTAGACAGCTGTTATTGAGAACTTTTATTCTTGCTCAGTGTTTAAGTTGTTATACATGTGGATCTTGGATTTAAGTTATCGTTTCTTTGAATATAATGGACTTGCTTTCAATTAGGATGGTTACTTTATTCTTAAGTGTAACAGTTCCCTCGTATGATGATCTCCATTTTCCCCTTTCAACTCGTCTTGGTCAATCAATTTATTGTAAATTGATTGATATTTGTGGTCAATAATTGTATAGGTTTATTACCTTTTTTTTTTTTTCTTTCAGATCGATTAATTTCACAGGACATTCATGAACATTATAGACGTTCTTCGCTTTATTTTATTTTTTTTAAAGTATCTTTATTTGTTTCTGTATTGGCTTTGCCTTACTTTTCTTGCCTTGTTGTAGTCTCTGGGTCTTGATATTATTTTCATTCTCCGTGTAATTCTCATAACCAAGCAAAAAAGTCTATTAGAATATTTTGTGTACTCTTCATGGTTGTTAATCTGGGCTGGTATTTTTGTCAGCCGCAAATAGTTGCGAACTTGCAAACACAGTCCATTTGACTATATCTTCAGTGCTTTGTTGCTGATATTTCGTATTGTTGGTGCTTCTGTTCATGCCCATGCTAATCACTTAAAACTGCTTTCGGGGGTAATCGGGGTAACAGGGTGGGGAATCAATATTGCACTTTTCTTTTAAAGGACGGTGGGAAACACATAGTTGTGGAGAAGTATTTTTTGTCTGATCTTCTACAGTTCATGTCTTAAAATACGAAAACGGGTTGACGTGATTAGAAATATATTATGAGCTAGAACGCTATGGACATGCACATTCTGATTCTTATTATTCATTTTGTATTTCCTGATGATAAGCTATTTTGTAAACAGCATTATCTGTATGCCCTGTTAAATGAACAGAGTGTTTACTGAGAAATTTATTTTTTTCTTCTACAATTACAAACAATCTATTTATTTGTCGACCTTGCAGATATGTGTCAGGATATAAAAATCGGTTCCAGAATTTTATTAGATACTTGCGCGAAATGGGTGATGAGGTATGTTGTTTCTAGTTCTCTCATATATTACATAAAAACTTGTTCAACTTAAGAAAATTCAGTATATACTATGTGGTAACCACTTTCGATGATAAACCAACTATAAATTCCATTTAATTGAACTTGAATTCATTCTTAGACCATCTTCAATGTAAGTGCCAGTGCCAATGCTTTTTTTATCCCAAAAAATTGTCAAAATAGCATATTCGATATGTTATCAAACTTTGTCCCCCAATGCATAATGCTATCTCTAATTCTATATCTGTTTTTTGTCATCGTATTATGCTTTGAAACTTGTAGAAGTAAGCTTTTAGTATTTCAATAATTTGAAAATGACAATTATAATGATTAAATGAAAAGGTCAAGGTTGATATGATCTTGCTTTCCTACCCAAATGTCAACATATGGCTTTGGCACATGAAATTTGTCGTTAGAATGGAGATGCTCTTATACTAGTAATTTCAAGTCAGGTTGGATATAATCTTGCTTTAAAGCGAGTTTATTTATTTATTTTTAATTCTTATTCATATAAGATTTACTTTGGAAGTAGTCACAACTTTCACTTTCTGATAATGATATAGGTGATGGTTGTGACAACACATGAAGGAGTGCCCCAGGAATTTTATGGAGCAAAGTTGATCGGATCCCGAAGGTTGTTGTACAATCTAATTTCTGACAACATTTACATTTTTTTGATGGTTCATTTTACTTTTTTTAATTAATTAATTAATTAATTTATGTAATAATTCCTCATTGCTTATTTTTCTCTCGCTTGTTTCTTCTTTTTTGCCCCCTCAGTTTTCCCTGCCCCTGGTATCAGAAGGTACCCCTGTCTCTAGCATTGAGCCCAAGAATAATTTCTGAGGTTGCTCGGTTTAAGCCTGACATAATACATGCGTCCTCGCCTGGGATCATGGCAAGTTTAACTTCTCCATCATGTTTTTGCTTAATTTATTGTTATTTTTCTTTCATATATTGAGAGAGATGAACAATCAAATCATGGCTCACATTTTGTTCCTTAAAGGTTTTTGGCGCTCTAGTTATTGCAAAGCTGTTATCCGTTCCGATTGTGATGTCTTATCACACTCATGTACCAGTGTGAGTTTGATTTTCTTGCTTTCTTTATGATCTTTATTTTATTCATATATATCTAATGATGTCGTAGTTAAATTAGTTTGAATTCCACAACTACATGAGGTGCTGCTTCTTAATCATGCAAGCAACTTACAAATTTCTTAGATTTAGAAAACGATACATATTACGGACACCTAGAGCTGAGATTTACTCTTTGCATCTATCTGCAGATACATCCCAAGATATACATTTAGTTGGCTGGTGCAACCGATGTGGCTGATAATAAGTATGTAGACTTTCCTTTCTTTTCTGCAATGTTTAACATTACCATATATGATTAACAATTTGGTATTTTCATGTCAGAGTTTCTTCACAGAGCAGCCGATCTTACTCTTGTTCCGTCAGCTGCCATTGGGAGGGACCTCCAAGCAGCAAGAGTGACAGCAGGTGAACATAAAATCACTTACTTTATTGTTTCGCAATGAGCTCTTTTGGTTCAACTTTTAATTGTTATTGCTATTGCTATTTTAGTTTTATAAGGTTCATCTTTTCCACAAGAAACATCTTTCATTAAAATATATTTCTGCAGTTTGACTAGCTGCATATATCTTTGACCATCCATTAGAATTTCTAAGTGACGTATGGTTTTATTGCTAATTTTCAGCCAATAAGATACGTCTTTGGAACAAGGGTGTCGATTCTGAAAGCTTCCATCCCCGTTTCCGCTCTCATGAAATGCGGATTAGATTGACGTAAGACTTTCATCAGTTGTCTATCTCATTTCCTAAAGAGTTGGGACTTTCTTTTAATGCTATGTTATTGTTTTAAACAGCAATGGTGAACCTGAAAGACCATTGATAGTTCATGTCGGGCGACTTGGAGTCGAGAAAAGTTTGGATTTCCTGAAGAGGTAGGTAGTGCTACTCTGATCTTGCCACGTAAAAATAGATCGAATTTTTTGCCAGATATTCTTTTGGTAGAAATAAGAATAACATAGCGACTGATGTGTTAGAAACTATAATCCCTAATGTTTGCGAAGCATAAAACAAGACTTAAAATCTATTGGAATGTTTCCCAGTGCCTTGTGGTTGTAGTATAAAGTTGTCCTTCTTGTGGTCATTATATGCTTGTTAGTTCCATTGCATTCATTTATGTACGTATTTTCCTGCATTTGACCGTTGTTAGTACTTTGATTTAACAGCGTCATGGACAGACTTCCGGAAGCACGAATTGCTTTTATTGGAGACGGACCTTACAGGTATACACTGATACTTTGGAAATCTCAGTTTTTTAATACAAAAAGGACATCCAAGTTTACTTGTTGGAGCTCAAATCTCTTAGAGAAATCTGTCAGATTTTTCTTTTCTTCTCTTTTCTTTTTTTTTTTTCTCCCAAACCGATTTCCACTTTGATGAGAAACTGGAGAAGTTTTAACCCACAATGGACTTAGCATTGGAATTTCATTTTATAAATTATGCACTTTTCTTGGCAGAGAGGACCTGGAGAAAATGTTCGCTGGTATGCCTGCAGTATTCACCGGAATGCTAGGAGGTGAAGAGCTCTCTCAGGCTTACGCCAGCGGGGACGTTTTGCCATGCCTTCTGAATCCGAGACACTTGGGCTTGTTGTTTTAGAGGCTATGTCTTCCGGTCTTCCCGTGGTTGCTGTCCGTGCAGGTGGAATCCCAGACATAATTCCTGCAGATCAAGAGGGGAAGACCGGCTTTCTCTTTAGCCCCGGAGATCTCGATGACTGCTTAAGCAAATTACAACCACTGTTGCACAACCAGGAACTTAGGGAAACAGTTGGAAAAGCAGCACGTGAAGAGATGGAGAAGTACGACTGGAAGGCAGCGACTCGTAAGATACGCAACGAGCAATACAACGCTGCCATTTGGTTCTGGCGCAAGAAGAGGGCACAGCTGTTGAGGCCTTTTCAGTGGCTGACAAAACATATTTTCCCGCCATCTCCAGAAGTCGACTGCAGGTGAAAACAATACAATTCAATTCAGTTGTTTCGGTTGCTGCTTGTTTGTAAACTTGTTTCATAAGACTTGAAAGAAGTCTTTGGGGGATTTGCGTGTGATTGATTGTAATAGATTCATTTGCTGTATATAATGGGACCAATATTCTCATTTTTCTTCAAAAATTCAGTTCTTCCTTTCCATATGGTTATTACACCCGCTAGTAGAGATTGCATCCTCAAGCTTCTGCCTTAAACACACGATTTTCCAACTATTTATAGAAACGATAATTTAGCAAATTAAAATTACAAGGAAGCACTCTTATGATATGTTCAAGAATCAGTATCAATGGTTCATTCTGTTAAAAACAGACAATAAAAGATACCAATCTGATAATTTAGAAGATAATTCTAACTTTAGGTGGTACGTCAGTCGTACACCTACAAAAGGCATTTTGTTACTTAAGTTAGAAGGGTATTTGTGAAAAGTATTGGAATGTTGTATATGTGTGAAATGGTGAAATAGAGAGTTCTGCGGCACGTATACTGGTTAACTCGGATTACTTGGGTGCGTGTGCGTATCAAATTGTATATGCATGATTTGTAGTATCGTCCTTGCTCCCACTTGTTCATTCTCTGAGCTCAAGGCCGTGGCCTCTAGGTTTACCTGGAGCTTAGGTTGGTGTTGCCGTCCGCATCGTTTGGTGCTATCGAAGCCTGCCTCGAGCATAACATGTTGGGGTCTACCTGGAGTGCACAAAGGTCGCACCCGCATCCACGTCAAGCATAATCTGGCGTGAAGATCTACACCGAGCGCAAGGGGACATTGCAGTTTGCCTCAAGTCTAAAATAGCGTCGACAACTACCTAGCCAAACTCCTAACTCTTGTAACTGTAACGGTAGGACAGGTGGTGAGCGACAAATAATCGATGCGCAAGAATTGGCCAAACAGAAAGTTATTTGACTTATCATGAGCTATAATATTGATCAATATGTGTAGGCATGGCTATGAATCAAGTGGTAACTTTCTTGGCGCATTTCCCCTAGTGGTTCACGAGTGCAGCTGAATATTGGCTGGTTGAGATCGTTCTCATAGAGTTGATCATGGGGGTATATAACCCCCTTTGGGCGAAATGGTGTTTTGATTAAAAATAAAATTAAAATAATTAAAAAAAAAAAAAAGAAAAGAGTTTCAAAACCGAGACTTGAGATATCGCCTGGCAAATCCAAATAACGCTCTATCAACCTCAACCCGAATGTGGGAAGACCGTTTAGGATTTTTTTTTTTTTTTTTTTTTGGGTGTATTGGTGCACCTTAAACTTATTATAATGTTACAATTTACATTCCGAATTTTGAATTTTGACAATTTACGCCTTAAACTTACAAATCTATAATAATTTGCACCCCATTGATAAATAATATTGATTTTTAATGAAAATTGATACTTTACTTACATATAGATTATTAATTAACAAACATAAAAGCGATTATTTATGTCATGAATTAACAACTCATGTACAAATCACATATCAATTTCCTTTAAAAGATTAATATGAGTGTCAATATGGAGCAAATTGCTACATATTTATAAATTCAGGATATAAATTATCAAAATAAAAAGTTTATGGTGGAAACTGCAACTCTACTGTAAGTTTTGAGTGAAAAAGCCTTTTTGCAGACATGATGCACAAAAAGGAAAGAAGAATGGGCTTTTATAAATAATTCATGAGAGTAATAAACCAGTTTACTTAGAATCGATAATTAACCGAGCCCGGCAATGAAGTTTGCTTAGAACTCGATATGCTCGACGCTTAGTCAACAAATGGATGGGCCTCGTTAGAGCTATGAAGACTAAGCCCATTAGTTAAACCAGTGGAAAGAGAAGGCTCAATTTCATGTTTTGAACTTACACGATAATAGTCCTTTTGACAACAATAATTAGAGGTAGGATTGGGCCTCATGAGCTTCCATATTACGGACTTAAACAACAAGTTTTAAGATTAATAATTGTTGGGCATAGGATTTGGGCCTTAGGAGCCTAATTCCATATTATGAGCCCATGCAATAGAAATAGAGTGTAGATTGTTTTTAGCACAATTGAAAGACTTAAGGTAAAATATGCCATGATGAGAATAATGAAGATTGTAATAAACTGAATTGAACATACCAAATTACCCTTAGATTTTACCGATCCCTCTTTCGCCTTCACTCTTCCCCGAACCTCGTCTCTTTCTCCATCCAAACCCCTCTCTCTCTCCATCTTTCTCTGGTGATCCCCCTCTCCCCCACTACCCTCCGTCGCTCGATCCGCCCTCACACGACCTCCGTTGTAGGTTGCTCTCAGATCGAGCTTCGATCTTGTCCACAAGAGAGCTCGAGTCGTGGTCGCCTTCAGACTTCCTCCGAGATCTCTTCTCAGCATGGAAGCTACCTCACCGGAATGCTCGAGCTATTTCGCTCACGGGCCATGCCCTCATGCTGTCGCGGTGGTTGCGCGTAAGTGACATATCTTCATCGCAGGGCAAGGGAGATCTGTAGATCTCCCCTTCTTAAGCCACTTCAGTGGCAGTGCATGGAGATCTACAATCTCCCCTTGCGTCACTGCAGTGACAATGGTCTTTGCGCCCAGGGATCTGCAGATTTCCCCTCTCACCAATGTGGTGACAGCACAAAGATCCGATCTCGTCCGCTCGCGACCTGCGTCCACCTCAAACAAAATCTGGAGTGAAGATCTACACCGAGCGTGAGGGGACATTGCGGCTTGTGTCAAGTCTAAAACGGCATTGACAACTATCTAGCTCAAGCATAGCACGACGTGCCTAGCCAAAATCTAAACTCTTGTAACTGTAACAGTAGGACAAGTGGCGAGCGACAAATAATTGATGCGCAAGAATTGGCCAAACAGAAAGTTAATTGACTTGTCATGAGCTATAATATTGATCAATATGTGTAGGCATGGCTATGAATCAAGTGGTAACTTTCTTGGTGCATTCCCCCTAGTGGTTCAGTGCAGCTGAATATTTGCTGGTTGAGGTTGTTCTCATAAAGTCAATCATGGGGGTTATGTAAACCCCTTTGAGCGAAATGGTGTTTTTGATTTTTTTTAAAAAAAAAAAAAAAAAAAAAACAAACAAAAACAAAACAAAACAAAAAAACCAAAAAAAAAAAAAAAAAAAAGTTTCAAAACCGAGACTTGAGATATCTACTGGCAAATCCAAGTAACGCTCTATCAACCTCAACCCGAACGTAGGAAGACCATTTAAGAAAAAATGATAATTTTTGCATGGGAAATTATAGTATATAGCATATTTCATAGGTATCAATGAAGTTCATAGCATGTTTTCTTAATTGTAATAAATTATAATATATTTTTCTTTTTATTTTAAAAATAAATATGATATTTTCAATTTTACCCTCCTCACTCTTTTCCAGACTTCAACTCACACAATCTCTCTCCTTCCGTCTCCGTCTCCGTCTCCCTCCCTCCAGTCACCAATGGTGCCGCGTCGGAGGACATCGTGATGACGGCGGCAAGATCAGATCGCAACGGTGACAGCGGCGAATAGATGCTGGCGATCACCTTACCCCGATTCGACTTCACCGTCGGAGCCACCGTCACAGGCAACGGGTTTGGTTTGTTGGGCTGGGCTAGATCGTGATTCTGGCCGTCGCTACTGATAGGATTTCTAGTAGTCGTGCCATCGACGATCTCGATTTCGTCCTGATTCTTTACATCGTCGTGATTCCTGCCGTCGTGGAGCTCCATCCAGGCAAATTCGGCATGATTTCTCCGTGACTGCCGCGAATCCCGCCGTCACGAGCCTCCGTTCAGGGGACCATTGTCGCGCCTGCAACGAGGCCGGAGTTGCATATTGACGGCGACGGCGAGATCTACCTGTGGGAGGAGATCTGGGAGAGGAAGAGCCAATGTCAAATCTGAGAGAAAAGGAGAGTCAGGGCATTTTGGGAATTTTGTTATAACTAAAATTAAACATATGCTGTTTTTTTCACTCACAAAAAATTTATAGTATTATTCTCCATTTCATAGATGAAGCCTTCATTTGGTGTTATGATTACGATTGGAGTTGAAATTTTTAAGTTAGAATTTATTGATTTTTTAAAATTAATTATAATTTTATTAATTTTTTAAAAAAAGATAAAAACTAGATAAAATTTTAAATTTGAATTGAATTATCAATTGGAATTGAAATATGCTATTTCCCTCTCCCATTTTTGCACACATAATGTACAAAAAGGAAAGAAAAATGGGCTTTTATAATAAATCATGAGTAATAAACTAGTTTACTTAAATCGATAAATAACCGAGCCCGACAAGACTCAAAGTTATTTCAAGAGTTCACATAGAACTCGATAAACCCGATGCTTAGTCAACAAATGGATTGGGCCTCGTTAGAAGTATGAAGAATAAGCCCATTAGTTAAACCAGTGGAAAGAGAAGGCTCAATTCCATGTTATGAACTTATTTGAAAATAGGTCTTTTGACAACAACTAGTTGAAAAACGTTCTCAGCACTTCTTGTGCCTATCAGATTCTCTATAAATGTGATTAAAGAACTTTTGAGTTGAGTTTTATTTGCATTTTTAAGTTGATTTTTTGTTGTATTTTTATTTTATTTTTGGGAAATCTAGAAGTTCAATTTGAAAGTTTGACAATTTGTTACTGTGAATCATGAACGTTAAAGTATTTACAAGCTTATGTCTATTAACAACATACTAAAACTCAATTAAAAAAAAAAAACGATGATGTATTGAAACTTGATTAAATGGATAGCATTTTGTTTTACTGGAGAAAATAGATAGCATTTAATCTCAGCTAAATTAAGAAATTTAAGGAAACAAAAATACTCAACAACAACCTCTGATCAATTATATTAAATCATATAAACACATTAATATGATAGAACATTTCCAATGCAATATTAAAAGGTTGTGCCAATAGTAAATTTTTACAATTAGGTAAAAAAAAATACTATCCAATAATGTTATATTAATATCAAATTTACCACATGCTAAATTATATGACAAATATAGCCCAAAACTCCAATGCTCTAACTTTGGTGAGTTGTAGTCCTTATTCGTCGGTATTGTGTTCCTTTTCATCTACAATCTTTATAAAAAATGATATCTTATAAAAAAGAACTCTTAGTTAATCTTAAGTACAAATCAAACATTAGGGGTAAAAAAAAATAATAAAAATTAATCTAGACAAAGAACCCAACGAGAAAAAAACATTAAATATATATATATATCCATACACTAGAGCAAATATATATATATATATATATAAGAAACCATGTTAAAAATATATATAAGAAACTATGTAAAAAACAAAAACAAAAACAACAACAACAACACACAGAGTATAAAATGTGACAAACATGTACTTCTCCAGCACTACTTATGTTTTTTGACAAGCCTTTCTTACCATTCTTTGTTGTCTACCATGAATGTATAAACCCTATGTTGATTACAAATCCTTAAGCAAAACTCTGCAAAAACAAAATCTATATTGAAGAGATTGGGGGGCATAAGGATTAGGGATTGAAGATTTCGTATTGAGAAGACTTACTCTGAAGAAGAAGAGAAGGGGATAAAGAGGAAGAGCAAAAGGGAAGAAACAAAAACCCAAGAACAAAAAAAAGAGAGAGAGAACGAGGAAGAACTTGCAGAAGTCGCATAGGTGGGAGAAAAGAAGATGAAAGAATGGAAAAAATGGGTAATGGCCACAAAAGCCATGGGCTTAGGAGAAAGATAAAGAAGGGAAAAAAAAAAAGAAAAAAAAAAAAAGAAAACCATAGGATGACACATGGCGAAATGAGAAAAAAAACACATCGACTCTTTTATATATAATTAAGATTAAGATAATTAGAGGTAGGATTAGGCCTCGTAAGCTTTCATGGACTTAAACAATTAGCCTTAAAATTAATAATCGTTGGCATACAATTTGGGCCTTAGGGGTCCAATTCGATATTATGAGCCTAAAAGAACAGAGATAATTAGGCCACATGCAATAAAAATATAGTGTAGATCATTTTTAGCACAACTAAAAAACATATGGTAAAATATGCCATGATGACAATAATGAGGATGTTAATAAATTGAATTGAACATACCAAATTACCCTTAGATTTTACCAATCCCTCTTTCGCCGTCACTCTTCCCTGAACCTCATCTCTTTCTCCATCCAAACCCCTCTCTTCCTCTCTCTTTTGCTCCGGCCCATCTCCCCATTACCCTCTGTCACTCGATCTGCCATCACGTGACCTCCGTTGTACGTTGCTTTTAGATCGAGCTTCGATCTCCTCCACAAAAGAGCTTGAGTCATGGTCGCCTTCAGATCTCTTCTCACCGGAATGCTCGAGCTATTTCCCTCACGGGCCATGCCCTCATGCTGTCGCTGTGGTTGCACGTAAGTGACATATCTTCATCGCAAGGCAAGGGAGATCTGTAGATCTCCCCATCTTAAGCCGCTTCAATGGCCGCGCATGGAGATCTGCAAATCTCCCCTTAAGTCACTGTGGTGGCAATGGTCTTTGTGCCCTGGGATCAGTAGATTTCCCCTCTCACCAATGTGGTGACCGTATAAAGATCCGATCTCCTCCACTCGTGACTGTGGCCGTGTGGAGAAGATCCGAGTGTGAGTTGTGGCAATGGAGCGAAGGCGATCTCCTGAAAATTGTCCTAAACTTTTTTCTTTTTTTTTTTCTTTCTGATTATGTTTTACCCCCTTCATTTTAATGCATGTTTGATAGTTTTGTTTGCTTCTATGACTTGCAGTTATTTTTGTATTTTTTTTAAGGCGGGTCATCAGTTAATGATACGTTGATATCCTACTAGCGAAGGTGGTTATAAATCGATCATCAATTGGTATCATGCCAACGGGTGGTTATTGGTAACTAGTTTGTATTCTACCGGAAGGGGTGGTTATTGATGGGTAACTAGTCGATATCTTACTTACGAAGGCGGTTATCAATTGGTAACTGATTAACGCCCAAGATGCACGCGCAAAGCGATCGGTTGCCGATTGTAGTACAGATCGAGCGGTCGTATCCACAAAGAGGCGACAACAAAAACGAATAATGTTAGTACAATTAAACGTTAAAAAGGCAAGGAAATAAAATAATGAAAAATGAAGATATTTTGGAGGATTTTTGTGATAGAGAAAATAAACAAATATGAAAAAAGATAAAATTTATGTAGAGAAAAATTCAATAATAAATTAGGTAAGGTGTCGTGAATCCTTCATATGCTTTATTCTCCAATTTGAATCTAATCTTCGATTTATGACTCAATTGTACGCTTCACATCCCAAATGAACAACTGGAAAATATGGAATTAAATAACAATAAAAATAACAAAAGTGTTTCGGTGGATTAAATCTCTATGTTGAAACCAATCAGATTTATTGTTATAAGTTATCCAAAATCAATAAAATACTGTTTTTAGCAAATTGCAGTACAAGACAACTCATAAAATAAATCTTTGTCAAAACAGAATGTGACAATATTACATAAACAAAGCATGACTGAATTTATATGAAGATTGACACAAAATATTTTGAATATAAAAATGAGATGAAAAAAATTAAATCCCTTTACAAACCAAAACAAAATCAAACTCAAATTAGATTATTTCACACACGAGATCATCATTAGCCTCATCAAAATGTCTAACCTAGCTTACAATTCATCTCGCAAAATTCTAAAAAGAAAACATGAGATGAAAACGCAAGGAGAATAAAATCACATTCCAAACTCAGCCAAAAAATGGTGAGAAAAACGTTTGTATGCTTGCTACAACAGCCTTGCCTTTATAAGCCTCAATGTCCAGTATCTAAAGAGAGATTTTTGGCCTAAAAATCATGTTGTCAAGCTGGTAAATTGAGTGGAGACTCGCAGAAAACCAGCTAGAGGAGATGGATGGCTTGGGCTGGATCTGGCACAAGATTTGTGCGGGCTTGGCTGAGAACACGGCCTGAAACTCTCGCGGGCTTGGAAGGACTGGGCTGGAGCTAGCATCACGCATGTGGGGGAAGGAGCTACAGTAATGAATGTGGTAGCTACACCTGTGGAAGAAAGGAAAGAAAAAAAGGAAAAGGAAAAAGAAAAAGAAAAGGAAAAAAAAAAAAAAAGGAAACAAAGAAAAAAAATAAATATAATAAAATAAACCTAGAGAAAGAGATTATGAGTTAAAATTAAATATTTCTAAAATAAATTTTTTTGAATTAAAATGATGAAAAATATCTAATATAAATTTAAATTACTTTATAAATGACTTGAACATAATTGCATTTTTGTGTACTTATCACAACCCCCAACTAGCTTATTGCTAGTCTCTAGCAATTCAAGTGAAAAAAAATCATGTTATGGTGAATAAGATCGAGTCAACCTTGCAAAGCTATCAAAATACTTCAAACAAAGTCTTAATGATAAATCAAAAGATGCTATCAGAGATTATTTCAGTCATAACTCAGAGGTGTATGTGTGTGCTCCAAACCAAAACAGTCTTCCCACAAACCAAAACACACTTAGCTTTGAAAATTCACCAAGTAAAAGTCTCAACTCCATTGTCCTTACGGGTGTTGGAAATATTTTTGTGTAAAGTCTTTCTCTCATGGAGTTGGAAATGAATCGGAATCACTCAATTATGAGATAGGTTGTTTAAGACAAGTAGATAACAGACATTGATCAAAAGATAGATGAGCCTACTCTTTAGAACATTCCACCATTCTTACCACAATCAGCTTTCGGGATTTCATCACAGTCGAAAGAAAACTAACAACTTATTAAATAAACAAAGAGAAAATACAACAAAAATAACAAAAATTAGCACCATTACCTTTTCTTTTTCTTTTTTTTTTTTGTTTGTGTTTTTTGTTTTTTGTTTTTTGTTTTGTTTTTGTTTGTTTGTTTTTGTTTTATTTTTGTTTTTGTTTTTGTTTTGTTTTGCTAATATACACAAGATCACTATCAACTATTCATAAAAGAGATCTAAATATTACAATGAAAAAGTCCCTATCCAACCAAAAATCATTCCTCAAGCAATTGTACCAATCATACCACAAACCTTGTAATATTATTCTAAACGGTGATTAAAACCTACTCTTAAGATCAATGAACATTCAAAACTTGTTTTCTCTACATTCACAACTCACAAAAAAATGAAATACTTGAACTTGAGAATTCTCTCAACTAAAGTGCATTTACAACTATCTTACCACAAGGTTTGGTGAAGTTCACAAGTACTCTAAAGTTATTCCTTAGTAACCAATAATAGCACAATTGACTCAAACAATACCCTAAAATCATGTTAAGACAACTGCAAAATTTTTGACTCAAAATTATTCACACAAACACAAATTCCTTATGCATGAATATGCATACCACCCCTAACCGAAATCAGACAGTGTCCTCAATGTCATAGGATGCATGCAATAGAAAATAACATGGATAGAAAACACATGGGTGACACGTGGTTCAAGCAAGCTGGGGTGATCCTTAAAAACACACAAAATATTAGAGAAAACACAACAAACAAATAAAATAATTTAAGTAAAATAACAGAAACCAAAATTGAAATATGGTACAAGGGAAGGGTGCTGCTTACTACTTAGGATTGAAAGACCAGGTTATGAAGGATAATCTCCTCAACCTGACTTACCTATTCTACATAGTTTTTCAGTCGCTGGCCTTTGACCCTTACTATCCTTCCATCATTTGGATCCTCGATCTCAATAGCACCATTGGGAAAGACTCTTTTGACTACAAATGGACCAGTCCATCGCGACCTCAACTTACTGGGGTGGAGATGCAGACGGGAGTCATAAAGATGAACCCTCTGGTTTTGCTCAAAGTTCTTTCTCAAGATCTATTTGTTGTAAGTAGTTTTCATCTTTGCCTTGTAGATCCTAGAGTTGTCATACGCATCATTCCTTAACTCCTCGATTTTGGACAGCTGAAGCTTTCGTCGAATACCTGCAGTACTGAGATCAAAGTTAAGGACTTTGACAGCCCAATAAGCCTTATGTTCAAGTTCTGCAGGCAAATGACAGGCTTTTCCAAAAACAAGCCTATAGGGAGACATCCCAAGGGTGGTTTTGTAAGCAGTGCGGTATGTCCAACGTGCATCAGAAAGGCGCAAATACCAATCTTTGCAGTTCGGTTTTATCATCTTATCCAAGATTTGCTTGATCTCTCTGTTTGCTAGCTCAGCTTGGCCGTTTGTTTGTGGGTGATAAGCAGTCAAAACTTTGTGGATCACACCGTATTTGCGCATCAGGGCCTCGAAAAAATGATTGCAGAAATGTGTGCCTTGATCACGGATGATAGCGCGGGGTGTACCAAACCGAGATAACACGTTTTCCTTTAAAAACTTCACAACATTCGCGTTATCGTTGTTGCGGCATGCAACGACTTCCACCCATTTAGACACATAGTCCACTGCAACCAAGATGTAGAGGAAACCAAAAAAAGATGGAAATAGTCCCATCAAATCTATCCCCAAACAATCAAATATCTCTATCACGAGAATTAGGTTCAAAGGCATCATATGGCATTGAGACAAAGCACCTACCTTTTGACACCTATCATAGGCATGACAAAATGAATTTGTGTCCTTGAACAAGGTAGGCCAATAGAGCCCGCATTGCAAGATTTTTGCGGCAGTCTTCTTCACAGAAAAATGACCACCATAAGCTTCATTGTGACAAAAGTTCAAGACATTAGTAACCTCATCTTCTGGAATGCATCGTTTCATGATCTGGTCGGGACAGTATTTGTAAAGGTATAGATCATCCCAGTAGAAGTTACAAATCTCGATCAAGAATTTATGTTTGTCTTGAACACTCCAAGCGGAAGGAATTTCACCAGTTGCTAAGTAGTTGACGATGTGAGCGTATCCAGGTAGCTTGGAGACAACAAACAGATGTTCATCGGGGAAGTCATCTCAGATGGCAGGACCGTCGGCAGGGTCAATAAATTCAAGTCGAGAGAGGTGGTCTACCATAACGTTTTTGACTCCTTTCTTGTCCTTGATTGTGATATCAAATTCTTGCAACAACAGGATCCACCTCATCAATCGCGCCTTGGCATCCTTTGTGGAAAGAAGATACTTAAGGGCTTAATTCCTTGATTTCAGACAGCTGAAGCTTTCTTTGGATACCTACAGTACTGAGATCAAAGTTAAGGGCTTTGATAGCCCAATAAGCCTTATGTTCAAGTTCTATATGTAAATGACAGGCTTTTTCAAAAACAAGCCTATAGGGAGACATCCCAAGGGTAGTTTTGTAAGCAGTGCGATATGCCCAAAGTGCATCAGAAATGCGCAAAGACCAATCTTTGCGGTTTGGTTTTACCGTTTTCTCCAAGATTTGCTTGATCTCTCGGTTTTCCAACTCAGCTTGGCCGTTTGTTTATGGGTGATAAGCAGTCGAAACTTTGTGGATCACACCGTATTTGCGCATCAGGGCCTTAAAAAAATGATTGCAGAAATGTGTGCCTTGATCACTGATGATAGCGCGGGGCGTGCCAAACCGAGTTAATACGTTTTCCTTTAAAAACTTCACAACACTCGCGTTATCGTTGTTGCGGCATGAAACGGCTTCCACCCATTTAGACACATAGTCCATTGCAAGCAGGATGTAGAGGAAACCAAAAGAAGATGGAAATGGTCCCATGCAATCTATCCCCCAACAATCCAATATCTCTATAATGAGAATTAGGTTCAAAGGCATCATATGGCGTTGAGACAGAGCACCTAACTTTTGGCACATATCGTAGGCACAACATAATAAATTTGTGTCCTTGAACAAGGTAGGCCAATAGAGACCGCATTGCAAGATTTTTGCGACAATCTTCTTCACAGAAAAATGACAACCACAAGCTTCATTGTGACAAAAATTCAGGACATTAGTAACCTCATCTTTTGCAATGCATCGTCTTATGATCTGGTTAGGACAATATTTGTAAAGGTATGGATCATCCATGTATAAGTTACAAATCTTGACCAAGATTTTCCGTTTATCTTGAGCACTCCATGCGGTAGGAATTTCACCAGTTGCCAAGTAGTTGATGATGTGAGCGTACCAAGGTAGCTTAGTGAGAGCAAACAGATGTTAATCGGGGAAGTCATCTCGGATGGCAGGACCATCGGCAGGGTCACTAAATTCAAGTCGAGAGAGGTGGTCTGCCGCAAATTTTTCGACTCCTTTCTTGCCCTTGATTGTGATATCAAATTCCTGCAACAACAGGATCCACCTAATCAATCGCGCCTTGGCATCCTTTTCGGAAAGAAGATACTTAAGGGCTGCATGATCTGTGAAGATGGTGATTGGGGATCCAATCAGGTATGCACGGAACTTGTCGAGAGCGAACACTACATCAAGCAACTCTTTTTCAGTAGTTGAGTAGTTCATTTGAGCACTATTTAGAGTTCTAGTTGTGCGGTATAAAACAAAAGGCTTCCCCTCCCTTCGTTGTTCAAGGACGGCCCCCACAACACAATTACTTGCATCACACATGATTTCGAAAGGAAGGCTCCAATCTGGTGGTTGTATGATAGGTGCAGAAGTTAGTTTTGCTACAAGTGTTCGGAAGGACTCCTCATACTTTTGTGTCCATGTGAACATGGCGTCTTTGGCTAGGAGGTCGCATAGCAATCGGGAAATCTCTGAAAAGTTTTGAATGAACCTCCTATAAGAGCCAGCATGCCCAAGAAAAGACCTGATATCTTTGATAGTTTTTGGGGTAGGCAATTTAGAGATAAAATCAATCTTAGATTGATCAACCTCAATTCCTCTTTTAGAAATGATGTGCCCCAAAACTATTCCATTCGGTACCATGAACTGACACTACTTCCAGTTGAGAACGAGACCTTTCTCTTCACATCTTGTCAAAACAGCTTCCAAGTTGAGTAGACATGTGTCGAAAGAATCACCGAAGACTGTCAAATCATCCATGAATATTTCCATATATTTCTCGATCATGTCACTGAAAATACTCATCATGCATCTTTGAAATGTAGCTGGTGCGTTATACAGTCTAAATGGCATTCGCCGAAAGGCATAAGTACCAAACGGACACGTGAACGTAGTTTTATCCTGATCTTATAGTGCAATCTCTATCTGATAGTATCCAGAATAGCCATAGAGAAAGTAATAGAAAGGATGACCAGCTACACATTCCAGGATTTGGTCAATGAATGGAAGTGGTAAATGGTCTTTGAGAGTGGCAGCATTAAGCTTTCGATAATCAATGCACAAGCGCTAACCCTTCACGATCTTTGTGGGGACGAGTATCCCTTTCTCATTTTCCATCACAGTTACCCCCAATTTTTTTGGAACTACCTAAGTTGGGCTAACCCATTTGCTGTCGGCAATGGGGGTAAATGATAACGGCATCCAACAGCTTTAGAACTTCATTCTTGACGACCTCTTTCATTGTTGGGTTGAGATTTCTTTGCGGGTCTCTTCGAGGGTTAGCCCCGTCTTCCAAATGAATCCGATGGGAGTATATTAACGGGCAGATACCTTTTATGTCGGCAATTGTCCATCCTAATACAGCTTTGTGTTCACTAAGCATGGCAATTAGTCGTTGCTCTTGTGAGGCATCGAGTTTAGATGAAATGATGACGGGAAAGGTGTCACCAGCTCCATGGAATGCATGTTTAAGACCCTCAGGCAATTGAACTAGCTTGACTTGGGGGGTTTCTTCGGTGGATGGTTTCGGCTTGATTCTCTCCTTCGGAAGTTCTTCAAAATGTGGTTGCCAAAACCCAGTTCCTCTGTCTTGTGAGCTTTTTGAAATGGCAGAGACATTGGTAAACACAACAGGGCCGGAACAATCATAATTAGAATCTTGGAGGAGGTCTTCTAGCTTTTCAGAATTTTTTTGCAAGTCGACCTCTTTTTGGACGAGTGTGTCAATCACAAAAGTTTGGTAATACTCGTCATCATCACGTGGTTGCTTCCCGATGTGAAAAATGTTCACTTTGATAGTCATGTTCCCAAATGAAATCTTCATAAGACAATTCTTACAGTTGATGAGGGCGTTGGCTGTGTCAAGGAACGGTCTTCCCAGTATGATGGGACTCTTAGACTCCATGTTTACCACAGAATGAGTATCCAAAACTAGAAAGTCCATGGGGTAATATAATTTATCAATTTGCAACAAAATATCTTCCACTATCCCACGTGGCTTCGTGATGGACCGGTCAGCCAATTGCAGAACCACATGAGTGGGCTTAATCTCGCCAAGTCCCAGTTACGAGTAGACAGAATAAGGCATGAGATTGATGCTTGTTCCTAGATCCAACAATGCTTGGCCGAATTCATGTGTCCCAATGTGACAGGTGATTGTAGGGCAGCCAGGATCTTTATACTTAGGCGGTGTCTTTTGCTTGATCACCGCGCTCACCTACTCCGTCAAGAATGTAGTTTTTTTGACATGACGTTCCTTTTCATGGTGCAGAGATCCTTGATAACCTTGACATAAGCCTGTATTTGCTTGATCACATGCAACAAGGGAAGGTTTATTTTCACTTGTTTCAAATGTTCCAGGATCTCACCATGATTTTTCGGTACTTTCCCTGTTGAACAGAGAGCTTGTGGAAAGGGCACTTGTACCGGAATGCTTTTTTTCAGCTTCCTTTGTAGGAAGTTCTTCTTGGGAAGTAGCGACACCAGTGGTGGTGCTAGGTGGTTCTCCTTAAATCATGCTACTTCAAGTCATGATGGCATTGACCTCCTTGATATTTTGAGCATTGGAAGTGGAGGTTTGTCCCAAAAGTTATCCCACTGGAATGGATTGTGCCTGTGATGGGAGTTTTCCACATTCTTGAATGGCAAAGGCATTGGTCAGCTTGGAGATTTGGCTTTTGATTTCTTTGTTCTCTTCTACCATTTGCGTGAAGATTGCTTCGAACTTTCATTTCATCTTATTTTGTGTCTCTATAAATGCTTCTAAGGTGTCCTCGAAAGAGCTCCTAATTGGTTGCGTGTTTTGCTAAGGTGCAGAAATCACTCTTGGTGGCTGTTGGTCAGATCTCCATTGGCTCCCCGATTATTGTGCTTGCTAGTTTGAATCTCTCCAACTGAAGTTCGGGTGGTTTCTCCAGCTAGGATTGTAAGTTTCAGATAAGGGTGCATAAGGTTTCTTGTATGTCCTTAAGGCGTTACACTGTTCCTTGTACACCCCTCGCATTTCACTATAAATAGGACAATTCTAAGCTTGATGGTCCAGCCCTCTACAAATGAAGCACATGTCATGTGATTCAACCTTTGCAACCATGTGGATTCATGTATTATCTTTGGTCTTGATGGCCTCGATTTGAATTGTCAAAGCTTCGACTTGGGCTTTGAGGTTGTCCTTTTCCCTTAGATGATAGACCCTAACTAGTCGGGACTTGCAGGTGCTATCAAAAGCACTCGGTCCAGTCCACATGTGGGATTTTTTTGGCTAAATCGTTCAAGTACTCAATAGCTTCGTCAGGATCTTTATGTAGGAACTCCCCGTTGCACATCATTTCCATGAACTGGCACTCCTGGATTGTGAGTCCTTCGTAAAAGTAGTTGACCAAGCACTAACTCTCGTACCCATGGTGGGGACATAGATTTAACAAATCCTTAAACCGTTCCCAGGCTTGATAAAGAGTCTTATTGTCCTTCTGGGTAAAGGTTGAGATTTATCTTTTGAGACCGTTAGTCTTGTGATGTGGGAAGTATTTGTTAAAGAATGCAATTGTCATTTCTTCCCATGATCCAATCGACCTAGGTCACAAAGAATACAACCAACTTTTGGCCTTGTCCTTAAAAGAGAAGGGGAAAAACTTCAATCTCACAGAATCAGCGACCTCAACACAGCTGTGGAATGTGGCCACTACTTCTTCGAATTCTCGAATATGCACGTAAGGGTTATCGCTTTCTAACCCGTGAAAGGTTGGCAACAGTTGGATCATGCCTGGCTTGAAGTCCCATTGCGGCATATTCGACAGAAACATGATGCATGATGGGGTGGATGTTCGCGTGGGATGAAGATAGTCCTCCAATGTCCCTTGTGGATTGTCTTCGTGTTGCGCCATTGCTATCGGATTGTGACAGATAGTTGCTAACGATGAAGTCGGAGAAGAGGGGGTAGAAGATGAATTAGAAAAGGTTTCACTAGGGGTTTCTAGATCTGGCCTTCTTGTGAATCTCCCAAGTTCATCTCTATATCGATGCTTTCACCCATGCATTTTTTTTAACTTCACGATTTCAGCTTGGTAACAACAAACGCGTAATTACAGTGAATAATATTGTATAAGAATGCTCCTAGGAAAAATTGGTGGGGCGAGTACTCCTTAAAAACCAGCCTCCTAGACAGAACTTCTTTAGATTCAATGTCTTCACGGAACTTCACAATGTTCCCAAACTAATTTTTAGAAGTATTTAAGTTTTATGCTAATTTATGGTATACGAATGGAACTTAAACTAAGGCAAAAAGCCTAAAAAATAGCCTAAATTATTAGCCTAATAAAAAAAAAAAACTAAGTTGAAACGAACAACCAAAAAATATGGAGTTAAATATCAATAAAAATTATAAAAGTGTTTCAATGGATTAAATCTCTAAGTTGAAACCAATCGAATTAATCGTTATAAGTTATCCAAAATTGACACAGTACTGTTTTTAGCAAATTGTAATAAAAGACAACTCATAAAACAAATCTTTGTCAAAATAGAATGTAACAATATTACATAAACAAAGCATGACTGAATTTATATAAAAGATTTAAATTATTTTGAATAGAAAAATGAGTTGAAGAAATTAAATCCACTAAAATATATAATCTTTACAAACTAAAACAAAATCAAACTCAAAGTGGATTGTTTCACACATGAGATCATCACTAGCCTCACTAAAATGTCTAACCTAGCTTACAATTCATCTCACAAAATTCTAAAAAGAAAACATGAGATGAAAATGCAAGGAGAATAAAACCACACTCTAAACTCAGCCAAAAAAAGGTCAGAAAAACGTTTTAATGCTTGTTGCACAGCCTTGCTTTTATAAGCCTCAATGTCCAGCATCTAAAGAGAGATTTTCGGCCTAAAAATCATGTTGTCAAGCTGGTAAATCGAGTGGAGACTCGCAGAAAACCAGTTGGAGGAGATGAATAGCTTGGGCTGGAGTTGGCACAAGATTTGCACGGGCTTGGCTAAGAACATGGCCCGAAACTCTTGCGGGCTTGGAAGGTCTGGGCTGGTGCTAGCATCACGCGCGTGGGGAAGGAGCTACAGTAATGAATGTGGTAGCTACACCTGCGGAAGAAAGGAAAGGAAAAAAAAAGTAAAAGGAAAAGGAAAAAGAAAAAGGAAAGAAAGAAAGAAAAATATAATAAAATAAACTCTAGACAAAGAGATTATGAGTTAAAAATAAATATTTCTAAAATTAATTATTTTGAATTAAAATGATGAAAAATATCTAATTTAAATTTAAATTACTTAATAAATAACTTGAACATTATTGTATTTTTGTGCACTTATTAGTAACCAACTGGTAGCGGTAGTTACCAGACGGTATCATCATCGATATCGAATGGTAACCAATCGGTGACCATCAGCTAGCGGGTATCATCGTTGATACCGATTGGTATAATCTTGGATACTATTATAACTTATGGGTATAATTGATATTTTAGAATAAGAAAATAATATCTGATGTCATGTTTTGACATCGTTTGCACCATTTTTTTCTGTGGTAAATATCAATTCATGGAATAAATCTATGGCATTTCTCAGAATTCCCCAAGGATATATGTTCTTAAGTTTTAGGCCCAATATTTATTTCATGCACCCAATATGAAATCCATCAACCTATAAGCTTTTAATTAAATTTAAATAATTAATAATAAGAAATTAATTAATGATGGTTTAGTAATTTAAGATAATTAATAATAAAAAACGGTTAATTAATTTAAGACAATTAATAAATATAAAATTAATTAACATGATTAATTAAATTTAAATATGTAAGAATAGAGGAGCACCTAGTGTATCACACTTCTTGATAACGAGCCTTGTGATAAGAGATAAAATGTTTAAAAAAGAACGTCAACTCACATTCAACCTTGATATTTTCTTATAAGGAATTTATCAATGACAAGCATTGGTAGGGGAATTTAAACCTGATCAAGATAAGTTCAAACGTCACCTATAATATGAAGTTAAAATTTTCAATATCTTTTAAAGTCATGTCATATCATTATGCATACTTATTTGATACGCATGATGATAAACTTACGACAACTAAAATAGACTAGATTTAAGTTGAGGATATTACCGATTCTCAACTTAGGTGAAGATTAGGGTCTACATTTAGGTGAGATCATCAAGACCGTTTGTCAAGACCAAGATTGAGCGTGGGTAGCTCTCTCAGTCTTTTCTCTATGGTCGCACGACATATGACCATTAAGGCCTGTAGTACAGAATAACAAGTTCATAAGTAAACGTGAATGAAATTTTTATGCTTATTTATGTGCTCATGTATATATGCATTTTGTGAAAATGTTTTGTGAGGTTATCCTTGCTGTAGATTTCAGTACACTAGCCGACCACATGTGGTAATTATATACTCTTTTTCCCTTTTTGCTTTTTTTTTTCCACATGGTTTTGGCTAGACGGCTTCTAATGAGGCGTAATTGTAGCTTACTCTCAATATGATAGTTATGACTTGACTCTATGAGACTAGCTTCCGGCTTATGTTTCACTTTCTTTTTTCTTTTTTCTTTTTTTCCTTTCTCATGTTGTTTTCTTTTTCCCATTTAATGCTTGACTTATATTGTATTTTTATTCTTTTTAATAATTTTGAGTTGGTGAGTTGGTAGAGGACGGGTATTTCAAGCAAGTGCCAACATAATTGGGATATACTTTAATTACCTGATAGTTATCTCCTCTCTCAGTTAAAATTTATTTTTTGGAACTTATTGAGTGAAAGCACTTTAAGTTTCTTCACACTTTTAGTGAAGATTAGGGTCCACATTTAGTTGAGATCATCATGACTGTTAGCCAAGACCGATGTTGAGTTTGCGTGAGTAGCTCTCTCATTCTTTTTTCTATGGTTGCGCGACGTATGACCATTAAGGCCTGTAGTACAGAATAACAAGTTCATAAGTAAACGTGAATTAAATTTTTATGCTTATTTATATACATATGTGTATATGCATTTTGTGAAAATATTTTGTGAGGTTATCATTTCTATAGATTTTCAATACACTAGCTGACCGCCTGGGGTGATTGTATACTCTTTTACCCCTTATTTTTCACATGGTTTTGGCTAGACAGTGTTTAATAAAGTGTAATTGTAATTTACTCTAAAGATGATAATTATGGCTTGACTTTATGTGACTGGTTTCTGGCTTATGTTTCACTTTTTTTTTCCTTTCTCATGATGTTTTCTTTTTCCCCTTTAATACTTGACTTTATTGTATTTTTTTTATTCTTTTTAATAATTTTGAGTTCATGAGTTGATAGAGGACAAATATTTCAAGCAGGTACCAACATAATTGAGGTATGCTTAAATTATCTGATACTAATTATCTCCTCAGTTTAAAAAAATTAGACTTATTGAGTGAAAGCTAATTAAGTTTCTTCACACTGTAGGTAGTTGTGCAAAGAGGCTAGTATAGTTGCTTTATGGGTTGGGTGCAGTGATGTGACATGTGCGAGGACAGAACATGAATATTGTTGTAGTTATTCGGTTTTTGAATTAAATTTTAACGCATGGTGTTTAATAAAGTAATATAATACTACTACATGCAAGTACCTTTTTGTAAGGTAATGCCAAACCGTACGATAGGGTAGTACAGTTTTAAATAAGTACTGTTTTATAAGACTGAATATATTTACAGTTCTAATTATATGATTATGAATATCATACTAATATGATTATTTGTAGATGGTTTTTTTTATTTGTGTGTAAACAAATATTTCGCATATTGTAAAGTTCAACTTTCAAGAAAAGTCAGTTTAGATGATAGCTTGAATAGTTGGGTCACCATAGGCAAAGGAATTGGGTAGAGAAAGGTTGAGAGAGTTTGATGAGTGTGTAATTTTGAAGTTGCTAGTGAATTTATTCTTTTCGTAGACGCAAACAATTTTATCAAAATTTGTTGATTTGTGTCTTCTTTTTATTTCTGTTTGAGCTATTTTTCTACTAAGGTTTTGGATGTAATGTCAACAATGTCTACCTGAAGTGTATAATTGATAATTACACAAAAATGCACTTGTGTTCATGTCAATTATTAAGTAATTTAACTATAAATTAGATATTTCCATCATTTTTATTCAAAATAATTTATTTTGAAAATTTTTAATCTTGATTCATTTTATTTAATAATCTATTTGTTTTGAGTTTATTTTATTTGCCTTTACTTTCTCTTTCATTTTATTTTTATTTTTCTTTTTCCTGTTTCTTTTTCCCCTTATTCCTTTCTTGCGCTGGTACAGCTCTCCCCTGCGTGCGTGAGATTTGCGCTTCCGTAAATCCAGCCCTCCACCCGAATCTGGGCTCACATTTCCAGGCCCAGCGCCTCTCCTGCTTCTGGCCCACCTCTCTAAAATCCATCTCCGGCTATTAGTGCGCATCCGAGCAGTTTACCAGCCCTTGTGGCTGATTTCTTGGGCCGAATCTTGCACGAGCTTGTCGGGCATGAAGCCTATAAAAGCAAGGCTCTTCTGCAAGTTTCCAGGACGTTTTTGCTTAGTCTTTTGCTAAGTTTTGAGAGTTTTTCTTGTATTTTCGTGTAATGTTTTCTTTTTAAAATTTTGTGAGATAAATTACAAGTTAAGCTAGATATTTGGTGAGGCTAATGATGAATTTGTATGTTTAGTGATCCAATTTGAGTTTAATTTTCATTTGTTTTGTAAAGTTTATATGTTTTAGTTGATATATTGAATTTCTTACTCTCATTTTTCTATTTTTATTCAAAATATTTTATGACAATCTTTCATATAAATTCAGTCATACTTTATTTATTTAATATTATTGTATTTCTATTTTGACAAGATTTATTTTATGAGTTGTCTTTTATTGTAATTTGCTAAAAATAGTATTTTGTCGATTTTGGATAACTTGTAATGATAAATCCGTTTAGCTCAACGTTGAAATTTAATACATCAAAACACATTTGTTTAATTTATTGATCTTTAATTCCATATTTTCCGATTGCTTGTTTGGGATGTGAAACTTGCAATTGAGTTATAAATCAAAAATTGGATTCAAATTGAAAAATGAAACACATGAATGATTGATGACATGTTACCTAATTTATTATTGAATTTTTCTCTATTTAAATCTCATTTTTCATATTTTCTTTATTTTCTTTATTGCAATAATCCACAAAAAGATATCTTCACTTTTTATTATTAGATTTCCTTGTCTTTTTAATGTTTATCTCTTCTACTATTATTTGTTTTCCGTTGTTGCCTTCCTATGGACATGACTGCCCAATCTTATACTATAACCGACCGTTTAGGTGTGTATTTTTAGGTGTTAATCAATGATCATCTCAAGGTCTGCCTCAAGCGCAAGGTCACACCCGCATCCACCTCGAGCATAATCTAGTGTCAAGACCTACACACAAGTGTGTAAAAGGTCGTCGACGTCCACCTTGAACCCAACACGACTTGCCTAGCCAAAGTATACGGTGTTGCCATTGTCCATTCCAACCATAAGTTCCCACTAGAATCCAAACTCTTGTAACTGTAACGGCAAGACACGTGAGAACCGACAAAAAACCGACGCGCAAGAATTGGCCAATCAGAAAGCTATTTGACTTGTCATGAGCTATAACAGTAATCAATATGTGTAGGCATGGCTATGAACCAAGTGGAAACTTTCTTGGTGCATTCCCCCCAGCGGTTCACGAATGCAACTGGATATTGGCTGGCTGAGGTCGTTCTCATAAAGTCAATCATGGGGGGCTATTTAACTATTCAAGCCCTAATTTTTTGTCCCCAAAACATAGGATATAACTAGTAGATTACATGGTTTTCCATTAGTACTCGAGAAGAAAAATCTTACCAATTTATTTCCACTAAAAAAAAAAAATCTTGAATTTAAATTGTTCAAAAACGACACTTTTTAGACCCGACTCCAAAAAAGGTTAACAATTTAAATGTTACCAGCAAATAATGCACTCTCGGCCTCTTCTCTCGCATGCAATTTCACGAGGACGAGAATGTTTTGGGCTCCAAATGTTGTGCTTTGACTTTGTGGCACCTTTAGTGGCCGATATTGTGAGTTCTACTCGGTACTCGGATGATGAAGAATAGTGTCCTTTCATAATTGGGGAGAAAAGCTAGGAAAAAAGTCCGAAGAATTAATGATATTATGCATGAAAATAACAAAGCCATTTGCCATTATACAATATTATAGTTATTTAATGGGACAAAGGTTCGGAGGTAGTGACTTGGAGATAAAAGAATTCTTACATATAGCCTTCATTTCTGTCAGATTAAAGGTTCAACTTAAAGTTTCGAGTCATATGTCACACTAGTTATTTACATGGGACAAACAGAGTTTCGAAAAAGCAAATAAGCACCTCCAGCACAAAGAAGCACTTTGGACAGGATGGTTGGAGTCAGGTCTAATAGGGTCAATTTGGAGGGCTCCAGACAAAATGAACCACTCCACTATGTTGTCTCTCCCATAGTTGGATAGAGTAAATCTTAAAAAGTTAATTGCTTCTTTGTCAAGTGCTAAGAACAAAGTGACCAAAATCCATAGGCCCTATTTGCGTAAAGGACGGTGAAAGAAAGAAGACATTCATATATATATATATATATATATATATGTACATATATATATATTACTTTGACCAAAAAAGAAAAAGATAATCCATGTTATTGGTATCCAATTTGAACCCTTTTACTAAATACGTCTTTTGGCGTTTGATTATTTATTTAGACAATGAATTCATTTCATTATTGTCATCGCAGCTTCTATTTTTTCATGATATGGTTCGAGAATCCAATTGTAATTATTAAACTGTTTGGCTAAAAAGAAAAGGAGTTAAAGCTTCTTCTTCTTCTTCTTCTTTATTTTTTTAATTTTATAAAGCATAATTTAGTATTGCCAGAATAAATTCGACCACAATGAAAGTAGTGGTTTGTTTGATTAGGGGAAAAAAAAAAAAAAAGAAGGTAGTGGTTGGATTAGAAATTATGTCCACGGACAAGTTATTTTATGCATTAAAGAAAGTTTGTTTAAAATACACCCACAGGGATGGATGTGATGACAAAGGAATGAGAAGTCTTTTCAAGGGATCCTCCTTCGTTCATCAGGGTTCGATTCCCATTGCTTCCTCTTACGTCCCGCTCCAGCTTCGACTGTTGAAACATGATTTGATGATAGCAAGGTAGACCTTGGGTGGACGACCAAGAGAAACTAATATAAATGATATGTCTTTGCCATACCTCGGGAAGTGTTTTTGTTTGTGGGATTGAAATTCCTGGAAATAATTGGGTCACCCCAGATCATTTTCTTCTGCAAAAATAAAAAATAAAAAAAATAAAAAAAATAAATATATATATAAATTGCTAATAAGCTTGAAAAAGGTTAATTAAAGCATAGACACTATTTAATGTTTTGAGCAGTTTCACTAGCACAGCCTATACAGTATTTTGTGGACTAATTCCAATGTTGATAAGCTAAAAGTAGAAAAATGAAGGCAATAAGAAGCTTCATTTTGAATGATTTTCTGCAAAATGAAAAGACAAATTAAGAGGCAAATTTTATGTAATACTCTTAATGAGGTAATTATTATTTGTGTGTGGGCAATGTTCCTTTTCCCTTTGGAAACAAAGACTTGCCCTGATGAAGAAAGAGACTGAAAAAGATAACGGCCTTTTCCGAACGAGGCTAAACTATCATCATCAACCTGTTTCTTAAACATCAATTTTAATTTTACTTTTCCACGCCAACTCACTAACAATAAATTATCATATTTTTATTAATATATCTCAATGATTTATATAATGATATTTAATATTTATTAGTAAAAAATAATAATTCACGTATCACATAAATTAATTTTAAAAAATTATGATTAGATTTAACTTATGTTTTAAGTTGAAATTGATTATTTTTTAAAAATTAAATATCGTTTGGTGTGTAAGTTTGGGTTAAGATTTGTAAGTTTAAATAGTGATTTTGATTGACTTTTTCAGAAAAGACAAAAAACTTTTGGAGAAAAAGATAAAAATTGAGTTGAAATATTTGAATTTAAACTCTAACATCCAAACTAACCCTTATTAAAAAAGATGAAAATTAATATGTGGGTAAGAGACCTGAGAGCTAAAAGAAAGAGCAAGGGAAATGAAAGCAAGCTTTTTTATATTACACATAATTATAAATATATAAAACATTTAAGTCACGTGGAGAAAGTGACTATGAAAGAGAGAAAGCTGCAAATATACAAACCCCCCCAACTATTACACAACTTGACCATGTCGATATGTCTAATTACCCGCCAAAGCGTCGTCGTTTTCAGATGGTTTGACGCGAAAATGATCTTGTTTTTGACCCGAAAAGAAGACAGCCCCGGTTTCGCTCTTGAATCACTCACTGGAAATTAAGGGAAAATCCGGCGGAAGACACGTACTGCATGAACTCCTCGTCGGTCTCCAATCCGGCCATGGTCTTCGGCTCCAGAACGACCTCGAGATCCACGCTCCCGTTCCCTTCCCTCCCCGGAAACGCCGAGATCTTGCCGTCGAACTTGTTCGCCCTGCCGCTCCTCACCGCCACCGGCTTCCCCCACCCGAAGTCGTTGTTGTACATCGGGAACCTCGGGGAGCTCCCCATCGTGATCGACGCGCCGTCGAAGTTCCCCAGCGGGAACAGCCTCGGCTCCCTCTCCCAATCCCCTACTCCGCGCCTCACCGTAGCGTCGTCGTGTGACACGACGTTCCGGTGGAGCAGCCCGGCGCACCACCCGAGGTCGTTCGTCAGCAGCTCCGACGCCGGCGAGAATGTCGGAATGCTCTGAATCGCGTTCCCGAAGTAGTGCGACTCCATCGGAGGACTCACCCGATGCCGGCAGTTCACCGCCATCCTGAACGTCGTCGTTTTGGTCCCCTCCAGCCTCCTCGCGCGCGTGACCGACCGCCAGAGCTGCGCGCAGAGGGACTGGAACGAAGAGATCTCAGCCATCCGATCGTTTAACTGCTTTCCAAGAATCTCGGCCGATTCGGAAATGCCGTTACGCGTCGCATTCGCTGCTGTACGGACGATCGATCCGCTTCTGCTGTTGGCTCTGAGCTTCAGGCTCTGGATCGCTTCCCTGCTGAAGTGGAAGATCCTCTCTCTCAAAGGCTCGTCGCCGGCGAAGGTGATCTTCGGCCCGCCGGCAGGAAATCGGAGCACCGCAGGCGAGTTGAAAACGGTGTCGCGGCAGAAATCCGGCGTTTTCGAGATCTTCTTCGCTCCCTTGCAAATCTCGGCGAAGGTGTTGAAGAAGTGCCAGAAGGAGGTCCCGTCGGTGACGGCGTGGTTGACGGTGCAACCGATGAAGACGCCGTCGGCGAGCTCAGTGACCTGAACGGCCATCAGAGGCTTGGAGTGGCCGGAGTAGCTGAGAGTCCGGTCGAAGGCGAAGAACTCCTTGAAGCAATCCGGAACGTCGTGGTCCGGAGGGAGAATGGCGGCGACGGAGAAGTGCTTGGCCTTGGCCTGGATGAAATCGACGCCGGCGTCGTTGCAGAGGATGTGGACGTGGTGGTCGTCGTCGGTGGAGAGACGGCCGGCGAGGGCAGGGAAGTGGACGAGAGCGACGGCGAGGGACTGTTTAAGGGAGTTGATGAGGTCGTTGATGGAGTAAGAAGGGGAGGTGAAGAGAACACCCTTTTGGATGTACTGACAAGACAACATCGGAAGATCCGAGACGGAGAGTTTCAGGGATTTGATTGTGGAGTTGTGCTCAGGAACAATTGTGCATTTCGAAACCACAATTATAGAAGAAGAAGGCATTTTGTTTTTGTTTTTTTTTTAATTTTTTTCTTGTGTGTTGGTTTTGTTGAGTGTTGGAGCACTGAGAAGGAGGAGAAGAGGAAATGGGGGGTTTATATAGAGGAGGGGGAGGGAAGTTGGATTCATGCACTTGGGAGTTGGGCTAATGTGGCTGGTAATGGTAGTTTCCTCCGCTCATCCCATTAAAACCGATTTTCCCTCTTTTATTATTTATTTTTGAAAAAAAAAAAAACAAATTTAAGAAACAAAAAGCGTAAAATAATTGAAATCTTCACTAATAATAAAATCGAACATGTCTGGTGACGTGGCGAGAGAGGTTAAGTAGTACGAACACAAAGACGACACTTTGATGTAACAGGTCCAAATTAGTATATGTACTCTTGCAATTGTCAATTTCCCGGTGTTTTTGTGGCCATGATCATTAAAGTTTAGCATAGTTTTTTTTTTTTTTTTAATAATTAAGTTTAACATAGTTTTTTAGTGTTTCGTATAGTACATGTTATTATGTATGTATTCACGTACACACCCGCAATGTGAATCTATTTTTGGTTGGACAAGAAATTTCAATTATACGATTTATGCACATGATATATATATATATATATATATATTTATCGTCGAGATATATAATTATTTTTTATCTTAATGTGATTTTAATTACATCTTGTCCTATCATGAAAAATGTAAATAACCTGTGAAAGCTGAAAGCCTATTGTAGAAAGATTTAAAAAACGAATCTAATTTTTACAGAGTGAGCGTTATTATTTTAGGATTTTTGTGTTAGGAGAAAATCAATTTTCTTTTGAGTGGTGTTAGGGATATAAATTTTAATCCCAATGTTCTTTTTTTAGTATCAATTCACATATCATCATTTTGTAATCAATTGATGTAACAATGTTTTACCCACTTAATAATAAAATAATGACAACTCATATGTCACATAGATTACTCAAAGTTGGAATTAGAGTTGGTGTTCATAGCATTTTTTTTTTCTTTTTATTGTAGATTTTTCCTTATTGGGTAGGTGTTAAGATCAAATCACTGTACGTAAAAACACTTCACAGTTTTTCATCTTTTTTTTTTCTTTATTATTATTATTATTTTTTTTTTGCTGAGAAAAAATAAAATCAAACACTTCATAATTAACAGTCGACAAATATGAATGAGTTTGAGTTCCGTACAAAATTCTCCTAATGATTGTTCACTCCACTAGAATTTGCAAATTTTGTAATCAAAACGTGGAGAGTTGGAATGAAAAGTGATTTCAAGAAATTGGAAATTGCAACCAAAAAAAAAAAAAAAAACGAAATTGTAGTTTGCACTTAAAACGTGGTGGTCTTGCATGTCTGCTTTTTGGTATTTGCGTTAAAAAAAATAAATAAATAAAACTATCTGAATATTTTTTGTTGCTTCAGATATAGAGTCCTCGGAAATGAAGTCTGAGATGATTAGTGCATCAAATTAATCCAAAAAATTAATTAATTCTTCCTTGACTTCCACACAATTCTGAGACAGTACTCATGTGCCAAAAGATCGTAGGGATCATAATATTATATATTTATATAGGTTTTCTAAATGTATACACGGAAGTGTAGAAGTAGAAACTGTGCATTTTCATGCCAAAAAGAGATGTTTAGTTCGAAACTTCTCTGATGTTTCCAAATTAGATTTATTATTAGGTTTGTGAAGATCATGAGAGAAAATTCATGCGCCTAACTTTGATTCTTCTGTCCAATCTGATCATGCTAGTGCAGGCCATGAATTTTATTGAAAACCGACATTAATTAATGAATTTAAATAAAGATTATTTTCATTTGTGTCTTCAAAGTTCAGGGTTATTCATTTTTCGCCCCTTGAACTTTGCATATTCCTATTTTGGTCTCATATACCTCACTCAAATAGGATTTTATGTTAGAAAAAGAGGAGATTAAATGCAATCACATAGTATTTTCTATTTGTTTTTATAGAAATTCCAACTTAAGGGGTTAAGTGAGATTTATTCTATGATTTTCTATTTGGATTTTACGGAAATTTTATGATTAAATGGAATCTGATTTAAAATTCAAGAACTAAAATGATATGTTTTAAAATTTAAGAAGAAAATTGAAAACGATCCTAAATTTTAGAAGTATAAATGATATTGATGCTATAAATAAAAAACCGTAGTTGACTTTTTGGAGTCAGGTATTTGTTTCGGCTTAACTTAATTCAACCCTTCGGGAACTCAACAGAATAATTAGAGGGGAAATCATAATCGAATAACAAAGACAACATAATCATATTTCTCTTTTTCTTTTTTTCTTTTTTTTTTTTTCTTCCTGAAATGCTCTTTAATCATTTTTCTGCAAGTACTGATGAGAGTAAATACGCCGGGGGTGGATGGGTGGGGGGAAAAGAATCTAATCATTAAACGGTGCTGTATTTTGAGTTTATTATTAAAAAAAAGTCCATATTTCAAGTAAAACATAAATTTTTAGAAAGAGATATAGATAATCCATTTTTAGTACAGATAAATTAAGAAAAATATAAAATCTACTAAGATAAAATTAAAATAAAAAAATAAAGAGGAAAAATTCACTAACGTGGAATCACTAACTCTACCATGGGTAACTCCGTCCATGCGTACAATTACCTTTGACTTTCAAATTCATATTTTAGATCCCTCAAACTACAATTGGAGAGGAAATATCATGATCAAAGAACAAAGACAACGTAATTATTATTTACTTTGTTTTCCCTTTAATCATTTTATGGAAGTATTGACGATAATAGATAAGGAGGGGGAAAATAAAAAACTAATCATTAAAAGATGTTTGGATTTTGAGGGTATTATTAAAAAAAAAAACAAGTATACGATATATTGTGGATTTTCTTAAGTTAAGTGGTGGAGCACATCTATTAAATCAAAAAAATAAAGATTTTAGAGATGTGTGTGAATATATATACTCAAAAAATTACGATTAAAATTAATATTTCTAGCATTACTATTAACTTAAAAACGGTGCAAATTAAACACGTATTTAAAATTTGAAGGTCAATCTTGAAACTATCAAATTAAAAGTATACCTTCTGGTACTCCAAATACAAGATTAAGTTGCAAATATCCGCCCCCCACCCCACCTAGGGCCGGTAATTTCGGGCACGACACGGTGACACGACACGAGAACGACACGTAATAAACGGGTTTGGACCGCACGTTTAATAATTGGGTCGAAATTGGGTTGACACGTTTAACACGAAAATAAACGGGCCGGAAATGGGTTAACACGATTAATACGTTTAACACGTTTATGTTAGAATTTTCAAACTATTCTAAATCTCTTTTATAACAAGTATAGGCCCATTTGTGTGTTTGATACAAGACCAGAAAACAATTATTGAAGAATTTTCACTACTGAGACAACATAAATTAAAATTTACAGAGAGGTTGCTTCCGTGCTTCCGATATAAAATAATAATCTTATAATTAACCGGTTAATAATAAAAAATAGTAAACAAATTTTAGTTATAGTTAACTAGTTAATAATATAAAATAGTAAACCCAATTATGTATATATATTTGGATTAGAGTATTCGGGTAATCTTATAGTTAACAAAGACATAAATTTATTAAGATGTAAAACAGTAAAACTTACTCATCATTTTGAAACTACATTTTTCAAATTTATACTTCAATTTTCCAAATTGTGGAGTTGGAACTTTGATATTTTGTTGTCTTTTGATGTTTCTCTTAATATTTTGGATCTTGATTATGTGACAATTTGAGACTTATTTGGGTAGTGATTTGTATATGGGCACCAACTACAACTTAGACTTACATTTTATTCTAAGAAATGTTTATCTTAATCATTATGCATATTTGATAATTCTAGTTATTAGTTTTATATTTTATATTTTATATGATGAGATTTTTTTGTTATAGTAATTTTGAATTTTATGTATATATATTTGATAATAGTATAAAATAGTAAACCGAATTATATATATATATTTGGATTAATGTATTAGGATAATCTTATAGTTAACAAAAACATAAATTTATTAAGGGCCTGTTTGGGCACAAGTTCAAGTTGATCACCGGCCTGCTGGGCGATCGAATTTCATGTGGCGCTCGACCGTATACGAAGCTGTAAACGTCAAATGGATGGGTAGAGAAGCTGATCTAGAGAGAGAAAGTAGAGAGAGAAAGCAAAATAAACATAACTAACCAGTGGGATCTTCGTGCACCTTCGTTTGGCTGAATCAATGGTTGAACAGAGGAAAGGGAATCGTAGCACGTGGGCGAGCAGGGGGCAACAGTGCACTTATCTAAATTTTTTACCTTTTGTGTTTAGTAACTTATCTAAACTCCAACTAAATGGAATTTTTTCACCTCAACTAAATTTTAAAATAACAACCTCTTAATTAAACAAAGGATTGAAGCAGAGTTTTTTTTTTTTTTTTTTTTTTTTCCAGATTAGATCTTTTTTTTTAAGGATTAGATTAAAAATTTGAGGAAGGAAAAAAATTAAAAAAAATTAAATTTGAAATAAAATAAAGAATTATATGTATATGAGATTATATTAATATTACATGTATCTTAAATCATAATCGTTCATTTATTCAATGCAATCAATTTTAATCATTAGATAAATTACTACATATAATATTCTTTATTGGAACTCTACCATAATTTTCTCCCTTATTTAAAAATTAAAACTAGAATAGTGGAAATGGTTATGGAAGACAACAAAATCTGTTTGTTAATTTTTTTAGAAATAATAAAAGCGGTTTCTTCTGCAATCATTACAAATTTTTTTTTAAAAATATTTTATAAATCTTTTTTTTCTTTTTTCTTTTCGTTATTTATTATCTATCTACCCTCGACCTCTGTTTTCTCTCTCTCTCTACAGACACACTTTCTCTCTCTACCTCTCTAGTCGGATTGATCGCCGGAGCTCTCATCGTCCGATCAATTCGCCGGCATTTCGGCGATCCGGCTCAGATGACTCTCCGTACGGACTCACCAACCGCGAAATTTCTCGGCGTTTCGTCTCCGAATTCGAAAGCGGTACGCTTCTTCTCGAAAATCTCCATTTTTCAGATCTATGCTCGTTTTCAGTTCCGATTGCGATCTCAATCTCTGATGTGAAAATCACCGACCGATGATTTTTTCGCGAAATAGAAAGTCCCCAGGTTGTGATTGATTTTGGGGATGTAGTATTTTCTGTGCATGTTGAGCCATTATTTGGAAGAATCGGGACTTGATTTTGATCTGATCTCAAGCTCCTTGGCTAGAATTCTAGGTTTAGTGTTAGGTTTAGGGTTTTTATATAGGAAAGAAGAAGAAATGTTCAGGAAAATCATAAACGTGTTAAATAGGGTTTTTCGTGTTATATAGGGTTTTTCGTGTTAAATGGGTCGTAAACGGGTTTTTCGTGTTAAATGGGTCATAAACGTGTTTGTTTTCGTGCCAACCCGTCGTGGCCCGTTTAATAATCGTGTTCGCCGTGTCGTGTCGTGCTACCCGTTTAATATTCGTGTCGTGTTCGTGTTTGGATTCGTGGCCCGTTTATTAATCGTGTCGTGTTCGGGTTGAGGCTAATCGTGTCGTGCCGTAATCGGGCTGGCCCGAACACGGCCCGCGAACACGAATTGCCAGGCCTAACCCCCCCCCCCCCCCCCCCCCCCCCCCCCCCCCCTTTTTTTCCTTTTCTCTTGTTTTTCTTTTTTTGAATCATTTTATCTTCTTTATCTAAGACAAAAAGACTAGGTTTTGGCCTTATGTTTCAGCATATAATTTATTTTTAATATTTCTTTGCTAAATATGTATTATTAATTGTTCAAGTCCAACAATTGACGCACAAAATTCATATATATATATATATATTTTAATAAATTAGTGTCGACTAAAATTAGGATAGATGATGGTATTAAGGAGGTATCAATATTTGTCGAAATGTCCCGATACACCTGATAACTAGCTCCTGGAGCCATCCTTTCATTTAAAAAAAAAAAAAAAAAAAAAAAAAAGGGGGAGGAATAAGATAAAAAACACGTGAGGATAAGGTAATTGACTAAGCATAACTACTTTTCGTGTTGATACTACAAGGGTCGACATAGACATAATTCTTAAATAACAAAAAAAAAAAAAAAAAATCTCAATACAAACTTAGGTGATCCTCCATCAATGTTGTAATAGATGTACAAATGTTAAACAAGCAACGAAACAACCAAAATTAATTGTGTTTTATTTAGAACAACTCTAAAAGATAACAACCACCTACTTATGAACAACAACAAAATAATAATAATAATAATAACAATATTTTTAGCTTTAAAAGAAATTGATCAAACACACTTAAAAAATGGCATTGTCTCCATCAAATGACTAATGTACATCATACTTTTATGAATCGATTAAGTATCCCTAGCTAGGACGCAATTTTATCGTTGGGTTTTTATTTTTATTTTATTTTTTGGGGGAGGTTTGTGTACTTTAATCTATGCCCACAAGAGGAATATATAGCTATTTCTTTTCAACTACAGAAGAAACGAATAGGATTTGTGGGGGAAAAATGCATTGCATTTGCACGTTATGGTATTACTTTTGAAATTCTAAATTTTGTCCACAGAGTGTGCCTCCAATATACAATAAAAAGTACAAGTGCCCCCTCAATAATTTCAAAAAAAGTACAAAACAGTTGGGGCGTACAATTATGTCTTCATTCAACAAAGTTTTTTTTTTTTTTTTTTTTTTTGTAACACTTCTATTAAGAAAAATTTTGACTCTATTACTAAAAGTTAGATATAAAATTACCAATCAAATTTGTATAGTAGGTATTTAGCTTGTTCAATTTTCCTGGAGTGCCTCATGCATTCAACAAATTAATATTCACATAATATAAGTGATATATGCATGCTTTCGCACTGTCCTTAGAAAAAAAAAAAAAAAAAAAAAAAAAAACTAATTAGGCTTTTGGCTACGCCGGCAGTTTTGACATTTCCGAACATGACATGCCTTTTCCAAATAACTGAACGTTCCCATATGGCTCTTCCTCAATTTCATTTAAAACGTGAAAAAATGTACCTTTTAACGTCTATGTTTGGTTACATTTCAACCTTAATTAAACGGCCATTAGTTTCACACAATTTATAGCATTTTTCATTTCACACAGCTCATGTGCGAACTGCTAAAGAGAAGTGTACATATTGCATGTTAAATAGACAAACTCACAATCTAATCCCTCCTTCACACTTGTGTGTTATGTAAATGGATCATGGTCCAAACCCACGAAATCTGACTCTAATATCTTGTCAAATAGGCTTGTACAGAACTCATCCGCAAAAGTTAGCTCAAGCGGAGAGGATGCCCAATATACATGTAAACATCATAATAGCCCAACAACTCAACGATATATGATAAACTCACAATCTTACATCGCTACTTTTATGAAGCAAACAACATTTTATAAATTGCAAAGATTTCATTCATTATGATCTTAGTGGGAGTCTAGCAATGATGGACCATTGTAATGTGGTATTGGTCAAATATTCGAGCATTGGATGACTCTTAAATGTAAAGACTTATTTTCTATTATTCTAGTACTCGATTTAGAATATCTTAAACCATATCCTCACACATCCTTCCTGTTAGATATTTATTCGTATTGGAATGATACATTCTTTGTTGAGAAGCCGAACCCAACTGTAAAGTTTTTAAAGAACATTCTTGTTTGTGCTTGAAGAACCCTTTTGATAATGCTAAAGAGTATGTTAATGATGATTGTCCTCTTTCTGATCTTTTTATTATAAAAACAGAGTTATTTATATTTTGCAAACTTTTTTTTTTTCCCATCAAATTTAACACCGAAAAACATTTACTATACCAATAAAGCCCTCCTTGTAAAGTCTCCTATATTATCATTTGGTCCGTTATTGTACTGGCCTTTCTTTTTCTTGTACCCTTTCCACTTCCTACAAAATCGCTACTGTTTCCTTTGCTAATCCTTTGATGCAGAGAGACGGAGAATCCGGCTGCTGCTTTTAGCAGCGTTTTAAACGGATGTAGATATTTGGGGCACAACAAACATGTTGTCCAAGTTTCTCATCTACCAAAATATATATATATATATATATATATATATATACTAGTTATATTACACGGGGTGAATAGACAATAAAAACAAAACAAAAAAAATAGATTTTTAAATTTTTAAAAAAATATTTTTTTTACTTGAAATTGTCACATGACGAGCTTAGGACCCGTCATATTAAGGGTTGGGAATGAAAGGGAAAAAAAAGACATTATGACAAAAGATAAAATAATTTAACCAAAATTTTGAATAGTATTTTAGGACACTTCACACTTTTAACATAGTTATTATAGATATATGAAAGACAACCGTGGCTTCTACAATATATATGCAAATCTAGCTTTTATTACGTTCTTTTACTCCAGCCGGTAATTAAGAAGTGAGGCGAGCGGAGTAAAAAATGTATAGTTGGAAAGCATTTTTCAGTGATATGTATCTATTCCCTTTTTTTTTTTTGAATTAAAAAAAAAAAATCGAAGCACATACCATTATTGTTACTTCTTTAAGTTCTTTAATTATTAGCAGCCAATATTGTCATATATGAATGCTACACTCTTATTTTTGTAAAATTATAAAGCAGAATTTTAAAATTCCTCATCGCCCAAAAAAAGAAGAAACCCAACAATTATTTAAAAACAAAACAATTTAAAAGACAAACCACAAAGGATGTTTAGTGATTTTCCCTAAAAAGCTTGAAACCATAGGACTAATGAAACCATGGGACTAACTTTCCTTGTCTTATAAGATCATTTAAGTTAGTATTGATATCGTTTTTTTATTTAAAATATATAATTATCGTTTTAAAAAATGCATGCATATATATGTTATTTACATTTTATATCCTATTAATTAAACGATAAAACTTTTAATTTTCTCAACAAAAATTCAAACTTTTCAATCACACCATCATAATCACCCGACCCTTTCCTACCTCGACTATGCACCCTTTGACCCCATCGCAGCCCCTTAATTATTTAGCATTTAATTTAAGTTATAATTTTTTTTAATTTAATTTTATTTTCAATTTCAATGGTATTTTAAATGTTAAAATTAAGTGTTGATTGAAAAAATGTATATATTTATGTTTTTAACCTAATAATATAAAAAAAAATGTATAACTTTAAAATGCACGATTTACTTTATGAATAAAAACAAAATAATAAGGTATAAAAATATAAATAATAAATAATTTTTGTTTTTCTATTTAAGGGTAATTCCAGTATTTTAAGATCAAAATTTAATGTTGATCAAGAAATTGTATAAATTTATATATTAACATATAATCTGATGATATAAAAATGTAAAATTACTTTCTAAATAAAAGCATGCAACAAATAAAAACGTAAAAAGCCACGTGTATGTGTCTACTTCAAATCTCTATACAGTACAAAGCTTCTCTTTCTAACACGTACATATGTAATATCCAATCTAGTGGAAGGATGTGAGATATTGGTGGCAGTAGTCATCCACTTAAGTCGTCACATTAAATATGAAAGTAATTTAACTTTTATTAAGTGCTCTTGAACATATCTAAGCAAAATCTAAAAGTGACAAAATAATTATAGTTGTCCAGTCCGATGGATAAGAACTTGAAAAAAGTATATAACTAATTAAAAATTAAAAAAAAAAAAAAAAAAAAGCTGAGGATTATTCTAAGGCAACTGCGGCCATTATATAATGTTCTATCTTAAATTAATCTTGTTTAGACATACTGGGGTCAAATAAAACCTCCTCCACCAATTATGGCAAATCCTAAAGCAGTACCAATATGCCAACAAGATAGGTCCACAGCCCTTCTCTCTCTCCTTTTTTCTTTTTCTCTCTCCTCTAACACTGGTGTGTGAATAACCTAAATCATATCATGAGTATCATAATCTTATAGCGAGAAATGCTGAGAGTGACAAAACAAGTGATCCTAACATTTCTTATTTAAAAAAATAGACAAATACAAATATAAATTTGTTTTCTGATTTTTTTTTTTTTTTTTTTTTGCATATTTTAATTTTGAATAATGATACATATCTTGTTGTGGTTAGTCAAGTTATACATTCTTCATGACTAGAGCACAAATCTTATTTAAATCATTTTAAAAATAAATAATTTATTAATAAAGAGTACTATGAATAAGCTCTCATGCTATGAATACAAGTTTACAGGTACAAATCAGATAAGTTATATAATACTAACAAATATATTAAAATCAAGACATATTCTAAATTATAGTAATTACAAACAAATTAAAAATTCCTAATAATAATAATTATACACAAAATAATAATTTTTCTTGATATAAAATACTAACTTTTCCAAATAGAATTTGTAAGATCAAATGACATTACATTTCATTTATAGTGACCATGTTGTTTTATGCCCAATCTTCTTCTGTAATTTCTAATTTTCTAGAAGCCTGATTTCATATCAAACTTTGAGAAAAATTCTTTCCTAATTTATTCTTTTGAGTAGCTGGTTTCTTCTTGGAATAGGATGCCTGATGAAGAGGCCATTCAATAATTTATGTGGTTAAAATCACCTGTCTTTTCTTTCCCCTAACTTGCTCTGGATTGTGGGACTTGTCGACTGGTTTTTGGTGCCCTCATTAATCTGATATGTACTCGGGAATTTATCTCTTCTTTCCAGAGCCCTTCCTCTTTTGGCATTCCTGGATGGGATGTTTCCATCCTTTTTTCTATGGTAAATACTCTTTACCACCAAAGAACTAGTTGGGATAGTTAGACAATTTGTGTTCTCATCGGCAATGACTTGGATTCAAACAATCCCACTACTGACGGCTGATGAATACAGGCGACCTACTTAATGAGAGATCAATAATTTCATATGTAAGGCAACGACGTCCTTCCGACTTTATCTAACTACAATCATCTTCCATCCTTATAAGCTTTTTTTCTTCTTAATTTAAAAAAAAAAAAAAAAAAAAAGGTTAATACCCCCATTGGATTGAACAGAGGGACTATTTTACTTTTATTGAAAACAAAAATATATAGCTCCTATTTGACATCCTATTTTAACCCAATATTCAATATTTTTTTTATAGTATTTTCTAACAAAAGTTTGAATTTACTATTTGAATCTATGATCTAAATAGACCTATAAGCTTACCCCTAAACAAATAAAAAAAATTATAAGCACTCATGATTGGAGCTCAAGCTCATTCCAGCTTCTTTGGGCGACCGGGAAGAGGGGGGGAGGGGGGGTGTGTGGTTTCTTTCATCTTTTTTCTTTTTTCAATCGATAAACTACTTGAGAACTCTAATGATATATATATATATATATATATATATATTTTTGTTACTAAGTTGTCAATTTTAAATTAAACTATTAATTTTAAAAAATAAATTTAATAACTAGAAAATGGGGGAAAGAAGAAAATAGCAATTTGCAATAGATAGTACATTTTAAAAATATTTAAAGTAAATAATAGTAAAAAAAAAATATTTTGTAAATAATCTATTTATTAGAAGTTAATTTACTATTTATTCTAAATATTTTAAAAATATATTAATTACTTTAATTGTTGACCAAAAATTACTATTTACTGTAATTTCTCACTAAAAAAAAAAAAAAAAAGAAATCAGTGGCTGTTTAGTATTGCTGTCAAATGTGGAAACTAGTGAGTTTAAGCTTACCGGGCTTTAGCCCAATTCGGTCTGACGGAGACAGTAGGACCCACCTTTTGCGCCATGATTTAGGTGTTTGTGCCGTCGTAACTGAAGAAATAATAAATTAATAATAATAATAATATTATTATTAATATTTATAACTATAAAAAAATGTGAAGTTTCATAAAATATTATTAAAATTTTTTTTTAAGTGGCTAAGGGATTTAAATTTTAGATCTTTAACCGAAATTATATGTGAAATTATTATTAAATTATACTTGAAATCATAATATTATTTAAAAATTTAATTAAATTATTTTCTCTTTTTATGATAATGTCTTTTTATTTTTCTTTTCTTTCTTACCCACCACATGACGGGTTTTAATCCCGTCACGTGATAATTTCAAATAAAAAATATATTTTTAAAAAAATATATAAATATTTAGTTTTTTTAATTTTAATTTTATTTTATTTATCTATTTCACACGCGTATAACTAATAATAATAAAAAACATAAATAATATAATAATAATTATAATTTAAAAATAATACCACACTTATCTTTATTTAAAATGTAGAATTTAAATTCTCATATTTAAAAAAAGAAAAAAAAAGAAAAAGATGAGTAGTCAACTCTGTAGGACTGCACAGGTCAACTGTACATCGTCCACATACATGCATCTGAGAAAAAAGAGTAGCCTTTCTAACCGTTATTCTTTTTCTTTTTTAAAATACGATTTGGTTCCTGTCTCTTTCCCTCACATGTCACCCTACACCATCTTTCATTACATTTACACGCAATAATTTGAAAAAGAAAAAAAAAAAAAAAAACGGAAGGAAATAATAATACAAATATATGCCACTTCATAGTTCACAATCATATTACTTTTTTTTTAATATAACAAATTATGGTGTCATGTAACTAAATTTTTTTTTTCCACACCCTATTATAAAATTTACATTTTTTTAAGGACTCGAATCTAAAAATATATGAAAATGAGATTTTTTTTTTTTTTTTATTGTTTTCATTCAAAACGTTTTGCATAAATCCTCATATTTTTATAATATTTAGTCCTTTGTTTTTTTTTTAGTGTTTTTTTTATTTTAGTCTTTTCCAAATTGGTTTTTTTTTTATTTTTATTTCGGCCGTTTTATCTTTAAGTCTTTTTTTATGCCTCCTTTTTATTTTTAATCTTTTGTTTATTTTTTGTCTTTTTTTTTTCATTTTAGTTATTTAATATTTTTTCGTCCTTTTTTCATGCCTTTTTTTCCCCCTACTTTTCAGTCCTTTGTTTCTTTTTTGTTTTTGTTTTTGTTTTTTTGTTTTTCAGTCTAATTTTTTTTGTTGGTCTTTTTTCATTCTAATCTTTTTAGTCAACGGAAAAAATACAAATAACTAACAAAAAAAAAGAAGCGCACATTTAATAACGATATTTGAAACCAAAATGAGTTGTTGTTGTTGTTGTTGTTTTATTTTTTATTTTTTATTTTTTGGTGGAAGTAAAATTTTAGTATTCTTAACTCTTTATTTTTGTACCTTTTCTTTTCTTTAATTTTATTTTTATATTTGGGTCTAATAGACTTTCTCACGGAAATAAATCATAAATTTGCATCATGTGAATATCTTACATATTAGTTTGGAGAACTTGTAAAATCAAAGTAATAAAAGAGAATATATTTATGTATATGTATATATATTGAATAATAAAAAAGAAGATAATTTATAAGAAAAAAGGTAATATAAGGGAGATAAATTAGCATCTTCCGTCGTTTCAGTCCAAAACATATAATCAAGAACCTGATTTGGAGGGGCGAAGATTCGATATGTATGTTATACATATTTATAATATTCCAAGGAAAAAAAAAAAAGAAATTGCAGAGAGTTCGTATTATAAATTATTTATTATATATAATTTGCACATTGCTTCGGATTAATTAAGGAAGACAACAAAGTTTCATCGGTCGATTATCAAAATATTAAAAATTTAAAAATAAAACTAAAAATAGAGGTTCATCGGTCAACCCTAGCTAAGAGACTCTATTAATTAACCATTTAAGATTTTGTGGCCGCTAGCTAGAAGATAAATAATTAATCATTCAAAAATGACGATAATTAAGGGGTATATATATTAATGGTTGAGCTACCCTAGAAAAGACAGAGATCAGGTAATTACAGGTATAAATGAGTCTCTGGGACGGGATTCTCATAAAGAAACAAAGATGGAGATAATAATTCCACATATAAAGATATATATATATATAAATATTCTGAAGGTGTGAAAGAATAATTTTATGCTACCTATTGGAGCTAGCTTAACAAATGGGAATAGAGTTTAGGATCTTAAATTCAAAATTCAAAACTTGAGAGGTTCCTTTTTAATTAATAAATAGATGATCATTATATAATCAAAATAAAAAATAAAAAACAAATAGTGGTTAGTATATATTTCATCAAACATTTTATTTTGTACAGATTGAATACAGTTTCAGGAAGGGTTTTTTTTTTTTTTTTTTTAATAGGGTATCAAGAAAATACCCTACCAACAATTAATATATTTTGGATTATTAAATTTTCTTTACATTTACAAAAAAAAAAAAAATTGATGGTACAATATCAATGAAACTGTCTAATATAAAAATTATTAACATAAAAGAATTCATGAACATATATCTTTCTCCTTAGTTGTTCCTTTGTTTTGTGTTTTTTCTCTGTCCCTACACTTCTCCACTCTCTTGGAAAAAGCACCATTACTGTTAGTATTATCTCTCTCTCTCTCTCTCACAAAGAAAAACCAAAAAAAAAAAAAAAAGGAAAAAAAATTTGACATCATGAAACTTAAGTTGTTTGAGCGTTTTTAATACAATGTTAAATTTTTTATATCAATGATAAATTAAAACATTTGAATGAAAAAAAATGTTATGTAATAGACTACTATCAAATTTTATGGCATACTAAATTTTATAGTAAATTTATCATCAAATAAAGTCAATAACAATTTTAATATTTGATTTTTAATGATTATTGTCTTGATTTTTTTATATAATTCATTACAATATTTTTTATTTTTAATTTGTTTAAATATTAAAATTTTACTTTTTTTTTTTAAAATTTCAAATCATAATAATGATAACAAATAATATAAATAGTATAAGAAATAGTTCTACATATTGGAGCATAAATGAAAATGATGCTATTTTTACATTTGTTTTATGATAAATATAGTATAGATATTGACAAATACATTGAAGTAGACTTTGAAATTAATGTTCAGCCTTTGAAGAGAGAGAAATAATATGTAATTATTGGTGATGCAAATCTAGTATTCCATCTTTACAAGGTCAAGAGAGGAGACAAAAGACAGTGGCAACAAAAAAATAATAATAATAAAAAAACTTTTGCATATTATAAATTATTTAATTAATAATGATGATGTTGTTTGCTTTGGTCTTTCTTCAAAGATGCTAAACTTCCCACTATCATGGTTTTTATGCAAGGTTTAAAACATTTGGTAATAACAACTTAATTATTGGGATGCTAATCATTTTGTTGTTGTTCATCAAGGTGCATGAATCTAATGATTACTATATTAACAAATAATTAACGAAAAGAATGAGAATCTAATATATCTGGGACTGTTGCACTTGTATGCTTTACTAATCAAGCACAAGAATATGTAATTTTAGATGAGTAATGTGTAAAATTGTTTGTTTCTTGGAAATATCTTTTATAATTTTTTTTTAAATTTGCTTTATTATTATTTTTATTATTATCATCATCATTATTATCATTATTCAGAATTGACTTCAATACTTAACATTTGATCTTTGAAGGCCTTTATTTTTCATTAAAGAATGATCAGCCCGCAATACAAAGTTGAGGTGTACAATAAATAAATACTATATTTAATCTAATCTCTTAGTGTGATGGATGTGCACCAAACACAATAGATATATGTATATAAATATATATATATATATGTATATGTATATGTAGAATATTCATCTAAGGCAACTCAAGGCTAACCAATGATATAGAAAATTGACACAATAATCTAAAAAGCTTAAAAAAAAAAAAATGAGCTGACAATCTTGACATTATATTTTGTAAAGTTATTAATATTGTTAGTCCTTGAACTATGAGTATCATGATATTTTGATCATCTTTAAACCTTTAATTTGTTAAATTACCCTTTACCTTCAATTTTTTTGAAAGTTATAATTCCTGACGATACTAAATGGACCAACGGTTTTTAAAATTTTTAAAAACATAATCACACCATCGTATAATAGTTTTAGTGAAAGGTGTTTTGATTTTCTTTCACTATTATAAAATGTGGATTCCACGACGGAGGTTCTACGGCCGTTTTTTAAAACGGTCATAGAAAGTACGCCAAAAACAGGGCGCGAACTGGGTTTCCGAAAACGGTCTTGGAAGCCGAAGCTTCCACGACCGTTTTTTAAAAAATTTAATTTTTTTTTTTTCAAATTTTCAGCTGGGGGTTTTAGAGCATAAATTTTTAAAAAAAAAAAAAAAACCCTTATTCCCTCCCGAAACCCATTCTCTCTCGCGCCTCTTTCACTCTCACCTCCAATCTCTCTCTCGAAACCTATCTCTTCCTCCGTGACTCCTCCGTCTATTATCTCTTGTGTCTCTCCCTCTCTACCTCGCCTCCTATCACTGTCGCCCTCCTTCCATTCTCTCTCGCCCCTCATCCTCTATCTCTCGCCTCCAATCTCTGTCGGCAGTTATTCCACCATTCATTCTCTCTCGTGCCACTCCCTCTCTCTTTTGCCTCCAATCTCCGCCGTGACTCCTCCTTCCAATCTCTTCCTCGAAACCCATCATCTACCACCTACCCCGCTACCGCACTGCCCGCACCCACGCCCGTGGAATTGGTAAGTCTCTCTCTCTTTTGCTCTCTCTTGCGCTGCACATATTATGATTTGAAGACCATTTGGTTAATTGTGTTTGTGATTTTGGGTGATTGTTTTTCTGAAAAAAAAAAAAAAAGTTTTGATAATTTGATTATATTTTTGCATATTACATATTCGACAAAATGCCCGATTGTTTGATATTAACGTGTTTAGTTGAGGAATAGTTTTAGATTGATTTAAAATGTTTTGGGGAGGATTTGGTTTAGATTGTTTTTCAGAAAATGTGTTAATTTTGTGATTTATGCTTTTGCATATTACATGTTCGACAAAATGCATGTTTATATGATTGTGTGTTTTTTACATAATTATGTTAAGATTTGGTTTAGATTGATTTAAAAGGTCACAAGTATGATTTTGTATGATTTTTACGTGTTTGGATGTATTGTAGAATGATTTATGATATGATTTTGTGTTTTTTACGTGTTTGGATGCGGAGTTATTTTAGATTGATTTAAAATGTCACAAGGTAAGGAGGATATGTCCATGACTTCTCAAGTTGGAAAGCCTCGATGAACAAATACCCCGGATTCAATCCTGACGAAGATGGTAAAAGAAGAGCGACTCTTATGAGATGAGTACATATTGTTAGGAAAAAGGGAGAAAGAATTCAAGTTTTATTCGAACCTAAAGGGCAACTGATAGGGAAGGAGGGGGATGAAGTACAGAGTTGGATTGGAGTGCTTGCTCGAGAGCACATTTCCATATGGATAGCTAACTTTCGAAGTGCCAATTTAGCCTCAAGGAAAGAAAGAGTGTGGGTGGAAGTCATAACTTATTTCATTGTGAAACATTCTTTTAAAAAACTAGCTTTGAAATAATGTGCAGAGTCTGCCAAAAATTTTAGATATGATCTTTACCAGACTTTTGTCGAGGATCATATTGACAAAGAAAGTGTGTGGACTCGGCCGCCCAAAGTGGTGAAAAATTACCCCTTCATAAGTCATGATGATTGGGAGAGATTCATTACATATCGACGCTTCTCGGATTTCAAAATACTATCAGAACAAGGATGTGAGTTAAGAAAGAGAAGCAAATACGAATCAACGGGAGGCCGAGACGATTATAGGAAACGTGATCAAAACTTGAATGTGAATTACTAGGTTTGATGTTGTCACAGTATATTAATTAAGTTGTAAGTATATTTTTATATTCCAAATTATGATTTGACATTACGTTATTCTTATTTTAATTGTTTTGAACTTTGTTAAATTGTTAGGGTACTTGATGATTGGAAGATTTTGGTGGGCAAAGGAGTAAGAAAGCGACGCAACTATGAAAAATTGATTGATATTATTCGATGTCCTCGACAAGAAGGTTATGTTGAATGCGGATATTTTGTTTTAGCCTTTATGCGTGAAATAACCTTGACTCTCGATGGATTTTCTTTACTTTAAACTAAGGATTTTTATACCGACATTGAAATGAGTTTAGTAAGGCAAGAGTGAACTAATTTTGTAATGCGGTTCATCCGATACAGTTAAAAGCCAATCAATAAATTTTATAATGTAGTGTATGTTTTTATAATAATTATTGTACATTGTGACACAAAATTAATTGAAAATTAGCTATTATTTTAATCTGGGCTATGCAATAGATAACACATGGGATTTGCCACCTGTGGGAAATCGCATGAATTGTGATTGTTTTTTTCATTGTAATCTTTCCACGACTGTTTTTAGCAAAAACGGTTGTGGAATGTAAGATGACATACCACGACGGTTTTTCAGAAAAACGGTTGTGGAATCATCTTGAAGAAGTACTTTCCACGACTATTTTTGCTAAAACGTTCGTGGTAAATGGCTATTCCACAACGGTTTTTTCTAAAACCCGTCGTATTATATTAATATTCACGACGGTGTTTACTGAAAATCGTTGTGGAGTAGCCCCCTCTACCCCGAATTTGATGTCAATTTTATCTATTCTATGACAGTTAAAAAAACCGTTGTGGAATCCAAATAGATTCTATGACCCTGAATACCACGACGGTTGAAAAACCATCGCAGAAAATTACCATGACGGTTAAAACTGTCATGGTATCCTCTTTTTATACTAGTATTTAATGACAATTAAAAGAATATTGACCATTTAATGTAACTACATTTCAGTGAAATTTCAAATTACGACGTCAATGGAAACGTGATTACTTCTATTTAATTATAGAAAGTTCAAGGAGTGATCTTAAAAAAAAAAAAAAAGTAAAACTATTGGCATAACCTTTCAACATTGCATTGATGATGGTCCTATTTGACATTAAAAAAAAAAAAAAAAAAAGCATTATATTGTAGAGCACTTCTACATAAAAATACCAAAATTTATGAACACATTAATTTAGCACTTAATTGAAGATGCTATAATATACACTACATAAAATGAACTGTTACTCATAACATTTTGTTATAACATTTTTAGTCATAACCTTGTCACTAAAAGTAAAATTTAACCACATTAAAATGTTGTGATTAAAAGTGTCATGTTGTCCACTTTTACTTTTACCCCATAAGGCCCCGTACAATGAATATATATATATATATATATATGATGGTTCATACGTAAAGAGACCACTTCCCAATGGTACGAGGCCTTTTGTGGTAAAGCTCAAAAGCAACATTGTGTGGGTAGAGGCCCTAAACAAACAATATCCTACTAAAGATAGGCATCGATTGTTACAAATATATATACTTAGAACATCCCATGGTTTCATCAAATCATCATATTAACTTCGTCAATTTGGCATGAATTTTGTTCTAGCATATCGAGTCTTTATCGTGTTCATCTTTGGAAAATAACTCAACGTAATGTGAGAATTAACTAAATATAATATCATCACATTACCCACGATAATTCCGAATGTCTAATTTATAGTAATATTGTTTGTTAAATTTTGGGACGTTATAAAAAGTTCATATTTTCTTAATGATAAATCCCTCTTTATCACCAATAGTGGTGGCATGGTAGCAAAAGAGATCATACTTGGAGTCTTCGCTTCAATCAGATCCAGTGTTCGAATTATGCATCACGTGGGTTTGCTAATTTGACAATCATTGTTGATCGATTATGTGAGCCCCTGACTATTAGTTATTGAAGGCCCATGACAAGATTTTTGGTCATCTCATCGGTGATCCCAGCTACTGCTTACCCTTAATGCGTTGAGTCAAAGGACGTGATGACACGACTAATCCCTTTTAGTTTACTTGTACAATTATAAATATATAATTCCCTGTTTACGTGAGTGGGTATGGATAATTTCAAAAAGAGCAAGAAAGAAATTATGTATAAAAGTGTAACTATAAGAGCTCTATTTCAAAATCACTTTCTTTGACAACATGTTAGTTTACAGGTTCTACAAAACCTCTCATTGATGGACGGTGACCATCATGTTTCGTACATTAGTTCTCTTTTCTTTTTCTATTTTTAGGAAGTTACCAAGCATGATTGGAAATTAATATCATCATTAGAAGATCAACAGGACCATTTCGGCTAGGAAACCAATGTCAATCTCCTTCTTGAAAGGAAAAAAAGGAAAAAAAAAAAAAAAAAGAAGAAGCCATGTTAGAGGACTTTATCAACGTTACTGGGTCTACTATGCCATGTTACACCATACATAACTCAATGAGACATGCATAAATCCAAAACAAAAATAAGAACAACAACAATAATTATAGATAACAAACTAATGTGAATCACAAGAAATAAAATTTTTAAAAAATTGTTTTAATAATATTAAAAGTTCTCTCAAGCAAAGTGTGTCTTGAAAAAGAGTAGAATTCTACATAGGCAGGCAAAAGTGAAGCAACGGGCATTGGGGACCATGAAATCGAAAAGTTTATATTTGTTACTGTCGTGGTCTTATCTGTCTGAAAAATAATGATCCCCCGACCGACAGCATTATACCGAAAAGAAGTCGATATATATATATATATATATATTTATTGACGTGGGATTTTCCTTTCAGTTATATACATATCTTTAGCCACGCTCATGCATTCTTTCTATATATATATATATATATATATTACAATATACATATATATATGTGTATATATCGCACTCTCTTTCCCTTATAGTCATGAGTTAGGTTCAATGGCTCGGAAGTGTACAAACAACTAATGTATCGGTTGAGACTGACAAGCTTGCTGATACAACAAAGCTTTTCCAACAACCAAGTAACTGACAAGCTGGCTTGTCCTCTTTCTCACTCTCTTTTTTTTTTTTTTTTTCCCTGCTGTTTTTGTGTGTACAGTTGGAAGATATTCAGATTCAATGACTTGGGGGTTTTGAATGGAGACATCTTGGCAGGTAACTAGTTGGCTAATTTAACGTTTTGACAAAACAGTTGGCGGCAACCTTTCACTATCCACCAATATTTGGCTCTCACTTGGCCACGTCCTCTCTTAATGATTTACAATTGTGCACGTTAAATAATAAAGTAACTACCGGGCACCACCGGTGCCAACACCATATTTTAAAGTTTATATGTAATGAGAAGATTTCTATGAGATTTACTGATGGAATTCACCTTCTATATAGTTAATTATAGTGTCCTATTTTGTAATTTTCAATTATTCCACAACCTAATTTGTCAACTAATATACAAGCCTTATGTATTGTTGCGTGTAATCTCTCAAGTGTATAAGTTGCACAAGTAATATTGTAAGATGAGTAAAGGTTATGGATCCTATAAGAATTGTGTTTAATTTTAAGTCAATTATTGAAATTCATTAACACTATGATTATTTGAACGACCGATTGAAAAATAACAAAAATACAAATTAAAATAAATTAGGTAAACTAAAGTGACCAAACAAAACCGAAGGAATGAACACTACTACAAAAGTTGGCTTACACGACGGAAAATACACGATGGTTTTTGGGAAACCGTCGTGTTAAACAAGATTACACGACAGTTTTGATGAACCGTCGTGTAATCTGCCGGATTACACGACGGTTTTGTTGGAACCGTCGTGTAATCCGGCAACATTTGAAAAAAAAAAAGGAAGGATTACACGACGGTTTTATATAACCGTCGTGTAATAATTTTCTGAAAATTTTCAAATTTTCAAAATTTAAAATTTTCAAAAAAAAAAAAAAAGAAAAAGAGAAGGATTACACGACGGTTCTAGAGAACCGTCGTGTAATACCGAGATTACACGACGGTTCTAAGAACCGTCGTGTAATCCTTCTTTTTTTTTTTTTTTGAAAATTTTAAATTTTGAAATTTTAAAAATTTTCGGAGGATTATTACACGACGGTTTTGAGTAAAACCGTCGTGTAATCCTCCAAAAATTTTCAAAATTTTCAAAATTTCAAAATTTCAAAAAAAAAAAAGGATTATACGACGGTTACAAAAACCGTTGTGTAATCCGAGGATTATACGACGGTTATAGAAAACCGTCGTGTAATCCTCCGAAAATTTTCAAAATTTTCAGATTTCATGCTTTAGAATTCGCACGAAAACCCATTACTTAAATACACATTTCTCTTTATTTATCATCATTTTCATCTTCAACCCTCTAGACAACTCAAACTTTTCTCCTCCCCACCTCCTTCGCCCGTCCCCCCCTAATTTAAAATCTGGTCATGCCGCCGCCACTTCAAACTTTTCCCAAACCACTGCCATAGCCCCGGTTTTTTTTCCGTCGCCGCCGTCGTCACCACCTCTCTCTCCCGGTGTTCCCATCAAGACCATGACTATTTTTCTTTAAAGAAAAGCAAGGTAACTTTCATATTGCTCAATTTCTTGTTTTGTAACAAAACTACGAATACACAATGCTTTAATAATTTGCGTGGAGTGTAATTTGTAGTGTTGTTTGAATGTTTTTTTTTTAAATTGTTGCTCTTTGGAGATGAATGTTTTGTGCACGGTTTTGGCACTCTACACACATTTTTTAACATAGTTTTTATCCGCTCACCACATGCTCGATGAAATGCCAAAATGGATTTTTGTTTTGGATAATCATATGGAATTTGATTCTAGTGTAATTGAGCTTAAATAAATAAAAAAATAGGCTTTTTTTTTTTTGTGATGGCACACATTACACAACGGTTTTGCTCCGAAACCGTCGTGTAATGTGTGGCATTGCCAAAAAAAAGCATATTTTTTTTTTAAATTCAAGCCTAATTACACGATGATTTTGAGCAAAACCGTCGTGTAATGGTACACATTACACGATGGTTTTTGAGGAAAACCGTCATGTAAAGTTCTCAATTTGCGGCGTTTGCTACTATATTTCTTGATTCGACGACGGTGTGAACCGTCGTGTAATATTGAGATACTACGACGGTTCCAAAATCGTCGTGGTATCTTCCACGACGTTGGATTACACGACGGTTGTCTAACCGTCGTGTAAACTTTACACGATGGTAAATAACCGTCGTGTAATCCACAATTTTTAGTAGTGAAAAAGACACAAACAAACAAGGTTTTAGGGTCTTGACTTCACTCTATCCTTCCTATATTCTTCAATCCATTCATTAATCAAGGGCTCAAAATTAACATCACTACATCTCCCAAGTGTCAAATGATAATATATGCATATATAAGTGCCCAAATTGATATCTGTATCTAATTTGTTTACCTACATATTTATTAAGCATACCCTTTTATGATTATCAAAGTGACATCGGCCTCTAAAATTCAACAACAACTAAGATTGTATTTACCAAACCGACTAATGTATCAATCTCCCGAGCATTAAAATTCATAAATCAAATAAACTAATTTATTTCCCAACAAATTAGAAGCATTAAGCATAGAAAAACACAAATGAATTGAATAGAGATTTCATTAGCAATTAACTAAATCTTTAAAATATAGTTCAAGTAGAGCTACATCAAACCCTATAACCAACAAACTATGAGATGCATTGTTTGTATTTACATTGAGCTTATCCAAGAACATGAATCCCTACTCTTTTGTACTTGTATTCTAGATTTTCTAAAATGATTAATAAATTTTCTTTACATATATCTTCTCTGACGTCTAAGAAAGTGTTTGGGTAGGTTTCAGTTGAAATATATATTTAGGTTGAAATTGTTTGAATTTTCAAAAATTAGTTAAAAAACTTTGTTGATTTTTTAGAAAAACAAATATGAACTAACATATTTTAGTTTAAAATGATAAACCAAATCCCTTTTCATCCCTCCCGTATCCCTTTTAGAGATAAAAACCAAGGCACTTGTTAAACGGCCTAAAGTAGGCAAGTGCCGTAGACACTACTACAAACTTGTCTGTACTCTTTATTCAAAAGCATGATTACAATGCATTTGCCGTTTCTCCTGGTACACGCGTGTTCACCAATTAGTATTAAAGCCAATCTTTGATGGTGTTAGATATAAGTATTAGTGGTTGTGATCTATATATAATTGATTGCGTACTATTGATGCATGTCAAAATGTGAAATTAAACTCATGGATTATCATGCATGTGAAGAGCTATTTTCCAATGCGCTATAGCTAGGTTTCTTTTCTTTTTCAGTTGATTCATGAGAAATGAGAGTGACCAATCAGCCAACAAAATTGCATGGCATATGTTTAAATGTGGTTTTTTTTTTTTTTTTTTTTTTTTTGGAAAAAACAACTTGGCTGATAGATGGCCGGTGTGGTGGCCCATATACCTTGAAAATCAAGTCTGGCCTGTTGGCTATAGCTACCAATTTCCATTTGGCTATGTACTTATAAATATTGGCACAAAATCCACGTTGATGATCTAAACATTTTGTCGAATTGCCTTCCCACTTGGCCAGTTGATCAGGCAGGCACTACTTGTTTTGCCCTAGCAGTAGTTCTTCGAATGGAGCCAAGGGAAAAGAAAGGCGATGCTGATCTCTATATATATATATATATATATATATATATATATATATATGATTACAACAAATAATGTTGGTTGATTGGGACTCCGGAAGACAATATATTGTTGGGGGTTATGTCGTCCAATTATTCTCTTCGCTGTGGCATCACATAATCAAATTGGATAAGTCCTTCCTACGCAGCCGACTCTAATAACATTATTATCATTCATCAACTCACGTACTATATAGTTACACAAAATAGGTAACTCTCCCTCCCTCCACCCCCTCCCTCTTTCTCTCTCTCTCCCTCTCTCTCTCTCTCTCTGTCTCTGTCTCTCTCTCTCCCTCTCCATATATAAGAGATATTACTAAAATCCTCCTTGTAATTTGACATATGTTTTCAATATAAAATCAACCTTTAAGATTTGGAAATTTGCATCAACATGATTAAGATTGATAGTTTGATCTAATATTTTTCCCCTTTGACATTTTCATAAAAGAAAAAAAAAAATTGAGAAAAAACTGTTAAAAGTTCAAGAGAAAATAAAAGTATGAAAAGAGAAATCAGATATTTAACGAGATTCAACAATGTGCCTACTTTCTTGGACTAAGAGAAAAAGAGAAATTTTATTAGTAAGTAGCATTGTTAATTGGCCCCATATCAATTTAAATAACAACCCACAAAAATAGTTAACAATCAATTTAAATTTCTGAAATGAAACAAATCGTATTGAATCCCAAAAAATCTACAACTATCTCTAGATGGAAAACAAATCAACGGCAAAATGGAAACTAAAATATCAACCATAGGTCTTGTGATTTAGGGAACATGATGCAGCTAACCGAACAACAATATTTTAATTATAATAAATTCCAACTAAAACTTGTAACAAGTTATTTAATTTAATTTATTTATATTTGAGTTGGGGATTTTATAGAAGACGAATCAACTAATGGATGTTAATCTCGTTCCGGTGTGCTCGTTGGTTCTAATTTCAGTTACCCCTCTCCCTCCATTTGTAGACAAAAAAAGTTTTCAATTGTTTGGGTACTATATATGCATTGTATCTGTAACTTTCTAAAGGGTTTCAATTTGACACCGGCACATCCATGTACCAATTATAGGTCAATTCTAAGTTAGATGATTCAATAAGAATGCGACGTGCTATTCAATCGTTATGTTAAGTAGATGTGCTGAACGAAATTAACCCCTCTCTCTCTCTGTCATAGTTGACACCTTCTTCCTTCCGACATTGGAAATAAAGAATAGAGACCAAAATTCTAATACTAACTTTTTTTTTATTAGTTGTATGCAGTGAGTTGTTATATTTTTACTATTAGATAATAACATTTTATTATAAGTTGACGTGCCAATCTTTGAAACATCTATTAAAAAAATAATTCACGTCACTTCGACTGGTATATAAAAATTGAGTTAAAACTGATACCTTAATATAAATCATAAGAATAGTCTATATTTCAAATAACATTCAACCAACCTTCTAATCAGGAACGGAGGCATCATTGGCCGATCAAGGACTGCCACGCTGCAGTAAACCTTTTTTTTTTTTTTTTAAATTAAGTTTCCCTTAAAAGCTTTGTGGTTTTTCTATTTTGGCTGCGCACAATATTTATTATTTCTATATAAGTCCGCACCATTTAAAATAAAAAATAAAAAAATCATTATCTATATGGAAATTAAGGATATAAACAAAAACTTAAAAGGAATATGAACGAAGGTTGAATGATAGTTTACATGGAGAAAGAAATTTTCTATAGTATTGTAAATGAAGTAATTATGCTTTGCTTTTAAATTATAAAACTCATCATAATCTATTCTAATATGTTTTATGATTCTTTTTGATATTTGGTAGTTCTTGAAAAATGTTGTGATACGATTTTTTGTTGTTATTTATTTCTAAAAAACTTATGCTATGTTTAGTATAATGAAGGAAGTGGGTGGAGTGATAATTAGATGAAAAATGATAAAAGTAATTTGTTTGGTAAGAAGGAAGAAAGGAGAGAAAGGAAAATCGAATGAAAAAATATATATATATATATATATATATATTTATTGGGAACCATCAATTTAATCTCTCCAATACTGTATGGAAACTTAAATCCATTCGATAATGACTAAAATTACATTTTTGTTCTTATTTTAAACAAAAATCCTAGAAATAAGTGAATAAAATAATAATAACAACAACAATTATTACTATTAATAACAAGTATTATAATATTAATAACAATTAGTATTAATATTACTAAAAATTATTATAAATAACAACTGTTATTATTATTAATAGCAATTATTATAAATATTATTATTATTATTATTGTTATTATTCTATTTACTCTTTTTTAATCCCATTGTTCTTTTCTACCAAACAGCTTAAAGAAAACTAAAAATTATTTCCAATATCATTCTAATTTTCTATCTCTTAAAAGTTCTCTCTCTCTCTCTCTCTCTTATTTTCTTTTCTTCTTATCAAACATGAATGAAAGGTTGGCTATGCCGTTAGGAGGAATATCTAAAGTTGCATTTTTTTCAAAAGTTTTTTTGTCTTTCCACTTTAAAGTAAACCAATTTTACTATTCACTTTTTTAAATCTCTCTTTTTTATTTTCAAAAAACTCAAATTTTAAAAGTTCATAAATTTTTTATTTTAAGTCAAAATGAGATGATTTAAAAACAATAAATTGAATAAAATGATGAGAGAAATGAAACAATCCTAACTGTCTTTTTTTTTTTTTTAACACATTTTAGATTTTTGTACTTTTTAGCTTTAAATTACAATTCATTTTCAACCAAAAAGCATATTTCCAAAACTCAACTTATTTTCAACCAAAACATTTTTGAAACTCCAACCCCAATTGTCAATTCAGGGCTTAAACTTCTAGAAAAATCAATAGTTGAAACATGATATCAGCAGTGTGGAATTATATATGATGTAAGAGTACGAGCCGTAAGTTGAAACCCAAATAGGAAACTGGTCTTTCTTCTTCGTAACTTCCTCAAGACAAGGGATACATTGAGTAATACATAGAAAATGGCATGTTTGTGTAGAGTTCCATGTTTTCCTTGTAGATAGAGTAATGATTAATTTTTTGTCGTCAATCTTTTAGTGCGCTAAGTGGGTTTAGTCGTTTGGTCAGTGGGCAATTAATCCTATTTGTGGAGGAAAAAAAAAAAAAGAAACAAAAAAGAAAAAAAGAAGGCGGCTTATAACATGTAGAGCCCTTTTTCACGTGGCACGGGTACCTTTAATTGTACCATTTTCTCACCATTTTTGTCGCTCGTGCGCTAAAATGCCTTGACCAATTTGTTTCACTGTTGTGTGTATACACACACACTAGTGACCATTCATTTATACACACACACACACACACACATACAATATAATTGCATATTAACGTTTAACAACTTGTAATCTGGATGAATGTAAAATAAAACACGAGTTTCAAAAGGTAATTATAGTTCGTTGTCCAACCAACAATAATTTGTAGCGTTATTGTTCATTTCAAAATTCAAAGTTTCATAATTTTGTTCAAGAATACCTCAATAGTGCTATATATATTGTGTTTATGAAATAATGCGGTCTTCTTTTTGTTGTTATTGCTGTTGGTTTTTATTTTTTATTTTTTTGGGTATAAATAGCCACTCAGGGTTGACTCACATAAAAGATTGACATGATTATGCTCACATCCATGAAAAAGTATTAATCTAAACAATATCATACTAATTAAATAAAGTTCCCGTTCAAAATATAAGTTAAATAAAGTTGATAATTTATTTATTTGATCAAATTTTTTTTTTCTTTTCAGGATCATCCCCCTCAACCGAAGAACTTTTTTTTTTTTTTTTTTAAAGTAATTTCCGTATCAAACTTCACTTTAATGTTGCTATTGTATATTTTTTTCCTCTCTCCTTTTAATCTTTGTCCTAGTAACATGAAAAATTAGTAGTAATAATAAGTATTCAGTTTTTCAGTTGATGTTGGATGATGAGCTGTAATCGGAAACAAATATAATTGGCAATCACCAAATCTAGATGTTCGAAACTCCCAATCAAACCGCAGCCTTTTTAACTATCCCTTTTTTTTTTGTTTTTTTCGAGTTAGATAGCATCAAGATGAACCCATTTTTTTTAGGGGGCTTGAATTAACTCAAAATAAATGGCCAACTAAACTTAGTAGGGTAAGAACTTAAAAAAAAAAAAAAAAAAAAAAAAAAAAGGCGGTTAAATAGCTCATAAACTTAGATAATATTATGCTTATCAACTCGGAGATGGCTAGTCAGTTTCTTCATATATAAAATGGCCTGTCAATCTGCTTCACAAAATAAATACTGCTATAAGGAATTTCCTTTGGACAAGCAGAATTGACAAGACAAAACTGGTGTCTATAGCGTGGGAAAAAACGTTCTTCCATACACTATATATGGATTTTCGTAACACCAAAGATGGCCCGGTCAGGTCTTCGATTTGGCCTGCAATCCGAGTTCAATACCACGCTCTTTTGGTAGAGATAATCACTACAAGAAAATCAATTTTCAGTTACCAAAAATTCGGTAGCTGAAAGTCCTGTTTTTGGTAACAATAAGTTTTTGGTACCAAAGAAATTTGGTAGCGGAAAGTCGGTAACAGAAAGTATTTGTTTCCAAATTTTTGGTAGCAAAAACTTTTTGTTACCAAAATTGATTTAGGTAACAAAATGTATTTGGTAGCGAAAAATGTGATATTCAGTTACCAAACAAATTTGGTAACAAAAGGTATTTGGTAACAAAAAATCTATAATTTCAGGTACCAAAATTTTGGTAACAAAATGTATTTTGGTAGGGAAAAGTAGGAGATTCAGATACCGAATTTTGGGTAACAAAAGGTATTTGGTAGCAAAAAATATGTGATTTAGTTACCAAATTATTTGGTAGCAAAATTTATTTGGTAGCGAATTGTACACGATTATGTGACCAAATATTTGGTAACAAAATGCATGAGATTTAGTTACCGAATATTTTGGTAGCAGAAGGAATTTGGTCGTCAAAAACACGTGATTTAGAAACCAAAATTTAGGTAGCATAATGTATTTTTGGTAGCAAAATATACAAGATTTAGTTACCAAAATTTGGGTAACAAAAGGTATTTGGTAGCAAATTCTTATGTTTTAGCCACCAGCTATTTGGTAGCAAAAAGGGCAAAAACAAAATACTAAATTTGATGTACCGAATTTTGTGGCCACCAAAATTTAAACAAATTTATATACCTGTATTTTTTCCCAAAATATATGTATGAAATTCAAATTTAATAGACAAAATACCAAATATTAATTTAAACAAAATACCAAATCTCTCTAAATATCTTGATACATATTAGAATCCAAACAAAATACTAAAATAGTAATACTTAAGCAAATCCAAGAGTCACGGCTTACTAAATATTGTACTAGTAAACACTTAATCTTGCAAGAAGAAAAACCTCTAACAAACTGGGGCCGGAGTAGCTGGCACTGATTTGGATTTTGCATTGGTACTAAACGATACCTTTCTCTTACGAGTAGACATAACTGATATCCTGAAACAATACAAAAAGACATATATAGAGTAGTTAGTGATTAAACAAATGGTATAATATAGAAATTAGAACTTTTTAACAACTACTTCAAACTTTCACAAATGATGAGTTTTTTTTTTTTTTTAAACTCAAATAATTTGACATACTCAATCATTATAATCACTATAAGTTTCGATATTAGTTGCCATCTAATCCCAAGATAGTTCCCACCAAGTTGTCGCATATATTTTTTTCTATATGCATTACATCTAGATTATGACGCAACTTAAGTTTCGACCAATACTCTAGCTCCCAAAATAAACCTTTCCGTCCCCAATTACTGTCGTTTGTGTATCCACCTTCCAACTGCTGTTTCTTGTCATCCTCACGAACTGCTGCATCTTTTCTCGGCATAGGAACCCACAGTTTGTTGAGCTCTAACAATAGTTCATCCCCAGACATCAATTTTGGAGGCCTCCTTGTTTCAACGAACAAATCATCCAAATCAGGTGTCTCTTCTCCGCAATCTTCAGTATCATATATGTCCGCACCATCAGCTACTGAAGATGGAAAGATGTCTGGAAATGCATCATTTAGTGCATTGACCATCTCATCTTCGTCATCGTCGTTGTCACTTCCTTCTCCTTCTGCATCATATTCTTCATCGTGTACATTGGGAGTATCGGGATCCTCTTCACCATGATTAATCCAGTTTACATAATTCGAGCTAAATCCTTTAAGAAATATATGACGCTCGACAATATCTATACGATGGGAATAACAATTCAAATATTTTTTACAAGGACAACGACACTTTCCTTCCTCATCTAGGTGATTGCGTGCTTGTTCAATAAATCTTTTCACTCCACTCCTATACGTCTCCGAAAGTCTATTCCTCACAAAGATCCAACTCTTATCCATATCTAAAACCAAATTATAAATCTGAAATCCAACAACAACAAAAAAAAAAAAAAAAGAAAAAAAAAACCTACATTGTTAACATATAAGAAATATTTAACGAAAGTGAGTTAAACCAAGAGTAACATCTAATCCCAAAATTGAGGTTTGACTGCAAAGCAGTGGAATAACTTCACGGAGTGACGAGGAATAGCAACATAAAACATGTAAATTGATTAAATTAAACCAAATGAAAGCCTTTGTAACAATAATTAATGTAGAAGCCACATTAAGATATTCAAACATCCCAAAATATATTTGCCAAAAATTTTCCTCCCTTTGATGTCGTTTTTTGGCTGTTCATAGAGGAATAAATATTTTGAAATTATCTGAATCTTGATTAGGGGATTTCATATAAATACTTGTGGGTTTTCAGTTTGGATTTTTACCTCCTCAGATTCCCCTGATTTCTGTTGATGGACACGTGTTTTTGACGCCGGCGACTGCTAACGGGTGGCAATCGCGAAGCCTTGAACGGCGTGGAGATGGGACGGTGGTGATGGTGCCGGTTCAGCTATGGGACAGCAAAGGCCGCGACGGAGGTCTGGTGCCGGCGCGGTGAAGGGACGACGCCTACTGGTTTCGGTGGGGCGAACGAAGGTGCGAAGTCCAGCTAGAGAGAGACAGAGGTCGAGAGTTAGAGATAGAGAGAGAGAGAGTTAGAGATAGAGAGATAGAGAGTTAGGGTATTTTGAAATTATTTGAATCTTCATTAGGGGATTTCATATAAATACTTGTGGGTTTTCAGTTTGGCTTTTTACCTCCTCAGATTCCTTTGATTTCTGTTGCTAGTCACTACATTTTTTACACCGGCGACTGGAAACGGCTGGCAACCGCGAAGCCGGCAACGGCGTGGAGAGGGGATAGTGGAGATGGTGCCGGCGCAGCTATGGGACGGCAAAGGCTTGCTGACGGCGCGACGGAGGTCTGGTGCCGGCGCGGTGAAGGGAGGACGCCGACTGGTTTCGGTGGGCCGAAGGAATGCGACGTCCAGCTAAAGAGAGACAGAGGTCGAGAGTTAGAGATAGAGAGAGAGAGTTAGAGACATAGAGATATATAGAGAGTTAGTGTATTTAAAATATAGGATGCCTTTTTTAATTTGCTAAAAGTAGGGATATATGGTGAATAAGTTATGGGTTTGTATTATGTATAATTAAAATATAGATAGTTACCAAATTTATTTTGGTGGAAAAAAAGCATTTATTTTACTATCAAATAATAATTTAGTAGTCAAAAGCACATATTTTTTTACCAAATTTTGGTATGGTAGCCCCAAGAATTTTTTTTTTAAAATGATAAAAATTTTCATTTGATTGCTAAAATTTAATTAAAACCATTTTTGAGCAACATTATAATATAAAATACAACTTTGAAGATGATATATCTTATTCTATATAATAAAGCAATAAGATACTATCATCAATGAATCTAGCCCTAAAGTTGTATGATCTTTTGATTTAAAATTTATCCAGTTTAAAGGAGATAAATTTTGAAAAGGATTGGACTTCTATATAAAGGCTAGGAATTCTTGAAAAACTAATTTTTTGGTCATTCACTAAGGAGAAAAACATTTTTGGAGTGAGAGGAAAAATAATTTGGGTTTCTTCCACATCATAAAATTCGGCCATACTCTTGAGTGAGAAAAAAAAAGAGAAAATTCCATTGAATCAAAATTGTGAGGAATGTTAAACCGAGTGATAATTTTCATAGGAGGTTAACCGGTTCCTGTTTTGCAGTTTTGAAGAAAAAAGTTGGATCATATTCTCAATGAGAAACATCGGAATTGAGAAGGAAGGATCTAGATTTCGGAAAGCATTACCGGTCGCTTGGATTCATAGAACGTGTGCCCACACCCACTCTGAGACGTCAATCGCTCTAGCAATTTCGAAATCCAAGAAATAAGGTACGCTTGATCATGAATTTAATTTATTGTTATATGCATCATGAGCTTCTTTTCCAAATCGGCATAAAAATTTTAAAAGTTCCACTGCGCCGTAACTCTGATATCGGATCCGATTTTTCCAACAGTAGCCCCAAGAATTTTTTTTTAAATGATAAAAATTTTCATTTGATTGCTAAAATTTAATTAAAACCATTTTTTAGCAACATTATAATATAAAATACAACTTTGAAGATGATATATCTTATTCTATATAATAAAGCAATAAGATACTATCATCAATATATACTAGCAAAAAATAATATATTTCGCTACCAAATTTACAGTTTGGTAGTTAAAAACTATATTTTGCTACCAACATTTGGTAGCACAAAATATCACTTTCTCACCGAATTTAATTTGGTAGGAAAACCATCCCCGGTAAATATTTTAAATTCCCGCCATTGTTTTCACTACCAAAATAGGTTCGGTAGCAAACTTAATATATTTTGCTACCAAAATTTTGTGACAGAAACTCATTATCTGTTACCAAATTTTGGTAGCAAAATGCACTATTTTACTACCAACAAAAATTTGGTAGCACATGAGTTGAGCGGGAATATTTTTCGCTTCCCGCCAACATTTTTGCTACCAAAACAAGTTAGGATTTAAAATAATATATTTTGCTATCAAAATTTGATAGCAGAAACTTATATTCTGTTACCAAAAAATTTTTGGTAACAGATGACATTAGGGGGGAAATTTTTGCCTCCCTAAAATTGTTTTTGCTACCAAAATGTGTTTGGTAGCAAACTGTATGATTGTGCTACCAAAATTTGGTAGCGGAAATATATATTCCACTACCAAAATTTCATTTGGTAGCAAATGATAGTATCGGGAAAAAATTTGGCATCCCGCCAATTTTTTTTGCTACCAAATAATTTTGGTAGCAAACTATTACAATTTGCTACCAAATCTTGGTAGCAAAATGTTAGCATTTTGTTACCAAATAGTGTTTTGGTAGCAAAATGTTATCGACGGGAACCAAAATTCAATTCCCGCCATGCCATCTGTTACCAAAAATATTTGGTAGCGGATTATGTCGTTTTTGCTACCAAAGTTGGTAACAAAATGTCTACACCTTTCAACCACCAAAATTTGGTAACAGAAAGTCTATTTTCTGCTACCAAATTTTTTTTGGTAACAAAAACTTTGGTCTCTTAAAGTCACATTTCTTGTAGTGAATATGGATAGTAGGCAAACATTCTAAGCTCAACTTTTGGGAAGATAATTAGATTGGCTATCCAATCGTTTCCAAAATACATATTCCCGCTAGTTTTCCTATGGTTTCCACAGTTGGTGCTTATCATTCTGGGAAGAGTTCCCCAACATCGCCAAGGACATTCAAAATGTGATCATTGCAGAAGGAATCACCGACGAGCTCAGATGGAGACACAGTGCTGATGGCCAACCTAAGGTTCATGATTTTTATGATATCTGTCAGCCTAATAGCAATGATGTTAGCTGGGGCGAGAAGATTTGGAGAGCTTCAGTTCAACCTAGGCGCCGGCGATCATTAACTTTATGGAAGGCTATTCATAATCGCTTATAGCAGAAAAACCTCTGATCAGCAAAATAGGATTTCACCTCTCCTCCTACGATAGCTCTGCTACATTGAAGAGGAAACCGCTGATCATATCTTTGTTGGATGTAATTTGCTAAAGTTATGCGGGATTGACTGGAGAATTTTTTTTCCATGGAAAGCTTGATTACTCTGGCATTACACAGCTCATCCAATCAGCTTTCAGATGCAACATGAGTAAGCAGATATACAATCTATGGGTGTCAGAAGTGATTTTGGTTTCATTATTTGAAAAATTCATAATGAGGTCATTTTTCAGAACAAAAGCTTCACAAATCATCACCCTTTCCTCTTATTATGGCATTGCATTAGAGAGGCAGATGCTTTGGATTCTGGGACAATTAGGAGTTGTGTTTCGAATCTTTTAATTCTTAAAATGTTAAATTAACACTGATGGTGCCGCCAATAGGGCACCCGGTCCTGCAGGCTGTGGAGGGATTTTAAGTACTTATAAGGAATTCTACAAAGACTGCTTTTCTACTTCTCTGCGGATCCGTTTTGCTTGTGAAGCTGAGTTGATGAGGATTATCTTGGCTGCGAATTTGTGCAACACTTCAACTAAAACTTGTTCTAGTTTGAGTGTGACTCCACTTATGTTGTAAACCTCCTTAATGCACGCAGAACACAGATTTGTTGGCATTTCTTGTCTCGATGGATACGCGCTCTCAACTTCTTGTCCAGTATCACCTTTTGTGTTTCGGACATCTTCAAGGAGGGGAATTCATGCTGCTGATAAACTAGCCATACATGATGTGCATCTACAAGAATATACATAGTGGTCTCATCCTCCTCCTTTTTGTGCGGATGCAGCAGTATTGAAAGATCTACGGGGCCTTCCATCTGTAGACTTCGCAAGTAGATGATTGTTGCTCCTGGTTGTTCTCTTGTTACCAGTGATCTCAAATGCTTGTTCAGCGGACCAATTCATTAAATATGTACTTTTTTTCCCTTCTAGAGTTTTTCCCAATGGATTTTGATTAAAGGGTTTTTAGCGAGACATATTTAAATGTTACTTTCAAGGATAGAGTCTAGATTCAATCCTATGAAACTGCTTTCTGGCTTTTATTTACGACCTTATTTGGCACCTGCTTTATTTAGTCTTTACCTTGTTTTTCTTTTCCATGGTTATAGACAATTTTGTAATTTTTTCATTTAATAATATTGCAAGATGAAAAAATGATAAGGGTACTAAGGGGATGCTGTCCTAGTCTATCCTCATCATTTATTAAAAAATATATATATAGTATAATTCACATTTTTTAATTATTATTTGATTTATTAGAATTTGAAACAATAACGAATACAGGAAGGAAAAAAAAAAAGAAAGAGAAATAATCAAAAGTAAAAAAATACGGGTATAAATAAAAATTTTGAAAACATTTTCATTTTGTATCAAGTTTACATAGATGTTTATGTGTGAGGATTTATGACGAAACTATAATAATTTAAGTTGTGATTATTATCAAACTATAAATTATAGAAAGAATTTTGAAGCTTTATTCAGTGAGAAGCTAATATTCAAGCTACAACATAAAATAAAAAGAAAACAAAAAGGAGACACAAATCAAATTGTAAAGAAACAAAATGAAAATTAGAAGATAAAATAATGAAAATAAGTAACATAATTATTCCCACACAATTAAAAACACGTTATTATACATTTATTCACAATCATAATTAGTAATAACAATTATTAGAACTATTATACGAGTCATAAAAATAATTAGTACAGATAATTACCATCATTAATAGAAATAGGTTTTAAGTTGAATACTCTGATATTTTTGATAATTTAACAACGCGGAACTCACTAAATTTGATGTGACAGTTTTACAAAAGAAAGTATTAAAAATTGGTGCTAAATTTAAAATATTATTTTTGAAAGTACTATTATTGAAATTAAATAGAAGGAAAATTGATGATGAGGGTATCTTTGATAATGTACATGTGTGAGAGTCAATAAATTTGATGAGATAATGCTAAAAGATAATGTACATGTGTGAAACTCAATAAATTTGATGAGATAATGCTAAAAATGAAAGTGTTGAAAAGTATTGCCAAGTTTGACATAAAAATTTTCAAAAGTGCTATTACTGAAATTGATCCTAACTAAAATACTATTGCCAAATACGCTATGATAATGTAAGTATATTGATGTAATAAAATTAATTAGGAACACCGGTTAGCAACCGATATGTAACTAAATGACGGAGATGTTATTAATTGGCAACCAATTAGCGAAGGGTAATTACTAGTCGGTAACCAATCGTCACTGACAATTAAGATAGGTAACCATTCGGTGATTATCGACTGATCGGTATCACGATGGTTATTAGTTGGTAAGTTAAAAGATGCATTTAGGATTCTAAAATAAGTAAATACATATCATGATGACATGGTGGCGCTGTCAGCAATATATATGTACATAAAATGTACCTAATGCATTTATGTAAAGAGCCCAATACATAGCTATTTCAAAAAAGGAATAATTAGGCTACATGCCATAGGAATACAGTGCGAATTGAATTTTTTCAGTTAAAAAAACCTTTTGGAATGCATGCCATATGATGTAAGCAGTAATGTAATAATTTAAGTTGAATAGACTAAACTACCACTATTTACCCATTTACCTTAAGGTTTTTTTTTTTTTTTTGCTCTCTTTCCTTTCTCTCTCCCCCAATGGCACTTTCCCCACTGTAGAGGCCGCCTTATCTCTCTCCCAATCGCCACTCTTGCGGCGCCCCCTCCTTCTCTCCCCATGGTCATCGCCGATCTTAGCTGCAGACCGGAATCGTCGTCATCGATCGCTCCGTCGTGGCCACCGGAGAACTGAAATCATCGACCTCCATTGCAGCTCCGGAATTGCGACCTGATTCGCCGTCGATCGCTCGCGATTGGTCTCTCCCCCACGCCACAGCCACCGGAGCACCGAATTCATGACCGCAAGATCCGACTTTCTACCCCCGCCGTGGCCACTGGAGCATCGGAATCATTGACCACCACCGACACTGCTCCAGAAACGCGACCTCAAGATCTTATTTGCCGTAAATCGCTTGCGATCGATTTCCTCCTCTATCTGATCGGATTTGTTTCTCCTCCCCCCCCACCCCCCTTCATTTTTGATGTAAGTGTTTCTAATGATTTCCTAGCTTTTATGTTTTCAATGAGTATTTGTGATATTTTATCACTAATCCGGTGACAAAATACAAATTATCCGATGGATTGGTAACCAGTTAGTATACTGCTGGAGGAGATAACCAGTTGATATCCATCCGAGGTGGTTACCAATTGGTATCTTACCAGAGGCGTGGTTAGTGATTGATTGATATCACAATGGATACCGGATGGTGCCCAATCGGTGACCACCAGTTGATTGGTATCATTGTGGATACTGGTTAGTATAATCATACACACAGACAAATAATTTAAGGATATAATTAGTATTTCGAAATAAATAAATAAATAAATATTATATGATTTCATATTATGACATTTTCTCTAGCAATTTTTCCCGAGACAAAAACCAATCCAAGGCATGAATTTTGGCACTATTCAATAGGCTGGATGTAGTCTTTCTTTTATTTGCAAGAATTACAAAGAGGGATTCTAGCGGGGGAAAAAATCCTGTTTTAAGAGGGGAAAGTACATTAATGACATAAATTTAAAAATTATTGTATTAATATAACACAAAAAATCAACACTAGATCAATATGATACAAGATTAAACTAAATTTAACTAGAATTTGTATCATGTTGGTCAAGAATGAAGAATTTATGTCATGTTGGTCAATAGATGAAAAAAAAGTGATTATTAAGGTAATTTTCTCATTTTAAAAAGAGAAAATTACTTAAATAAACATATATATTTTTTTATTTATTAATCAACATGACATAAATTCCTCATTCTTAATCAGCATAATACAAATTTTAGTTAATTTTAGTTTAATTTTGTGTCATATTGATTTAATATTATATTTTTATATTATATTGGTGTAATTGTCTTTAAATTTGTATCATTTAGGTGCTTTCCCCTTTTAAAAAAAATGGTGTTTCTACTTACACCCCTCTTGAGTCTTCATACCCCCTTCTAAACACACCCCTTCTAAAATTCAAAATGACTAAATTTACTTAATGCACACTCCTTTCATTTCCAAAATTACCCTTAATTACTATAAAATAAAAAGTACTCTACCACTTCAAAATTTTTTTTCAAACCCACTTTTTAATGTTTGTTTTGATGCTCTATTGTAGGTTTACAAGGCAAAAGTTAAAAAAGACAAACAACATAACATATTCATACTTCTGAAATATATTAAAATAAAAAAAATCTGCAAGAAAAAATAAAATAAAAACACAACATATAACATATTTATTTATATACAACGACGACATATGGAATCAAAAAAATTAAAGATAGAGTCAATGAACAGCAATATTGAGCCGAAAAAAGAAAAAATAACCCAACGAACAATACATAAAAAGAAATATACATACAAAGAGAAATAAAAATCAACCGCAACATAAAAAATATACAATGAAAAAAAACAAACAACAACTGCAACATTTAACATACCTCAAAACTTTTTAGACTACTCATTGAAGAATAAAACTTAGGGTGAAAATTAGGATATTTGTTATAGATTTCAAAGTAACAATATTTTTAAGTTATTTATTTAGGAATTTGATATATATATATAAATAGATGTGTGTGAAAAGAATATTATTAGGTTCCTTTTCTATGATATGTTTTTGTTTATGTAAATATGTGTATTATCGTTGTCCTTTTATGCTATTTTGTTTGAGGATTTTTTTTAATTAAAGAATTTAATCAGTAGGGGATGTGGACAATCAAGAGGGATGTGTCAATAAAATCATCGTTTAAAAAATTGTAGAAGTAACATAAATGCATTTAAATCATTTTGATTAGCAAACGGATTTATAAAAATGTGTACTTAATTAGAAAAATATTATTTTGGCCCTATGAAATTTAGAGCTCTTGTAACTTTGCCCTCCTACCCTCAAAAATCTGAAAATTGATGCTTATACACCTGAAACTTTGAAATGTTATCAAGAAGGCCTATCGAACTTTAAGCCATTAGCAAGAATGGCAAAACGACGTTTTAACTAAAGGTTTAAAGTTCAAGGGGCAAAATTGCTTACAGTTCAAAGTTTGAGAGGGTACAAATATCAATTTTCAAAAGAATAAGAACAATAAAATTCACAGGTAATTAAAATTTATATGTAACTTTGTTGTTATATATTTTTTATTTATTGCGCATTTTTTGCTTCAAAAGTTTTTTTTGTTTTTTTTTAACATAACGCAAATTTCCCTTAAATCATGTTCCTCCAATTTGTTGTTAATGATTATATTATTATGATAATGGTTAATTAGGCCTGATTTATAATATTTTACAATATACATAACAATATCCTTGTAATTTATATCATATTGATCGTATTATTGGGCACAACGGTATCATTGTGATTGTAGGCTTACAGTGTTGGAGGTAAGAAAATATGTTCAAACATGAAACTTAGAGTACAGAGTATGTAACAACTTCAAAATTTACAATATTAATTTTCCCCCTAAATAGAGAATTAAATTGAAAATTTCACTATTAATAACATTTTTTTTATCGATAACGAGAAAATATAAATATAATGCTACTCCCATTTTCTATTTTAATTGGGATTTTATAAAAATATTATGTGTCAAAATTCATTATATATATAATGGATGAATAATCATAATTTTATGATTTAAAAAAGTAAATTTTATGTCATACTAAGATTTACCTACTAAATTAAATATAACAATCCTACTATAATCTCAAAAAAAAAAAAAAAAAAAAAATTGCTTCAGGGGAGTGCCCATGCACCCCCCCTACCCAGTGGGTAATTACCCACTGGGCAAGGCAGTGGGCTTAAAGCCCAGTGCCAGAAATTAAAAAAAAAAAATTCAAGGGAAGGAGTGCCGTGCACCCCTCCCCTTGCTTAGTGGGCCGCTGGCCCACTAAGCCATGTAGACGGGTAGTGAGCCAGCCGCATGCATGCCTACTGCCAATAAACTGGCATCATTCCAAAAAATATATTATTATTATTATTATTATTATTACTTTTCAGAAAATAGGCTGTGCAATAGGGGGGTTTTGAAAATCCAAAATCCAACCCCCAAACAAGCAAAACAAAAAGGAAAAGACACAAAAGAAAGAATTATTATAATGTAAGATGATGGATTACTTAAATGACTACTTATTAAAACTACTTAGAAATACATGAAAAACCACCAAAACAACCTCCCAACTTGTCCTCTTCAGCTGAGCATGTTTTTAGAGAGATTAAAATCAAAATTTTCAATTTTTAAACCACAATAAGACTTCGTTATAAAATGGTTTTAAGGTAAACCAAAAACCACTCTTTTCTCTTTCATAAAAACCATAAAAGCAAAGAAAAGTTTCCTCTCTTCCTCCCTTCATTGTGGACTAAATTTGTAGCTAAGGGAAGCCAAAAATATTCTTCATCTCCTTCCACCCACTCCCAAGATCATTTTTTACAAGGAGGAAGAGTCATTCCAAGTGTTTTCCAAGGTAAAAACCTACATTTTTTGCACTTGTTTCCTAGAAAGAAAAATGATGTTTTAAAAATGTTTTTAAAGTGATGTTTTATTTCCATTATAGCCCCCTACCTCAAGGATCTAAGAGTGATTCAAAGCCTTCAAGACGAGCTAAGAACCCACTACTTTTCTAAGAGGTAAATGATTTGTAAACTAGTGGTTTACCAAGTTCTTAATAACTTTCCTTTCAAAATGTGTTCTTACAAATATGAAAATCTTGGGGGATAATAACTACCTAGTGGGATAATATATGTGCTGGTCATGATTTGAAATGGCTAGAAAACATGATTTGTATATGGAATATGATGAAAAGTATGTTTATGTGATTTTTATAGTTATATGACATGAAATGAGTATTGATGTATGATAATAGGAGATTATGGCATATTGATATGTTATTTCCTCTGTTTAATGGAAGTATGAATGATGAGGAAAATATTTTGACATCACAAATAGGCTAGAATAAGAATTAATGACCATAAAGTACTAAAAATAACATTTTTGATAATAAATGTTAATAAATTGGAAAATGATATTTTGAGTAGGATTTTCATAATCATGTCGAATGACAGAATATTACTCTTGACATAAGCAATAAGAAGAGCTCAAGTTTGGTTAGAAATAAAAATGTCAAAAATAATGATTTTGCCCTCAAGTGGTAAAATCATAATTTCACCAGCCTATAGACTTTATTTGAATCTGAAACTTTTCAGCCTTGACTAGAGACTCAAAATAGACCTTGTGTCAAATTTTGGTGATAAATGGATAAGAAATTATCAAAACGCCTTTTGACGGTCAAAACGTAAATATAGAAAATTTAGGGTCAAGAATGTAAATAATAAAAACTTACTAAAAATGTTTCCTGATCCTGTGAGAATACTTTATAAAGATATTAAGTATAAAAAATGCAAACCAAAGGGTATTGGGAACTAATTGGGGCTAAATAAGGACTAAAATGTAAAAATAAATAAATAATGGGTCAAATTATAAAATCTGCTTAGACTATAGTTAGACAGTATCTCTGTCACCTTTAAAACATTATATTAAGCTAAATAAATACAAGAAATAATATGGTTTATGTTATAGTCAAATGTACAACCTTAAAAGACATAAAGGAGCTTAAATGTAATACTTTTATTTGATTGTGTTTAGAAATGTAATAAGTTACGAAAGTCATTTTGAGAACTTAGGGGCACTATAAACATGATTCTAAGGCTCTAGGATAATTTTTTGAAAAGCCATCCAATAAGTCTAGATTAAAAAGGATTTGTCTAGTGGCAAAATTGTAAATTGTGAAAGGGGTAAAATGGTAATTTGATGGGGAGAACGTTTTGGGCTTATAACACTGTAAGAGAGATTACTAAAAGCTAAGGTGAAAAGATTTAACAAGTTTAAGCTTAAAATTGCTTGGATCACCAAAATTGGGGCAAATTGGTAAATTAGTACCCGAGGGCTCAGTGACAAGAAATGAACCCGCCACTAGGCTTACTGAGATGCCATGTAATTGTTAACCAAAAGTTGATAAAGATAACAAAGTGTAATGGGCATTAACGGGTCCAAAACAATAATAAGGCCAAAACAATATTTATAAATGGTTTAAGCCAATTACAAGTAAATGGGTCACAATAGACCCAATAAGCCCACAACCCACAAAGATGGCCAATATGATGTTGGAAGACCATGGTTATTCATGATCACCTAATGGACTCAAATTATGAATAAAGTGGAATTAAGTGAAATAATGGATAAGGAATTAAGTATTAAATAATTAACTCACCAAATGGGTTAATAATTAATTAATTTAAATTTAAATTAGAAAAAAATTAATTATTAAAATGAAATTAATTATTAATTAAGAGAACATATGTCCATAATCGAAAACGATTCAAAACCTTACTCTAACTGTCAGATGTCAATTTAAAATTAGGACACCGCATCGACTTGAGGGTAGAGCTAGAAACAATCTACGTGGATACACAGTTACGCAATTTTTTGTAAGTATAGACCCCACCTACAGTGTGGTTGTTTATATGATATGCACGATATGAATTCGATGTTTATTTTTTATTATATGATATGATGCCATGATAATGTGTTTATTTACACACTTTACGAAAGTATGTTATGATAACATATTTATTTACATGTTTTACTAAAGTATGCCATGATAATGTATTTACATATACGCTTTATTGAACATGTAATTTTTGTATGCTCAATATATGGCTTAATATTAAGAAAATGAAACTAATAATGTGTCGTACCAATCTCCGACTGAATGGGAGGATATTTGCCTCCGGTCAAATGGGAGAAAATTATGATCAATAAAATTAAAGTTATGACATTGGATGATGACGGATTGGGTCGCTCCCCCATCTTCCCCATTTAAGGTCATGCGCAACCCGGTATGAGCATAAGGGCTTATAAGATGTTGAATGAATAAATGGATAATTACATAATCTGTCATGCATTTTCAATTGTATGCATTTGTAGGATTGCACGTTTATGTTTACTGAGTTTATCTCACCCCTTTATGTTTCTCACTGTAGATAATTCAGGCAAGTTGCCTATGACATAAGCATTGATGAATTGACAGTGCGGATGCGTGATGAGTGAAAGTGTAATGGGTTCTATGGATGCCACCCACATTCGTGTATTCCGCAAATGTTTTTGAGGATTTATTAAATGTTGTTTTGATATTAGTACATTTTAGTACTTAGGTATGAAAAACTTAATTAGACACCGGTATGGCTAAGTTTGAAATGTTATGTTAGTATGTTATGTTTAAAACTAATTTTAATTATTATGATTTTTAAAGAATCATGTAGCACCTACCTAATACAACTTTACATCACCCAAATAGCCATATTAGTTAGCGTTATTCTCTTAACTTCTACTTATGTTATTCTTAGGTATAGTTAAATAGATAAAATATGAAAATGAGAGCAAATTTGAACTTTTGGGTACTATCTCATGGATATTAAAATAATTATATCACACTCAACCCATATGGC